>JAHTLZ010003305.1:6134278-6145976 GCA_023846285.1 Phrynocephalus versicolor
GTAGTAGTAGTAGTAGTAGTAGTAGTAGTAGTAGTAGTAGTAGTAGTTGTTGTTGTTGTTGTTATTGTTGTTGTTGTTGTTGCACATGAACCTTCCAGAATTCCTGGCCAGCATGGTCATAGAATGTAGACATTTTATTTCTGTCAATGAGGTTAGCACTATAAAGGAAGCTACATTTATAGTCTTTGGAGAGCAATGCCATGTTGTTATTTACTCATAGTACAATACTGCATAATATACTACCCATTAACACAATTTTAATTGGGAAATTTCCCCTTAGGACAATTTTCTGCATGCCATAGCCCCTGAGACTGACTTGAATAAAGACACTGGCTTGTACTGTCAGTACAATCAGTCACCTGTGGTGTCACGAAAATTTAACACGAACTTGCTAGGGTTGGCTGCCTAGCCTTATCTGTATCTATTGCCTTCTTGACCTCTGGTGACTGAATCTTGTTAACTTCACTTGCTCAAAGTCACATCTGGTGTCTCAGCTTTCTGACTCTACCTTTTCACCTTTTAATCTTACCTTCCCAAACAGATTTTCCTATTACTGTATTCCCCTTTGTGTGTGTCGCAATATTCATCATGTTTCTTGCCTTGATTGTTTTTGCCAACAAAACCAACCACTCAATTACGTTTCCTAAAAGCCTGAACATTTCAATATTTTTTTGCTGCGAACCATGCCGGAACAATAAAATACCTAATGTGATGGTGATTCTCCAGTGCCCTTGTGCCACCTACAGGACACACAACTAGATTGCAATCTGTATTCAGAGAATAATACCGTACTGCACAGACACAGCACTGACTGGGTGATAGCTTTTAAAGACAGAAGCCCAGGGGAAAATGGCTGTTCAACTAAAATCCTTCCCCATCATCAACTTCACCAAGCATTTTTGGCTCTGCCACGTTTCCCCTCCTCCATGAGAAAAAAGATTCCAATGTGTTGCACCATACCAGCTATTTTTAAAAAGTTCTCATTTTATTTCCCTTTCTCATGTCTGCAAATTCAGAAATGAGATGGTTGACAATTGTTTCTTTCAGGAGGCTTCACTTGGTGGATGGAATGAACAATGACAATAGCCTTGACTATCGCATTGTGGCATTTAACTAGTTTTAATACAAGGTAAATTGGAAAGGGCTGGTTGGATGTCTCAGTGAGTCGGGGATTCAATACCCCCTGTGCCTTCCAGAAGAACGGCCAGCCTGTGTGGTCTTGGGCAAGGTACACAGTCCAAGATTCCTCCTAGAAGAAAGGAATGGTAAACCACATCTCAGTTTGTTATCTCTAAAGATCCCTGGAAAGGATCACCATAAGTTGGAACTGAGTTGAAGGCACATAATCATTATTTGTTTTAAAAAATATTATCTCGTTCTCATTTCAAAACTAGCAGATACAGATAAATGTGAATACCCAGAGTAACATTAAGAAAAGCTTAAATCAAGGCCATACTGTAAAGTATCCTCAAACTAATAAATGCAGTACTTTTGGAACCATTACCTTGCTCTGCAGTAGTTAAGCAATACATTTGCTGTTTTATATAGAAAACACAGAAATTTGCTAGTCATTTGGATAAATTCACACTAAAAATTTTGCATCCATTTACAGCGAAGAATACAGTGAATATTATTCTTCAATATTATGTGAAGGATATTCTCATCTGACTCCATTAGCAATTGTGATTAGAGATGGGCATGAAATGAATTTTTAATTCATTTTGTTATTCGTTATTCATTTTGTAATGTTACAAAACAAATAACGAACCCCACTCTGGAAGACAAACAAAACAAAATGAAACAGAAATTTCTATTTTGTTCCGTTTTGTTTCTTTTCCCCATAGGGGCACAGGAAACTTTGGGCTTTTGGTCTACCCCAGCACCAATCAGCTGGCATGTGGGCTGGGGAGGCAAAAAAAAAAAGTTTAAAACCCTTGCCTTTTCCCCGGTGTGGGGAAAAGGCGTGAGGTTTAAACTTATTTTTTTGCCTCCCCCAGCCTACGCACCAGCTGATCAACGCTGGGGAAGGCCAAAATAAAAATAAAAAACTCCCACCTTTTCACCAACCGATCAGGTACAGGAAAAGGTGGGAGGTTTTTTCTTTTTCTTTTTCTCCATTGAAATGCATTGGCTTGGTGCATTTCAATGGATTTTTTCCTCATTGGCATGCATTGCTCCAGTGCATTCCAATGAATAATTGCTGGGTGCTTTGTTTTCTGCTTGGGGAGACAACCCCCCTTGCCTTTTCCCCACCTGATTGGGTGCGGGGATAGGTGGGAGGTTTTTTCCATTTCTTTTTCTTTTTCTTTTCTTTTCTTTTGCCTCCCCCAACGCCCATCAGCTGGCACGTGGACTGGGGCAGGCAAAAAAAAAAGTTTAGAAATGAACTCCCACCTCCCCGCCGCCTGTTCAGCTCAGGGAAAAGGCGGGCATTTTGACCGCCCCAGCAAGACAGCTGATCAGTGCTGTGGCTGGCAAAAAAGTCACACAAGCACCATACACACACCACACACATACCGAACTGAACCAAACCGAAATACAAAATGATTTCTTTAAAACAAGTTTTGTATGAAATGAACCCCCTCTCCCCAAACTAAAAATGAAACGAAATGAAACAGAAATTTTCATTTCGTGCCCATTTCTAATTGTGATTCTATTTGCATAATATTTCAATGGTGCAGAAAACACTTGGATATCTGTTGAGGGGTTCTGGACATGATACTAAGCAAAATGGGTCTCCTGCTAGCTAAGGCACATGGGAGTTGTAGTCTAATAATGTGGACAAATACATAAGAACATAAGAACAGCCTGGCTGGAATGGGCCACAGCCCATCCTGTCCAACATTCTGTCTCACACAGTGGCTCACCATTTGCTTCAGGGTATTCCCAAGCAGATGTCTTCACCTGCTTACGATTCCCTACAAATGGCATTGAGAGATATCCTGCCTCTCTCTCCAACACAGAGGTTGTCTTTAGGAATCCATAATGATAGCCATTGATACCCTTGTTCTCCATGAACTTGTCTAATCCTTTCTTAAAGCAGTCAATGGTCCTGAGTTAGATATCCATGCTTCTAGAACACTGCCCTTTCTATTCCCACATCAGAAACACAATTGGGTATGTAGCAGAGCTGGTAAGCTAGTTGGATCAGGCTTGTTTTATGAGATGTGAGGAGGAAAGTTTCACCATACTCTAAAACATGCTAAAGTTACAACACAGCTGAATGGTTTTTCTTGGGAATTGGTTTAAATTAAGGAAGAATCATGTGCCTGAAATCTATAACTCATTAGCTAAAAAGCCATTGAGAATAAGCATATATTTTCTTATCCAAATAATTATATGGGTTGCTTAAAAGTACTCACTACTCTGGATATTTTTCTCCTTGTTTCCTGCCATGGGTTGAGGGAGGACCAGATTCCTTGTACTCTTGTCCAAAAACCCCTCTAAAAGAAAGCTCTAGGTTTATATATTCTTCTGACTGGCTAAAACTTTTTGTCATTGACAGTACAGTAGGACTCTTGTATCCACGGGGGATTGGTTTCTGGCCCCCCTGTGGATAATGAAATCCACTGATAAGTGCAAACACTCCTATCCGAGGGTGCCAAGCGTAAAAGCACAGGAAGAGTCTACCAGCACCCTGGGGAACCCCGCCATGGCTCTGTGCCACCTCCACTGGCCTTGCGGGCAGGCAGGCTCTCCAAGGTCCCCTCCTCCATTGCCACTGCCAAGCTTTTGTTCGCTGCTGCTGCCATTGTAGCCAAACTCCCAGGTGGGCAGGCGAGAGGGTGGGCAGGCAGGCAAACTTCCAGGTGGACTGCTGCTGGCCTAACTTTAAATGGATTTGTCACATTCTCTTTTGGGACAGAATCCGGTGCCAAGCATGGAAGAGCTAAAGGTGGTTTTGGGATTTTGGTCTCTACTACACTATGTGCCACTTCTAGTCCCAAGTAATTTGTACTTGGTTTATTTCTTAATTTTCTAGTGTCCTCACCAATGATACAGAACAGGAAGCATAAGAAAGATGTCCTCAATGTAAAAATATACAGTATGTAAAACTGTATATTCTGATGATAATCACTCAGCTAGGGCTCTATTAAAGAACAAAACTGATACAGAAGTGATAATTTTGTGATACAGTAATCCCCCGCTTAATGCGGGAGTTAGGGACCTGACCCAACCTGCAATAAAGAAAAATCCATGATATGTGGATGCTTGGTCAGGTTGGAACTGGCCAGTTGTCTGAGGCCTCCTATACATGGCTTAGGCCTGGCACTGCCCCAAACGGGCCTCCAATGGGCTTCCTGGGCCTGTTGGAGGTCCCAGAAGGTTTTGTGCAATCCAGAAGGCACTTGCCCGAAAACCTTTCCAGTACTTGATTTAAAAACACAAGCAAAAAAACTCTCCCAGCTTGGCCTTAATTGGCTGTTTTGCTTAATCACACCAAATTTAACCTCCAGAACTGCTCTACTGAGGTTTCTTTATACTTCTACCAAAGACCCAAAGCAACCTGATTATTTCCCATATCTAAATGCAGAATATGATGCTGTTTTCTTTGCCTTGAAAACAAAAGCAGTGTCTATATTATCCTTCTCAGTGGGCTTTTCTAGAGGTCCTGCAATATCAGCACAACTTTGACTCATCAAGCCCCCTTTTCCAACTGGGAACAAGGTCTGACTGCATTTGAAACATCTAAATCAGATGTTTGGGCTTCTGTGCCTTTCCTTACATTCCTCTTCTTTGTCATTTCACCTAATGAGGAGTTCCAGATAACTTAAGAGTTTACATATTGTGTATGCATGACATTTACAGTTGATCTGAATAAAGCTATTGCCCTTCTGTGGATGCTGAATTTAGTTTAATTTGATTTTGTATAGATCAACACGGTCTCATTCATTTTGGGAATTTCTCAGGCAATTGTGTATCTGATTGCAGCAGTGAAGGCTACCCTTTCAGTTCTAGATTTCTCACATTCTTCTACAATACATGGCCACAATGTGTGTTGTATTTTAAAAATTCTACTTTAAGCAATATATATTAAAAATATATATCTACTGAGATTAATGCATTTCAAATTAAACTTTGTACAGCTTTAATGTCAAAAGGTGCATGTGAGACCACTTTGTGCATTATAAAAACTTGAATACGCACTGTTATCCAGTCCCCCCCCCATTTAATTTCTCTCTGATGTCACTGACAGAGATGTGAGTACATCAGCGATGTAATATCAGATTAAAGAAATCTGTGATCTTACCCTGACCCCTGTGAATGGGTTTAATCTGATATTAAAGCAACACATTACGTATCTGATGAAGAGAATTATAGTCCAAAATAATTTTACATTTACTGGACTTTAAGGAGGCATGGGGGTCTTCCATAATGTGCTCTTGAACTGTAGAACAGTATTTGTGAAGCCATTTATGTTTCATCACAGTTTGTACATTGCAAAAAAGTTTTTGCCTTTTGCAGTTTAGGGTTATACTGTTGTGCTGTTAACTGCCAATTTTATAATGTGGGAACCATGAGACCTTTTATCAAACAATTCTAGGCAAAGGTAAAGTTCAGTAATTATTCTAAAGTGCCACTAGATGTCTCACGAGTTCAGTATATTAGACAGTTGTATTTTGTAGCAAGATTGTTTATGGACTATGCTGATGTTTCTAATATGAGGTTGTAGGGCAAATATGGAAAAGTAAAGAAAATTAAATTTTGGGAAACATGTTATGTTTAGAAGATGGCAGGACATTTGTCTGTAAATCTAACCGTACCTTAATTTTTCCACTAATGTTATTGTTCATTTAAAAGGAAACAAAATTAATCATGTTATGTCTTCCTATGTGATACGTGTAAGAACATATTGCTGCAGTAAAATTGAATGTGGTTCAAAGTGTAGAGGAGGAATAAATGTAAAGGGTTCAAAGACATTTCAAGCCCTTTGAGAGGTGCTACCTGCCCACCCTAAGTGCCAAGTGAGAAAATTTTCAAGATGCATTTCTGATATGTATTGTAACTAGAAAATATTGAAGGGAAATTATTGACTAACCCACTAGTTTCCTAAAACATCCATATCGTTCCAGAATTGTAGATTAAGATAATTTGGTTTGGGTTTCTGGTTGCAGAGCTGTGTATGTGTGTTGTATCGTTACAGTCGTGAACTCTTCGTGACTCCATGCCCATGGAGTTTTCATGGCAGGAATACTGGAGTGGTTTGCCAGTTCCTACTCCAGGCTGCCTACCGCACCTGGTATTCCCTGGTGGTCTCCCATCCAAGTACTAACCAGGGCCGACCCTGCTTAGCTTCTGAAATCAGGTGAGATCGGATGTGCTTAGGGCATCTAGGCATGGTTGCAGAGCTAGAGGTTGAGAATTTAATACTCTACTGTCCTTCCTACAGGTACAACAAGCCTCTGTTGCCTTGGGCAAGCTGCCACAGTCCCAAGGCAACCCCTGAAGAAGGAATGGTAAACCATTTCTGAGTATTCTCTAGCTAGAAAACTGTGGAAACTAGAGATGGTCATAAAACAAAAATGCAGTGTTTCATTTTATTTCATTTGCTTTCTTTAGTAGTCTCATTTTGTTTTGGTAGTAACAATTTTTTAAAGGAAACAAAATGATTCAGAACCCTATGAGGAGAACCTTCCTTGGACTCTTCCCTGGAACCTCCCCATTTGGAGTGGTTTGTGTTTCAGACCGTAAGGGAAAAGGTGGCAGGCTGCAGTGAGATTGCCACCGACACCCAGTTGCTTTTGATTGCTTTGACTGTGGGGGGGGGGGCGGCTTTACTCCAGCTGACGAATCTCACTGCAGCCTGCTGACTTCACCACTTGTCCTCTCAGCCCCCTGCTGTGTCGGGGAAGCTGGGCTCTCCCTGCTGTGTTGGGGAAGCTGGGATCCCCCTGCTGTGTTGGGGAAGCTGGGATCCCCCTGCTGTGTTGGGGAAGCCGGGATCCCGGCTGACCTGACACAGCAAGGGGCTGAGGGGGCGAGCAGTGGCTTCACTGCTCACCCGCTCAGCGACTTCACTGCTCACCCTCTGAGCTCTGAGCAGGGGAATCCTGGATCTGACAACAAGAATTTGTTTTTAAAAGACCCATGCACACCTTGCAAAGAGCAGAGGTGTTTTAAAAGCACATTCTTGCTGTTCCAACCCCGGGGAGGGGAAGCAGGCAAGAGGAGGAATCACCCTTTCCCTCTCCCCTGGTTTTGCTCCCCACCAAACCTTAAGGGCAGCAAGTATGGCAGGGAGCAAAGTTGGGTGGCTTGTTGTGAAGCCTTAAAGTGCAAGAAAGGCTTCATAACCAGCCACCTGACTTTGCTCCCTGCTAAATTCACTGCCCTTAAGTTTCAGCTGCACCAACACAGCCAGGGTATCCTGGATTCCACAACACAGCAGGGGAATGAGAGGGTGAGTGGTGGGATCAGTGCTTGCCCTCTCAGCCCCCTGCTGTGTCGAGGAAACCAGGATCCCCCCGACATAGCAGGGGGACCCTGTGGGGAGAGGGCAAAGGGGGAAATCACCCCCCACCCCGCCCCACCACGCTGGTGTAGGATTGGCAAGAATCTGCTTTTAAGACACCCTTGCATGCCATGCAAAAGTGTTTTAAAAGTAGATTCTTCCTGATCTGACACAGGTGGGGGGAGTGGTGGGGATGATTCCCCCTCCCCCTCCCCCCACGGTTTGGATCAGCAAGAATATCCTTCTAAAACACCCCAAACACCAGAAAAAACACATTTAAACTGTTATACAAGCCCCATACTCACTGCTTTACATTGTCGCCAAGTGTCATTTTTTCAGTCACGTGAAAAAATATACTAAAATATTTACAAAATGTGAGGGGGTGTACTCACTTCTGTGATATACTGTGTGTGTGTAGAGATAGAGAGAATGTGTGTGAGAGAGTTCAGAGTTTAAGCCATGAAGCAGACTTTACATTGTGGCCTTTAGCTTTCTGCAGAAATTGTGAATCATATGAGTACAAAAAGAACATGTGATCTTATAGCTATAATTAGTCTACATTATATGTCAAATGTGTTGCAACAGAGTAGACCTATTGAATTAATGGAACACATATAAGTGTGGACTGACCAAATTCCCACTGATACAGTAGGCATACTCTTGTTGCAATTTACTGCTGGATTTCAGCTACTACACTGTAGCTCTATTCATCCACTTCCAGTAGGCTGGATATAGTAGAGCACTGGCATCTGGTTCTCTGAAATAGATAGCAAAATTTATTGACAACTTAATGGAGAATTTGTACAGAATTTGGTGGGAATCACTTTTGAGCAACTGTGATGGAGTGTTCAGCTGTGGCTGACCGGTTCAGTGATAAGACTCAGATATGGACATGCCCCATAAAATTAATAATATGAGTACAACAAGGGAAACAAGCACAGCACTTTTTTTTCAGATGTAGGAAGTCATTTCTTTGAAGTAATAAACAGCTGTCAGCTGCAATGAATGACTGCTTTTACAGCAGTTGAAACTTAGAGAGAAACAATGGTTTTCCTGTAAGGCGGACTTGGATGGCAGCATTTTGGAGTAATTTACACCATACTAACATAGTGCTTGGAAAAACATAGTTTGGCTTTTATTGTTATTTTTCCTGCTGTCTTATAAAAGACACGTTTTGCCTACTCTGGAAACGGAAGGTCAAGCTTTCAAAGGGAAATCATAGCAAGAAATCTACATTTTGGATAGGTATATATAAAATGGATGCAAAGGAATGAAATATATGAATCCTTAAGGAAATTCCTTCACTTTACATAAAACTTTCTTCTAGTCTGATTAATAATAATACCATTATTGTCAAAGTACAACATGTGTATATTGAAATTAGCTGAGCCTCCGTCAACCCCCATCTCAACACCATAACAACCACTAATCACACAATCTTATTACACCTTATAAACTTATCACACAACATGCTGGCCCCACAAGTCTATCATACTATGTTGACAGAGAATTATTTTCAATTTAAGAGTCTGACAGCCCATGGGTAGAAACTGTTCTTCAGCCTGTTGGTGAGGCTGGATATATGTCTATATCTCCTGCCCGGTGGTAGGAGAATAAAGAAGTGCTGACCAGTGATGTAACTGGGGTGTGTGAAGGGTGGGGTAGGTGCCCCCCCTGCAGTGATCTGGGGATGCCAAATTGGTGTTATATGATCACAAGCACTTTACCAGAAAAGGTGGCCTCCTTCAGAAGAAACCAAGCCTTACAGCCTGTTTTGTTTTGTTTTGTTTTACAAAAAGGCATCAAAGTGAAAAGGCAAGCGAAAGAAAACAAACTGTGAGTGCAGATCCTTTGCTGTGAGTACAGACCAATCGTGGTGGTGAAGACATAACTAAAGTGTTGTGAATCAAGTGGATCCATGTCACAGGTCTATATTTTTGCACCACTGCACTTAAAAATATATTATTGTATCATGCCATTCTTTAGAAATTAGGTACCAATGCATTTTGCTGACAAATGATTTAGAAGTTGTTCTGTGATTGTGACATAAAGTAATGTCATGGATCCCTAAGGAAGCATTAAAGGTGTCCATGTTGTATGAGTGATCTATCTCTCAGATGCTCTGGGATTCTGTGGTGCTTGCAGAAGGGCAAAGAGGCTGGCACTAGTAGAATGCCAAAATGGTATAAAGCTGGGTGGATCCAAGCCTTGGATCCATATTTTTATGTACCACTGTGGAGCTATGCACTGATGAACCCATCATTCCTGGTGTTCAGTCTGTGGGCAGAGATGGGGCCTATGATGGGAGAGTGGTTTGGGAGCAATCCTGAATAAAAATCAGTTAGATCCATGTGGATCTGTCCCTTGGATCCATGTTTTTGCACTACTGTGGAGCCATGCGCGGATGGACCTGTGATTTTGGTGGGCAATCTGTGGGCAGAGATTTGGCCTACAATAGGATAGTGGTTTGTGGGTGATCCTGGATAAAAATCAGGTAGATCCGTGAGGATCCGTGCTGCAGATCCATGTTTTTGTGCCACCGTGGAGCCATATACTCCACTCCCCTGCATCTAGCCCTTTAAGTACCCTGGTTTTAATCCTGGAGATTACACATCTCCATCATGGTTTGTAACCTGTGATGGACTTTTCCACCAGGAATCTGACCAATCCCCTTTTGAAGGCATCCAGGCTAGATGCCATCACCACATCCTGTGGTAGGGAGTTCCACAGACTAACAACACACTGGGTAACAAAATATTTTCTTTTATCTGTTCTCACTCTCCCAACCCTCAATTTGGGTGGATGTCCCCCAGTTCTGGTATTTTGTGAGAGGGAGAAGAGCATCCCTCTATCCACTTGAATCATGCCCTGCATAATTTTGTATGTCTCAATCATATCCCCCCCCCCTCAGGCACCTTTTTTCCAGACTAAAGAGCCCCAAATGTTTTAGCCTTTTCTCATAAGGGAGGTTCCCCACCCCAGTAATCATTTTAGTTGCTCTCTTTTGTACCTTTTCCAGTTCCACTGTGTCTTTTTTGAGATGTGGTGACCAGAATTGAACACAATACTCCAGGTGTGGCCTTGGTATGATCTTGTACAATGGCATTATAATGTTGGCTGGGGGAAAGCCGACTGGAGTCTGGGGGAAAGCCGACAGGAGCTGAGCAGCATCCGGTTCCGAACACCTCATCCCCATGGAACGAGGTTGGAGAGGGTAGACAACCGCAAAGTGATGAAATAGCAGGTATTAAATCAAAACAGGTTAAAAGAGAGGATGTTTCAGGTTTACTTGATAAATTGAAGATCAACAAGTCACCGGGCCCAGATGGCATTCACCCAAGAATGAGAAATGAGAAATGAAATTGCAGCTCTCTTAACAGTAATATGTGACTTATTTCTTAAAACGGCCACAGTGCCGGAGGACTGGAGGATAGTGGATGTCACACCAATTTTTTTGAAAAGGAAGGAGGGGGAACCAGGAAACTACAGGATGGTTAGCCTTATGACTGTCCCAGGGAAGATGGTGGAAAGCCTCATCCAAGAGAAAATCTTAAAACACATAGAACAAACCTTACTGAGGGAAAATCAGCACGGCTTCTCTAAAGGTAAGTCTTGCCTGACAAACCTTTTAGAATTCATTGAAAAGGTCAACAGGCATGTGGATTTGGGTGAACCGGTGGATATTGTCTATCTTGATTTTCAGAAGGCTTTTGACACAGTCCCTCACCAAAGGCTGATGAGAAAATTGCACGTTCGGGGGATAAGACGGCAGGTCCTTTTATATGGATTGAGAACTGGTTGAGATTCAGGAAACAAAGAGTAGGTGTCAATGGGCAATTTTCACAATGGAGAGAGGTGAAAAGCAGTGTACCTCACGGATCTGTCCTGGGACCAGTGCTTTTCAATCTGTTCATAAATGACCTGGAGGCAGCGATAAGCAGTGAGGTGGCCAAGTTTGCAGATGACACAAAACTTTTCCATGGGGTAAAAACCAGAGAAGATTGTGAAGAGCTCCAGAAGGATCTCTCCAAACTGGGGGAATGGGCTGTGAAATGGCAAATGTGTTTCAATGTACCAAAATGTAAAGTAATGTATATTGGGGCAAAAAAATCCAAACTTTATCAACTCATGGGCTCTGAGCTATCCATGATGGATCAGGAAAGAGATCTCTGTGTGCTGGTGGACAGCTCAATGAAGGTGTCTACCCAGTGTGTGGCAGCAGTGAAGAAGGCCAATTCCATGCTG
>JAHTLZ010003305.1:6145986-6171059 GCA_023846285.1 Phrynocephalus versicolor
AGGGAATGAGTTGAATTTCTGTGAACTTGTTTTGATAACACTTTGATGTCATTGGGGACCCTGTTCCAATTTCTTAATGTTCCTTTGATGTTTTATCTCCTGATTACTACAAAAAAGATTGGTTGCATAATATTGGGTTAAAAGCAGAGTACAATTTCCGGCAATTTTCTGCTATATGGAAAGTAAGGCATGCTTAATTGAATAGCAGCAGTGCATACACAGTGCATACACATAATCCGAACATCATTTGCAGCATCCCAGGCTAATTATTACTGCCTTCGGGGACATTGTGGGCACAGAAAGAACACCCGTTTGGAAGAGGCCTCTCCTTGTAAGAACTATATTTAATTTGATGTGAGGCTGAAAGCATGGTTTCCTTTCAATTTCCTGAACTGCCTTTTCATTACAGTTCTGTTGGCCTTCCTCTCTTTTAGAAGGACTTGTTTACTCTGCAAGTGATGACTGTGCATGAATGTTAAGAGGTCAACAGTTTTCCTGTTTTCAGGACGGAAAGATCCCTTGCAACTTGATGAACATTCCCAGATTTCACTGCTGAGCTGTCTGAAGCCCTGGGAAAGCAGATCAGTTTCCTGAGACTCCAGCTGATGCCCTGAAGCAAAGCAGCCCAATTTAGAGCATGTGGAAATAGACAGGAGATAAAACTGGATAAATGGAGTCAAAAATCTGCAACAGCAGCTACAAAAATCCAGTTAACCAGATAACATGGTGTCGTGAAGTCTCAAAATCCTACTTCATATTCAGCAGCCAAGTCTCAGGAAACTTCAGCAGGTCCAAACTGCAGCAGCTAGATTGCTGACAGGGCCTCGATACACATAATCACATGACACCCTTGTTACAGCAGCTCCACTGGCTACAAATCAGTTTCCAAGCAGAATTCAAAGTTCTGGTTTTAACATACAGAGCATTAAATGGCCTGTGTCCAAATCACCTCAAAGACCATATCTCTCAGTATGAGCTGGTTTAGATACTGAGTTCATCAGGAGAGGCCTTTTTCGAAGTGTGTTTAATAAGATCACATCAGAAGGAATTATTTGTTACTGTTCCCAGACTTCAGACCTCCAATCCACGGGAGGCCAGACTTACCCCATCTTTGCTGTACTTCTACAAGCAGGCAAAGACCTTTCTCTTCAGGCAAGCTTTACCTCAGTGACTAACTACCTGATATGTGACTTTTAGATGGACTGTTATGCATTACAGTTACCCCTGCCTATCATGGGGGTTAGGGACCTGACGAGACCCGCGATAATTGAAAATCCGTGATATGCAGATGCTGGTTCTGGTCGGGATGGGGGGGTGCCTGGGTCCCCCTAGGGTACCTGAGGCCTGACGCTGCCCAAAACGAGCCTCCAATGGTCTTCCTGGGCCTGTTGGAGGCCCCAGTAGTGTTTTCAGTCGATCTGGCAGTTTTCCAGAAGTGACTTCCGGTTCATAGGAAAGCACTTTTGGGGTCTCCAACAGGCCTGTGAAGTCCATTGAAGGCCCATTCGGGGCAGCAGCAGGCCTGGGGTAAGTACAGGAGGCCTGAAACAGGCCCATCTAGCTTATCTCAGGGGGCCTTGTCTTTCATATATTGTGGTTCCTCGATATACCAGGACCGCAATATATGGACTGTAAAAGTGTGGGAAAACACTGTATTGCTTCGATTGAATTTTAGTACTATTTTTGTTTTGTGTTTTTTGTTTTTCATCTTTCAGAGTGGCATTTCCCCCATTATATGTTAACTTATTGTTCTTTGCTTTAATATTGTCTTTTAGTGATGTATGATACCTCTTCAAAATAATTGTTCTTAACCTCTTTAATCATGTCTCTTGGTTGCATATGGTCCTACAAAATTGTAAGCCACCTCAGTTTCTTTCTAAGGAGAAAGGCAAGGTAAAATATTTTAAATAAATGAAAAATTATGGTTTTCATCCTGCTGTGCCTTCCTTATGGTGTACATTTCATGGCTGAAGTTTTTTCCAGGCCCAGAGATGCTGTTACTGCTGGGAGTTTTGGAAGTTTCACCAGCAGCCCATGGTGAATTCCTGCTCCCAGGACCAGTGTGAGAGGAAGGCCCACAAAAAGCAAAAAAAAGCAAAGTGTTCTGCTTGTATACCGCCCCATACCACTTCAAGTAGTCTCTGGGTGCTTTACAGTTTTAATTACAGTAATGCAGGCTACACATTGCCCTCCCCAGCTAGCTGGGTACTCATTTTACCGACCACGGAAGGATGGAAGGCTGAGTCAACCATGAGCCTGCTACCTGGGATTGAACCCCAGGTCGTGAGCACATTTTACAGGCATTACAGCATTACAGGCATTTAACCACTGCGCCACGGGGCTCTCATAGGCCGTTACTTCACGAGCCGCTCGCTTCGCGGTAAGCCGTCATTTGCGTGCGAACCGACCGCTTCAGTCCGCACGCTCCTCCCTTTTGGCTGCGACGTCACCCCGACCACGCCCCCTTTAGCGTGCTCCAACCGGGGCAAGTGATGCCCCTGGCGGAGGACGGGAATCTCTTCGCTTCGCATCTCGCTTCGCACCCAGCGCCACGTGTGGTCTCAGTTTTTGGCTTTTATTTCAAGTTTTTTTAAAAAATATTCAAACAGGGATATCGATGCATCGCTATATTGTTTCATCGCTTTGCGCTGTTACTTCCTCGCTCAAGTAGCAGTGGCGGCGGCGGCGGCGGCGGCGGCGGGCGCAGGAGGAGCCGCTGCTGCCTTGCCCGGCCAGAGCAGGGCACCCGGGGCAGGCAGCGTGCAAGCGGCGGAGGGCGGGCGGCTGTGCCATGCGGGGCTCCCCCCGAGTAGCGGCGGCGGCGGCGGCGGGGGGCTGCCAATGATGCCAGGAAACAAAACACAGGATCGTACAGTAACCACGCTCTGTCGTGAATGACAGCCAAGCATTGATGCATCGATACACCGGTCCCTTTTTTTAAAAAAAAATCAAAGAACGCGGGAAACGGGGGAAGAACATCAGTGCTTTAATGCGAATGGAGCTCGTGAGGTCATTCTCGATTCGAACGGAAAAGCGGCCCGCGTGAGTACAGGGAAAAAGGGGTGGGGGCGAAGGGAGACCACGTGATCACCTTCGCATTCAAAGCGAAGGCAATCACGCTGCGAAGCGAAGAGCCTCGTGAAGTGACGGCCATAGTTATTATCCTGGTTCTCCACTCCCTGCCTAACTCCAAACAGCACAGTGGGCCCCACTATATGCACCACCAACTCTCTCTTCAGTTCATTCCCCCTTCACTCCTGGTTTTATGGTATCTCTACACTGTACAATACAACACAAATTCACTTTCACCTTGAACCAAGGCTTTAAGTGCCAGCTGGGGTTGGATGGAGATGATCGCCCATGCCTTTAAGACACACAAGACACACACGACTCCCAACACAACCTCTTCCAGTGCTGATTATCTTGACATTTGCCTTCTTGCCTGAAGCTTGAAGAGATATAGCAATGCCCTGAGACTTCAGTTGGCACTCTCGTATATATGCATCTCTAGTCATGGGCTAGAAGATATACTGTAGTTTACAGAGGGATTTGCCTTATATAGTAGTGCAATCTACATTATTATGAGGGAGGAAGAAGGATAAAGTGTACAGCACACCTGAGGATACAAATGTGTAGAGCACAGGCAAAGCCTTGCAGTTCATCCTACGAATTGTTCAGATTCTCAGAAGATAATGTGTGGGGCCCATTCTTAACTATGGAGAAATTTAAAGAATTGGTCATCATTTGCACACTGTGAACTGAATGGACTTCCCCAAAGCTAGTGCTTGATTTATTCATATATGCTCATTACAGTTTTGGAGGAGGGGCACTCAAGTTCACCCCTCCCTTTCTGGTCTCACTGCCCTCTTATAGGTAGAAGTCTGTCTGAAGTGGAAAGCCATAGTCCTGTTACTTATTGACTGAATTTTAAAAATTTATTGCTGTTCTTCCTGTTGGTCTCTTGCAAGGATTCCCAAGGCGTATTTTGTTTTTGGTTAAAACCTGTACAGTCCATAAAGAAATGTGTGTGTGTGTGTGTTGTGTCGTTACAGTCGTGACCGACTCTTCGTGATACATCAGGCTAAAAATAAAAAATCCAGAAGTCAGATATTAAAATTTACAGAAGGGAAGAAAGGGCTAAATGAAACTGAACATACAGTGAAACATACAAGGTGGGAAGGATGGCTGAAGGCGAAACGTGAACTCTTCTGCAATGGTTATGCATTGCTGAATATGGTTGTTTTGGCTGGATTATTAATTTATTTGAATTCTTTGTTAGAAATTGCTTCAGGGCTTCCATTTCTGCCTGTCTTAGAAGATAACGCCACTCTAAGAGATGCTAAGCAGCAGGATGGATTAACACGAAACAACATTATTTCAGCTACTTAGTTTCTGTTTTTCTTCTTTCCACTTCCAAAACAAAGGTTACTATTACTTCTGTGCTGTGGGTTATTTTAGGCTAAAAGTAAACATATAGTTGTTCAAACCTCAGCTCTCAGCTGGTTTTGCAGAAGGCAAGCTTGCCATTTTATGAAGAACACAGTTTTGTAGGGGAAACAAAGAAATGCCTGTTTATTCAGTATGTTTGCCATTTTTATGTATAACATATACAGTATATGCACAATTCATTTCTAAATGTGTATGGGGGAAACGTAATGCGGTCTTATAGAAAGAACTTTCCAGAGCCTTGGCTGTAGTTTCCATGGCTGATTCTGCTGGAGGGAAACAGGACTGGACATTAGCTAGGACAAGAAAATCCCGAAACTCATTATTCCAAATAGGTTTCATCATGCATCTAAAGGGTTTGGTGAGAGCATAAGAAAAACATGGTTTCCACATACTGAGCCCTGTCAGTTAATGGAGACCCCCAAGGAGATATTTCTGAAGCAATTCTACATCCTCCGGCTGTTGGTCTAGAAGCTGCTTTGGCCCATTGAGTTTTCTTTCATGAGGAAAGGCTGTGTGCTTCCTCTGTGGTTCTTCGTTGCAGGGCATAATAGGTGAGGTGGCCTAATGGGAATAGTTTGTTCTATATATCACCCTACCTTTTTGAAGAATGGTGTCACTCCCCCCCCCCCATATAGTGGCTCTTAAAGACGTGGTGGAAAATGCCCCCGCATCCCCCAAATTCTTGATTATTGGCTATGCTGCACGGGGCTAAGAGATGTTGCAGCGCAAAAATATCCAGACAACTACATAAGAACCTAAGAACAGTCTTGCTGGAACAGCGCACAGCCCATCCAGTCCACCATTCTTTCTCACACAGTGTCTCACCATTTGCTTCAGGATGTTCCCAAGCAGATGTCTTCATGTGCTTATGATTCCCCACAAATGGCACTGAGGGATATCCTGCCTATCTCTCCAACCCAGAGGTTGTCCTTAGGCATCCAAAATGATAGCCATTGATACCCTTGTTCTCCATGAACTTGTCTAATCCTTTCTTAAAGCTGTCAAGGCTGATAGCTGTCACCACTTATTCGGGCAGGGAGTTCCATAGACCAGTGATCCTCTGGGTGAAAAAGTACTTTATCTTATTTGTTTGAGATCTAGCACCCAAAAGTTTCATGGAGTGCCCCCTAGTTCTAGTGTTGTGCAATAGGAAAAACAGCTTTTCCTTATTTACTTTGTCCACACTGTGTATGATTTTATAAACTTCAATCGGTTCACCTCTCAGACGCCATCGTTCAAGAGTAAAGAGGCCCAGCTGTTGCAGCCTCAGATGGTAAGGAATGTGTTCCAGTCCCTTAATAATTCTGGTTGCCACCCTCTGTACTTTTTCAATTTCCTTAATATCCTTCTGGAGGTATGGTGACCAGAACTGTACACAATATTCCAGATGGGGCCTCACCATAGATTTATAAAGAGGCAAAATGACACTTGCTGACTTATTTTCTATACCTTTCCTAATGATCCCTAGCACTGAGTTTGCTTTTTTCACTGCTGTGGCACACTGGGTTGACACCTCCATTGAACTGTCCACCAAGGTCCTTTTCCGGGTTTGCTGCAGAGAGTTCAGACTCCATCAGTTTATAAAAGTAATTGGAGATTTTTTTGCTCCAATGTGCATCACTCTGCACTTGCTAATGTTGAAACTCATTAGCCACTGGTTTGCCCACTCCCCCAGTGTCAAGAGATCTCTCTGGAGCTCCTCGATCTCTCTCTGTTTCTACTACCCTGTGTAATTTAGTGTCATCAGCAAATTTGGCTACCTTGCTATTTACTCCTACTTCTAGATCATTTATGAGGAGGTTGAAAAGCAGGGGTCCCAGTACTGAACCTTGGGGCACCCCACTCTTTACCTCCTTCTACTTGGAGAAGTATCCATTTCGTGGTACCCTCTATTTCCTGTCCTTTGGCCAGTTTCTGATGTAAGACAAGACCTGTCCCTTTATTCTATGACTGGCAAGTTTATTCAAGATTCTTTGATGCAGGACCTTGTCAAAAGCCTTTTGAAAGTCCAGATAAACAATGTCAACTGGATCTCCCTTATCCACATGCTTGCTGACACTCTCAAAAAAGTCCAACAGATTAGTGAGGCATGATTTGTCCTTGCAAAAGCCATGTTGGCTCTCCTCCAGCAGCGCCTTCTCTTCTATTTGCCTATTAATTTTATCTTTTAGGATGGTTTCCATCACTTTACCTGGGACACATGTCAAACTGACTGGTTGGTAATTTCCTGGATCACCTCTGGATCCTTTCTTGAAGATTGGTGTTACATTTGCTACCTTCCAGTCACCAGTAGAAACACCTGATTTGAGGAAAACATTATATATTTTGGCTAGGACATCAGCAATTTCATCTTTAAGTTCCTTAAAGAACAGCAACTACAGATGTCCCATTCCTGCTTTAACAAAATCCCCACCACTAACGATTTAGCCATTTGAAGGTCTAGTTTAATTGAGCTGTGTGCATTGTTTTGGAGGTTTTCATTTAAGCACGTCCTCAGAATGGCATTCTTTATGGAACAGTCTGTTCTACCCAAGTGACATTCCCACTCTTAACTTTCACAATGGATGCGAAGAACACCCAGCAGAGGTGGAGTGAACAATTTACTTCATAATTTGATTAGACACTACTACCTGTGCACATCTGATTAGCCAAGGAAAGAAACAAGAGCTGATATTCCTTTGTTGACTACTGGTCTCACAATCGCCAAACTAGTATGGTTACTGCTCATACTGAGCAGGGGATTTGGGGAGTTGCAGTCCATAGAAGTGACATTTCCAAACACTATAGGTAAATGATATTGAACTGACTGTTCATCTTGTGACTCTTAAGAATAGCAGAGGAGCCAAGCTGCCATTGTACCTAAATAATGGTGCTGGTTTTAACCCTTCTCTATAGGAAGGACCTTGTTTACAAGGCAGTTTCCTGTGATCCTTGATATTTGTGCTGTAATGTCTCATCTGGGCAGCTATATTTCAGATTATGCTACTACAAAAGAGAAATCATATAAGTATGCCCCATGCTCCAGCAAATATCCCTGTTGTATGCCCATGTCTTGTGCTGGATGTAAGATTTGTACACTGATATATACTTTATGGAGGATTTCAAATAAATATATGCATAACAGCAACAATTTCCAGGTTAGCAGAATATGTGGCACTACTTATGCATTGGTTTTCTATACTATCAAGTCTCACTTGAGTTACAGTGACCCTAACAGCATATTCAAGATATGCCAGATACTTATAGGGAAGTCTTACCAGTGCTATCCCCTCCCCCATGAACTTCTGTGAGTGAGTGGGGATTTGAACCCAGGTCTCCTGAGTTTGAGTGCATCACACAAGCTCTTACGCTTTGGTTATAGAGGCCTATTTAAGTTTACACCAGGTCTTCATATGTGTCTTGTCAATTTCCCTGGTGGCAATCCATGATGATTAAAAGCATCTTATTAGTTTGATCACTAATAAAGCTGAATACATGCACACCCAGTTCCTAAGTTTACACACTCTAAACACTTAGTTTTCTTCACAGACACTCTAGCAATCCTAACTCTTCTCTACCATAGCCCTATCTGATTCTCTCAGACTATGTCAGATTCCTTTTCTCCAAGTGTATGTCTTTCTGTAGTTCCCTATCTGACCCTATCTAGCTCTATCTGTCCTTTAGCCCTATCTAACTCAAACAGTGCTGAGCAGTGCCTTAAATCCTCTCAGGCCACATCCCAGACTCTCTCATTGGTCTATAAACCCACCAATCAATTCAGATACCTCTCATACATTATTCATCACACAACGGGATTCTATTTTCTGACTATTGGCAAGGTCCCAGTGAATGTATAGCTAAAAAAAACTCTTGCAAATGGGAAGCCAGCAGCCCAGTTCCTTTTTAACTCTGAACATGGTGTCATCACCCTGGGAACCCTTGTGAAGTGAAAATGCTAACAAGTGGCTATTACAAGACAGGTGTGTTGTTTTCCTCTTCATTACCAAGGCCGGAAGGATAGTCTTGCAGAGAGCTGAGGGAATCAGCACAGCAGGTCATTCCTGACTCAATGCGTAGATGAATTGCTTAAATTCTCTGGCTGCGCATCTCTCCTTCAGTGACAGAAGGGAGATAAATTATACCGTTTCCTGTAGGAAGGCTTTAATGCTAATCATTAGGTTGCAAATTGATGCTGGAACATGAAACTGCAAAGACTTGTATGAATGCAACATATTCTTACTCTACCCACTTAGAATTTGAATGGCAACTTGGTGAATTTATTGTGAAGACACCTATTGATGGTTTTAACACATTCAGATAATTTTAATGTTTTTAAAGTGGGGTTAGTTTGCTTGGCTTTATGATTGTACAGTTACATTTAGTTTTATTTGTTCTCATTTTTATGAGGGTTGTTAAGCCACCTAGAGTGCTATTTTGGGCAGAATTTAAAAATATAATAAATAGTAACATTAAATGGGGAGAGCATACTGTCTTTTTGAAGAGTGTCAGGACAGTGTTCTGTGTAATTGTGAGTTCTGCATGAAGACTGTTAGGAGTCTCTTCTAACCCAAACCTCTATATAGAAGCAGTGATTGGCATCTCCTCATGCAGCAGGTATTTATTTATTTATTTATTGAACTTGTATCCCGCCCATCTTCCCAAAGGGAACTCGGGGTGGCTTCCAACAACAGACCAGACAACGGGTCATCAATACAAATACACTAGGCAGTTCAATAGCTAAAAATACCATACACACAATGACTACAATAGACAATCAAACAACATGTTAAAAAGAACAGTGCTAGCACCCTTAGCACTTAGACAAAGGCTCAATAGCCCAATATCTTACTCAGCAGGTAAGCGGCGATGGTAAATGCCGGGGGTGGGTGGGAATTAACTGAATTAAACTAAAATTACACTTGGTCACCAAAGGCCTCTCAAAAGAGTAAGGTTTTAAGAGCATAGTGTTGGTGCCAGAACATCTTAAGTCTCAGTGTAGCAGAGGTTTGCTTAATTAATTAATTAATTAATTATTAATTCCATTCAGTTAATGGTAAAGCACTCTGGGAGGCAAACAAATCATAATAACAGAAACAACCCCAATAGTATCCTCATAAGGAATGACATGAAAGAACATAAGAATAAAATACCTAGTAAAATGCAATAAAGCTATAAAATACTAAAAATATAAAATGCAATAAAGGAGCCAAAAATGGGGGCGGGAACCCCAGTGACTAATAAGATTACTCTGGGGGAAAAGCCACAGAAGGCTTGTGGGAAACGTTTTAACTTGTCTCCTGTAACCAAGGAGGGATGGGGTCGCATCTCAGGTCGGAGCATGTTCCAAAGGGATGGAGTGACTACTGAGAAGGGCCATTTTTGAGTGGTAGATTAAACAAACAAGCAAACAAACAAACAACGGTCTGTTCTTGAGAATACAAGCACATGGGCTAGTGTTTGTTAGGAATTTCTCATCAAGAAAGGGGTGAAGGTGTGCAATCTGCCTCAGATGGTAAAAGGCAGGCCTGGGCATGGATGAGATCTCATTCTCTATTGAATCTTTGTAGCTTTAATGTTACCTTTTAATGTTCCCTAAAATGCCTCTTCTGATTCCCTCTTCTTAACTTGAATATGTCTTAAATGTTCTGGGCTCTATATTGCCCCTCATTTTTGTAAGCTACATTGGATTCTTTTCCAAGAATAAAGGTGGGGGTAAAAATATTCAAAATAAAATAAATATTGCATTGGCCTTCTATCAATTATTTTTAAAAAGGTAGGTAATAGTGTTGCTTCTAAATCTGTGGAACCTGTCAGACATTGTTGGAGTAAAACTAAAGTTATACATATATTATCCATACGGAGCTAACTGCATCAGAAAGGCTGCCGATACAAAAATGTACCACAGTCTCATATAGTCAAAGGAGATGTGATTTTTTTGCTTGCAAATGTGGCAATCCAAATGTTCATCTGGTTTCTCAAGGTATTCAACACATCACTTTTATCGCTCTACAGACAACATAGCTCTAAGCAAAAGGCAATAACAGCAAATAGCTTATAAACTGGAGCCTGAAGATTGCAGCAAAGTAATAATGTAAATATAACAAATACTGGAAATGTTTGTTCATTCCTGAGCCATCCGCAACTCTGCCAGAAGTTCAAAAGTTTATCTTGCATATATATTGGAGAGAGCCAGTTAACTCTTCCCAGTTCTCTGGGTGATGTAACTGTACCTGTAAGGGGCTAAAACAGTCACCTAATGGAGTCACACTGGCATACCCTGATTAAGAAAATAGTAGTATTGCTGTTGATTACAATATACAGTATGTACAAACATTTTTAATATTTGGTATGGGGTAAGTTCCACTCAGCTACTAAATGTGTAACAGCCCTGTTTTTATTTATTTATTTATTTATTTATTTATTTATTTATTTATTTATTTATTTCATCATCATCATCATCATCATCATCATCATCATCATCATCATCTGCACAAATGTGGCAGAACACCACCACCCATAGGAATAACAGAGTGCTACCCAGAGATAGTGTGTCACCATTTTAATTTCATGGTCAAGTGCTTGGGGAATAAGCATTTTCCTCCAAAAAGATTAAAGCACTTTAGCTGACTCTTGCTGCTAAAATGATTTACAACTCATGTGTTAAAATACATACCCAAAATAGCTTGTTTTAGGTATAACAGTGAAAATATTAGCACCACTTCCACACATCTTATAATTCCATGGTTACAGCACATAGTAACCTTGTCTATTGGTAATGTTCACTTTAAGATAAAATGTAAGGAAACTAAACAAGGCTTTAAATTTTATAAAAAATAATAATAGCACAACTTGGTAGGAAAGTTAAATGGTCTGCTGTCTTGTTATCAAAGCTTGATTTAGCATTTACAAGAATTGTGTCAATCCACGCACTACACACCCACCCCATAAATATCCAAACTCTCTGCTAAAATACAGGCTGAGGAGGGTGTTGGAGAGAAACCAGCAAATATCTGTGCACTTCAGTGTTGATGCCTCTTTGTCATGAATGAGAAATATTTTCTGTACACGTGGAGATCCTCTACCCAGTTGGAAAGTGTGTCTCTTTAGGCGTCCCAGTTAGATGGAAATCCCTGTGTACATATGGCTGTGTGCAACAAGGTTCCTATGTGGTGTGGCTAGCAGGCATATCAGTGTGCAACAGATCGCAGACCACTCCACTCCATGCAGAGGAGTGGAGCAGGAGTAAAGGCGAGTGCTTTGAAAGGGTCACACCCAAACTGTGCAACAGTCAGCTGTCATAACAGTCTCTGGGCACTCCACAGCCTCAGACAGCACTGTCTCTTAAAAGGAAGTGGCCTGTGCACTCTGAATGAAATCTTGATTGCAACCGTGATCACTGCCAAGTGACATAGTGTGAGCCTCAGCATGTCTTTTTGGGGGGAAAGGAAAGGTTTATCTACAAAGGTGCATCTGTATTTGCAAAATGCTTCTGTTTCAGCCCAACCTTTATTTTATTCCATACCAAGTAATGGTCCAAGTGCTCTTCTTTCAGTAATCGAAGTACCTGTAGATCCTTCTCCCCAGACCACCCTATCCTAATTCTCCTAGTCCATCCTAGCAATGAGGCCGTATGTCATTCCACACCCACTGAGCTCTTCAGGATAATCTTTGATTGACTGACACATTGAGGGATGGATTGGTAAGGCATGTGATTGATGAATTTTCCTTTTTGTCTTTCCCCCTTTTGGGGTTAAGAAGTGTGATGTCCCAAACCCACTGCCACCACCATATTTTTTCCACTGTTATTGTGCTTTGGGTGATTGTTACTCAAAGCTGGATTTTGTTCAGGATGAGTAAGAAAGTTTGCCTTACCCCACCTTATGTGCTTTACTTCAACCCACCTCCCTCCTCTCCATCCCAGAATCCACTATGATGCCCTCCTCCAAGTGAGCATTCAACACTTACTCTGATCCCTCTCACAAAATAAGCCATAGCAGAGAAAGGCACAAGTGCTTGGCTACAGCAAAGTAGAACTGGATGAATAGGGATGCCAACAAGACCACCAGCTAGAAAGCCTTGAAGGTGCTTCTGATGGAAGTTAAGTCCAGAAAGAATGAGCCAGCTCAGAACCCTGTTGTCATGGCAACTATGTAAACACCCAGAGCCCTGGAATCCAGAGCAGCAACAATCAATATTTAAATTTACGCAAGAGCTGTCTCTAGAGCCAAGTCTGGTCATGGAGGCTGCCAACCACTTTTGTGTGTGTGCGCTTGCTCCTATGCTTAGTTGCAAAACATCACGGCAACTAGAAAGTGTGTTTTTAAAAACACATACAAAATTGCCTAGGGATGATAATCATTTATACCAGTGGTCCCCATTCTTCAGTAACCCAGGTGTTCTTGAACTACAACTCCCAAACTGAAATCCTTCATTATAATCTGTGTCAGCCAGGGTTTCTGGGAGCTGAAGTCCAAGATCACCTGGGTTACCCAAGGTTGGGAACTAGTGATTTTTACAACTGACACACACACAGTATTCATGTTTCCTTGTTTTCACAAGTATTGCTCCATCCCGTGAATGTAAACCCTAAGCAACTCCCAGATGTGAGGTTCTTAAGCAACTCAGACCCATCTGAATGTTGTTTCCTTTCTGTTTCTTATCACGGGCCTCAAAGGCATAGAAGTTGCCAACAGAATGTGGGAGTACGGGGCAGTTGGGCAAATCAGCTACCATCAAGAAATCCTAGGTCTCCCATCCATTGGGCATCTGTGCATTAAGGCTTCTGGCTCCCATTTTTATTACAGGAAAATTTCTGATCATTTGATCTGTGTCAAAATGTGTCCCTTGTATTTGTGGGCATCCATTTCCTGAGGGATCTGCATCTTGTTTTTGAAAATACTGGTGCTGACAGCATGTAGTGATCTTGTTGGCATAGAATTCCTTAGGCTGTAGATAGGGAAGCCCATACTGCCAGTAGACTGGTTTCAGTCCAAAATGAATGGGTTTTCAATCAATGGGTTTTCTTTTCATCCTGCCCCTTCTGGGGCTTAAAATTTCAGGGCTTGTTCATGCATTTCACCCTACTCCATATTAATCCTCTCCATTCCAGCACCCACTGTGACCTCCAACCCTGTGTGAGCTTTCAACACTTACTCTGATCCATCTCAAAAAATTAGCCACGACAGAAATTGGTTGCAGCCAAGGTTGATTGGAGAAATAGGGGCCACCAAGTATGCCTAGCCAGAAAGCCTTTCATGTATTCCTGTCGTTGGTCAAGTCCAGAAGGAGAGTGAGCAGGTCAGCTCAGAACACTGTTGCTATAGCAACCATGTAAACACCCAGAAGCCTGGAATCCAGAGCAGGTTTTGAATCTGAGCAGATATGAAAGCTCTTATAGGAGACAAGCCTAGTCATGGAGGTTGCCAAGTGTTTTCTAGTCATGCTTCTGTGCTTTGTAGGAAAACATCCTGATAAGCAGAAAGCTTGCTTTTGGTTTCAGATACAAAGTTGCCTACTGGTGATGACATTACCTAGAAATGGGTGGGAGTCCCCTCACAGTTTTGAAAAATAAGTACAGTGGACCCTTGTATAACAAACAGTTTGCATAACATAAAATTTGTACAACATAAAAAATTCCGGAGATAGGGAAAATTTGCTTAACATAATCCCCTATGGGGCAAATCTGTACAACATAAAAATGGGATCACTCTGTTTTCAATGCATTCCTATGGGAAATTTGTATAAAGGAAAATTTGCTTAACATAATTTCATTTGGAACGAATAAATTACTTTATACAAGGTACCACTGTACTGTATATGAAAAGTTAATCACTTTCAAACATCTGATGAAATGAGCTGCCATCCCGAAAAAGGGGGAGGAAGGGAAGGCCCAGCAGGAGCAGCCACCCACAGTCTGTGCCTTGGGCAATAGCGAGCAGTCATTTACCCCCTGGGAGCCCTGGTCCGGGGAGTGGAGTACCTGCACTCAGCTGGTACCACCCGAGCCAAGTGACTACCGTGTGAGTGGCCAGGCTACAGAGGGACCACTGACCAACTCATCCTGATGGGGCACCCCAAAGGAAATCAATAGCAGAACTAGCATTAAAAACTAGATTAAAACATTAGAATTATATCTTCTTCCTTAGTCTGCATAGCACTGCCCCCTTGCCTTCGAGGATTCTGAAAGCTAATAAAAACTTAGCTGTTCTCCTTCCCTCATAATACATTTAGGTCAATCTTATATTTTGAGTTTGCCATTGCAATGCATATGTTGTACTGTGCTTATGATACACATTACCTAAGTCAACACAAGTCAGTTACAGACAACAACAAAACTGGGTGGCATATCAGCAAGAAAGGAGGCAGTAATGTCCTAATGCATATTACTTCATAATGGCGAGATATCTCACCTAGCACGAAAAGGCAATGTTTTTCCGAGTTGCTACACCAGAACTCACCCTGTATCAGAACAGTGGCATCTCAACCCCACAATGATTCACAAACTCTTCTGGCTCTGGGAATCCCCAAAACTGATGTCTTTGCCTTCTAGAAGAACTGTAATTATCAGGCATATTGCACAGATCAGCCAGGAAGGAGTCTTACTCCCTCAGGGATACAAGTCTCCACTAACAGAGGAGCCCCTATGTATACAGTACATTTTTCTTGCTATACTGCTGCTCACCAAGTTCTGAGAAATATTTGGTGAGAAAGCATGAACTGGATTCTTACTGGCCTGCCCTGGTGACCCTGGAAACATCCTTTCTCTGCTCCCCCACCCTCCTAAAGTCAGGGGATCCAGCTGTATAAACCTTTGCTTCCCAGAGTAATCACATGGGGAACAAAAGTTTTGCTCACCAGATGTGTAGATGATAGTTCTCACAGTGTAGCAAATGAGTCCCTTCAGGGCCTCTTAGCATATGTTTGGGTGTCCTAGAAATTGTCATCATGCTGAGTTGGTCTCATTTTGGAGGGTTTTTTTTGGGGGGGGGGGTGACAATGCGATGGTTTGATGTGGAAACGTGTGTCTTGCAGAAACATATATTACTGTCCCTTCTGACTGTTGGACAGAACAGACTTAGCACTCTTGTCCAGCAGGGTATACTTAAGAGCCGTTTCTGCTTTTGTCCCTCCAATTGATAGCTAGACTCTTTTTTTCTTATCCTGTAGTTAAGAGGTTCTTCCATGGCATCATCCTACTG
The DNA here is from genome assembly GCA_023846285.1 of Phrynocephalus versicolor. NCBI lineage: Eukaryota > Metazoa > Chordata > Lepidosauria > Squamata > Agamidae > Phrynocephalus > Phrynocephalus versicolor. The sequence continues at coordinate 6,161,613 of JAHTLZ010003305.1, forward strand.
CTGCTCAATTAGATACAGTTTCAGCAGACCTTTATAGCCACTCTTTGTAGAAGTAAACCTCTCGGCTCTTCTTTGTGGACTGTAATCAACATCCACTTCCACCAAGACTATTTCCAGCTTAGATTTCATTGGCTGTTTCCCCATCTCCATTATGAAGATGGTGTTTCTCGTGGTGATCACTACTCTTTAAGGAGCAGGTGAATTTTATGTTTTCACAGATAGACCCTACCCTCATATAGGCATGATGGCTTGATCAAACATTGCCGTTTTGCTTAAGGTGGAGTCCTTTTTCCAAATGGGCCAAGATGTCATTATTTCTGCTCCTCTCCCCCCCCCCCCACTTCCCCATACCATCATCACCTTCTGAGCATTTCCTTCCAATCTGTTGGTAAAGCGCCTTAACAATTCTACATACCTCTCCTGCAAAGCTGTATTTAGAAAATGGTAGACTCTTCATATATCCTGATGAAGAGAAAAGGGGAAAGACTTATGTCTTTCCCATAGATATTTCCTCTAAGTAAAAGCCGCTACAGTATCATCCTAGTTTATGAAGTGGGTCTCAACATATGTAACCTTTCCATAACAGTGTTGCCCTCTTTAATATTTTCCCACTGAATGCCTTTACCTGATATTTGTAGAGCAGATAACTCATTTCAGGTTCTTATCTTTATCATTATTAACAGGGTGCCCAAGCATCTACAGACATTATGCTCGGCTGAGCTTGTCATTCCCTCATTATTAGCACAAACACATGCCTCATATTTATGCGAATACTAGACAACTGGTCAAAAAGATGGAGTTAGACAAACAATCTGTTTCTCAGACAAGATGGAGGCACCCATAAGCAGTTAATCTGTCTGGAGTGGTGGTGGAATTCAATCTGTTCTGCATGAGACTGCATTCCCACTAAAAATCCAGGTTCACATGCGGAAGAAATTCCTAATCCATCTTTATTCATATGGCCTCTACATCCAGGAACGACGCTTAGAATCCGAGGGACTGCAGAAACCCACTTGAATTTTGAAGGATCATCTCTTTTCCTGACACCCTCCCTCCAAATTTTGTCCTACCAAAGCAGAGGACAAAAAAACTAACCCCCCAAAAAAACTCTTTTCAAGAAAGTTCTCTCTCTCTCTCTCTCTCTCTCTGTATGTGTGTGTGTGAACCTCAATATTTATTGTTAAAATAGTTAACAAGCAAAAAGCAAAACAGAACATTTATCAGAAACGCGTCTTAAACTGCATAAATATTTTTCTTTGAAAGAAGAATCCCAATATGGTTCACATATGCACACATTCCAATAGCATTTGCAGATTCACAGACATTATGTTTCATACAATAATACAAGCACTACTTGCACAGCTAAAGCATTGTATAGATTAGGCTTCTTGTTATTAACTGATATATAAAACAAAAACAAAGGCAATGTTGACAATAAGGCCTGCAAGGAAGATCTCGGTCTACAATCAACCAGTTTTTGAACAGGGACTGCATTATGAGAATGGGCATGTGACATTTGTTTCTAGTTGGCAGTGAGAATCAGAACTCGTCCTGTCTTAGCCTATTAGTCTAATGCAACATTATATTATGTGTGATTGTGGGTAGCAAAGAGAAGCATTACACATGATCTCGAATAGCATCACAGGTAATTGCTAGAGGTTAGGAATGAATTAGTAAATTAATTCAGATTATATTTATTAATGTATTGTTTAAGACTAAAACTGCTCATACTGATTGAGTGTTTAAAACAGTTTAAGCAACTAAGTGGCCCCATTTGCTGACACTCAGTTACTGAAATTAATTAACAATGTCTGGGAATAAAAAGAGATTCAAATGGTTCATCTCAGTGTTATCTGTAGATAAACAGCGGTGTAAATCAAATACCGGTTGGAGAATTACAACTTTTTTCTATCTGGTTTCCTGTCTTGAAAAGTTGCTTCATATGCAAAAATTCAACTGGCAAATATCTCTTGTACTGCCAGGCTGAGGAAAGCTGCACCTGTTGCATGTTTCCCTACAGATGTTCAAGCAGACTATATGGGGAGAATGGGGGCAGTCTCAAATTCAACATTATTTATTTTAGACAGTAATCCCTTGGTTTACCATATTCCCGAAGTAACAGAGTCATTTGCTTTGACAATACTGTACTGTACTCCTTTAATTTCTTAGTTTCATCCCTGCTTCCAGTTGGAACTTCTAAATAAGCTTAAGATGCTAAAGGTTGGGATAATTCCCAGTCTGTATGTTCCACATAAGACGATTTAGCGCTAGTCCTAAGTGAATTGAATTGTGATTGTTTCTGGTCAGCTCATGCAGTTTTTGACTCTGTGGCTGTGTTTTCTGTTGCAGTGAATAAAGCTTCTTTGTCAAGAATAAAGCTGAAAATATTTCAGTGCCAGACCATGGGGGGAATAGTTGCAAGCCTGTCGTGAGAGCAAAGATAATAAATAAATAAATAAATAAATAAATAAATAAACAAACAAACAAACAAATAGGATATATCTTTCTTTCTTTCTTTTACTATCAGGAGTTTGCTATATGGCTATATGGCAGTTGGGGCAGCTGAATCTCCCAGGGTGTATTTTTTTCACCAAAGGACTACAAGTGCTATTTCAAAAACTGCTGGGGGGTGGGGAAACCTCAAATTATCATGGAACGATATAAAAATCCTGGAAAAATGATCAACTCCCCCCTCCTACTTTCAACCCACGGTTGCAATCAAGAACCTAATTGTACAGTTCATGCCTCGGTGTCAACGTGCACCGCATTCACCCTTCCTCGGCTCATTCTAGCGAAATCACTCCCCTCTCTCCAGTCCTGGACGGCTGGAAAAAGGCGGGCAAAAAAAATAATACTGTAATAACCCCACACACCAACCCCACCTCTCTCTTTTTTAATCCCCGAGTGACTTCTTCGCGCTCCAATCAGAGTCAGGCAATGGGGCCGGCGTTCCCGACATTTTCCCCCAATCCCTTTGGTGGCTCCCTTTGGCGTGGCGTGGCCGGGCGTGGCCTGGGAAGGAGGGAGAGAGGTGCGCGCCTCCCCGGGTTCAGTCCTGGCTTGGAATCGTGACCTGGTGTGAAGGAGCCGAGCGCCCGAAGGAGGGAAGGGGAGGCGGAAAAAAATAAAAATAAAAAAGGTCAAGGGGGAAAAAAGACGAAGCAGGATGATTTTGTGAATCTGAAGAGAAGGCGAAGGCAGAAACTTTGGGGAAGGTCTCGAGAGCTTTCGGTGTAAAGTAAGTGCCTTTTCTGGGACTTGGGAAAGAAGGCTCGCTTAAGGAGCAGGGTGGCGTGGCCGCCTAAGTGGTTTGCTCGCCGGCTGGGGCTTCCTTTCGGGCTTCTCTTCGGGAGCGCTCCAGAGATCTTTCTTGAAACACAAACACATCGTTTTAAAGTTGTTGGTTTTTTTGCATTCCCTACCCTTGTGCTGCTTCAGTCCCTCCCAGCCCCCCCCCCGTCCCCCGGCTTTTTAAGTACACACGAAGGCTTTTCCAGATTGGCCGATGGAAGCTCAACCAGCAGGAAGTGCAAAGTTTCCTAGACGTGGTGTTTGGTGTTGGTGGGGAGGCGATCGTTTGGAAACTCGAGGTGGTGGTGGTGGTGGGGTGGGGGGTTGGTTGGCCAGAGAGAGGTTTGCTTCTTGAGTAAAACAGATCGAGGACTGTAGATGGAAGATCAGGAGGGGATTAAGGTAAAGAGGAAATACCAGAGTTCTGTACTCTTGTGAGTGAGGCTTTGTGTTTGCGTGTGTTAAGGGGGTGGGGGGTGGGGGTAGGGAGAGATGTAAAGCATGTTGTGTGTTTTAAGTCCGAGGAAAAACGATAAATTTAGGAACAGAAGGAAGAGGGGAGTTGATATGCCGTTCAAAAAACCTTGCTGTTGGAGGCCCCCCGATTGTTGCTATTCCAAGAGCAAAGGCAGCTGAAACGGGCGGCCAGCTCGTCTGTTTTTATAGTGGTGCTAAACGGGACTTGGCCATAGCGAGTGGTGTGGATATATTGTGAAAATCTTGTCATGCTTGGGAGAATATTTTTGGCTGCAAGTTGAGTGTTTCTCCGTTTAGGGCGCACGTAATCACAGCTGAGAAAAACAACTATTATTTCAGACCAATAAAGAGCGGGAACTTTTATTTGACTTGCTAATTAAAAAGCAAACAGACCTCTAATTAAAGATTCCAAGAGTAATGGAGGCTTTAAATAGCACTCTTCTAGATCAGTCTTACTTGTTTTATTAGAGGAGTATCAGCATGTGAATAGCTTGAGGAATGCAGCATAATAGGATTTTGAGAAGTCATGTCCAGACTTCATTTGCAGGATTTTAATGGCAGACCTGATTTCCCCAAATCTGCAGCGCTTTGCATGTTTACATGGGACCAATGTTTATGAATGCATTGAGTCTTTTATGTAAACTTGCATAGTATTTGGCTGCCTCTGTTAAGTTCAGATGTAATGGAACAGATGAGGTCTTTGCTTGTGTGGCAGGTCCGTACCATCTCTTTGTATATTTAGTATTCCAGGGCTTTTGAAGCCTGCCAATTTTCCGCTGTTTCTGCCCAGGCGAATGAACAAGGGCTGACGCGAACACAGAGTTCTTTCTTTCTTTTCCTGTCTGTAAAGCTATATTTCAGCTAGACATCTGGTGGCGGCTTATTCACAGGAGCAAAACAAACTTCTTTGACCAGTGCATGTGCTGGGCGGCACCATGTGAGGAGGGAGTAACATAGTGACTGAAGACCCTCTATGAAGTTCATGCCCACTGGGGTTTCAGTTCAACTTTGGTATATTTAACCTTTGTTGTCAGATATATACAGCATATGATGTGTGAGGCTAGAATTTATGGTGAAATGTATCCCAGTACACTTATATGTTATTATATATTGTCAGGTGTGCAAGCATCTTATCAGTGTGTAAAAGACATGCAGATTGAAAATTATAATGGTGAAGAGAGTTTTGGGGGTTGGGGACCCCATTCTTTGTAATGGTCAATCTTACCCTTGCAAAGCCTTGAAAATAGGTTTGTTGATGTTACTACAGCACTTCATATTAGAAATGAATAATAGTAGTGCTACATGAAGTGCTACATTGAATGTGTTGGGACCTATTTCTGAGTAAACATCTATACAGGATTGTGCAATGGGCTTGTGGTTGGATTATGTACAGAAAGATGCATGGCCTGACCTTTTCACCCTAATGAATGTATTAACCATCTGGTTGGTGAATAAGTGCAGACTCTTGAAGAAAATATTGTATGGTAAGTGGAGGGTGGAGATATGTGGATTGGAAAGAGTACATATTAAAGATGCTGTTTTTGCTGCCCTCTCTTTCCTGCGGACAGGATCCGCTTGGCTGGTCTAGACTTGACCTAAAGTACAGGAAATGTAAAGTTCCTTCCTTTTTATCTGATGTATTTGCATTTCCTGCCAAGAGTGAGGAGAAAAGATGAGAGAAAAATCTTATCTTCAACAGCAGTGGCTTAGTTTTGGAACACTTGTGTCTTCCTCCTGTAGGTGATGTGCAACCTGCTTGGGAGGTATCGGCATCATTATTATCACCATCATCTTAGAACTATGAATCATTGAGTCAGGTGCCTATCTGGAAAGCGAAGTGGGGACTTCAACTCTTTACCACTGGTTCTGCTCCTGCTTTAACATAGAGACTCTAAAAAGGGAAATTGTGAAACATTGTTGGCAAAGCTGTTCTATTTTGGAGGACCTCAAAGTAATCCATCAATGTAGGTGACTATGTTAGTTAGACCTTATGGATGTTGCATGACTGCCACTGGGACAAAAAGTGTTAACTGTGAAATGACGATAGTAATATTCCATGAGATATTGGTTTGTCTTGCTGTTGTGTCTTCAGTTGAACAACTTTAGGGTTACAAATACAGGCACAGGACTGCAGCAGTGCGTGAGATTGGAACAATGCAGTCATTCTGTCGTGGCTTTTGGAATAATCTGCAGGAGAGTTTTTTATGAACTCATAAGGGGTTTGCATGTAGTTAATGTACCTTGCTGGACACTTCAGTGAATTGCCTTGAAGTCATTAGTTCCAACTTTCACTGTGTGACAGGAAAAAGGGCAGCCTGTGTAGCATTGAGCCAGCTGCACAACCCCAGGGCATACTCAGAAGAAGGAAATGGCAACCCTTTAGCGTAATCTGTACCTAGAAAACCTTGGAAAAGCTTTCTATAAGTGAGAGTTGATTTGTAATATTTGTGTGTTGTATATGGTATGACCCCCGCCCCCGACAGCATGATAGTTTTACTCCTACCAGATTTGGAGCTGGTGTATTGTTGTTGTGGCTTCATTCATGTTTCATCTCTCCCCTTAAGATGGTCCTGCCACCTGCAACACAAGGATAATACCATTCTTCTGTTGTAAGAATTCTTTGCAGCTCTTTCAGGGTTCACATTAAATACAGTGGTACCCTGATATCCGACGCGCCTGACAACTGAGAATCCCGACTTCCGAGCATGCTTCTGTTTCCCTCCTGCCGCCTTACGAGCAAGATAGGTGTGTTGGGGTGAAGCAGTGGGTCGTTAAAAATGTCTTTGAGCCACCGACCCAAGTGCTTGGGTCAGTGGCTCAAAGTTATTTTAAAAAACACCCGCCTTTCCCCCGTGATGCAGGGGAGGGTCGGGATAAGCTGTGTGCTATGTTTGAAATGACTTTTAGCCACGGAGGTAAGAGCTTGTTTCCGTGACTGAAAGGCATTTTAAACAATGCGTGCCTCCCCACAGCCTTACACAAGGATGGGTGAGGGGGAAAGCACACACTGTTTAAATTGTCTTTCAGGCACTGAGGCAAGCAAGCGGCTCGGTTCGGCTGGCAAGTGCAGGGAATGGCCCAAGTGGGCAAGGAGTCATGCGGACACAGCTGCCTCTTCCCCGCCGCCCTCTCATCTCTGCTCTGTGCAAGTGGCGTCCCGGTGGGAGGGTAGGGGTGGAACCTCCACAGTCAGATGATGACACACAGGGCGAATCCTACCCCCCTCTGTCTCTCCCTCTGTGTTTGTGCACCTGCCTACCTGCTTGTCTCTCTCTCCCTCTCTCTCTCTCTCTCTCTCTCTCACCTCGTTAGTAATGTGGTCTACAGATATCAATACAAGTAATTTCCAAGAGAACATGTTCTGAATTGGTATGTGAATTTCATCTGGAAAAAGGAGTAATTTGAGGTAATTTGATGGTGTTCTCCAGATGCTATTGGGCTGAAGCTTCCATCAACCCTACTAGTGTAGCCATGCTGAAGAATGTTAGGAGTTGCAGTCTCAACAACACTGGGGGAGGCACAAGCATTTCCCACCCTAGACCTATACTCAAGTCAATAAGTTTTTCCAGTTTTTTTGGGTTACATTAGGGTCGATTTATACTCAAGTATATATGGTAGCTTGACTGACAACCTAGAGTTCCCTCTCTCCCAAGAGCAGAATAAGTTATAGTTCCCTTGCTTATGTAGCTTTTCCTATTTTAAACAATAACATAAAGCAGTTTTCTGAAACATTTATAGGGAGTGACTGGTTCAGCTTTGCCTCATGTTTTTAATCTGCATACAAATCTTAGGGTTTTATGAGCAGTCAGCATTGTTAGTTCTTTTCCCTTTAGCCTTGCTTAAGGTTTTGGCAGTAAAATATGTACCGCAAACTGTTGGCATAAGGGCATAAGTGGCTGGCAGTACAAGCCTCTTTATTTCTGAATCTCCAAATCAACAGCAGAGATTCTCAAAGTGCAGATATTCTGAACAGTCAAATATACTTGATGATAGGGAACTCTGATGCACCCTGACATGTACTGTTTGCACATGTGTGTGTGCGCGCACACACATACATGCGCATGCGTGCACGCACACGCACACATGCGCACGCACACACACACAATTCATGTTCAATTGCTGTATTGGCACTTTGTGAAAAATTAGTGAGTTTTGAATTGTAGTTTGGGCACTCGGTATCTAAAAGGTTCACCATCACTGACCAAAGGGAACCAGATGGAATGGGCATTCAATCAGGATCAGGCCTCCTTTTGAGAAGCAGGAAGCACATTTAACAGATTTACAGATTATATCCTCTTGGCTTTATTGGTTCAAGTGAAATTGTAACCAAAGGGCATGAAGAAAAATCTGATCTCCACACCTGTACTGGCAAGGACATGTGTAATGCAAATATGTCTTTGTTCATAGACAGATACTGCATTGCCTGTCTCATTGAAATATACAAAAGAGTGTTTGCCATGGCCTGCATCCATGGAAGTGATGCATATATTGTAAGGAGCTTTGTAGTGGCTTTATTAAAGGGGAGTGTTATGATGTGTAGTGTTTGTGTTGAGTAGTTTGGAAAAAGTTGTTGCGTAGTATAAAAATCAGCAGCAACTGCAGCAAATGGGATGAAGGTGGTGTCTTTCTACATGCCTTGCATGTTAGAGTGAATGCTCCAAAATAACTGTCCTTTCCTCTATTCACAAATAGTCTTCTCCCCATAGTGTTGTCTGCTTCCAGCCTTATAAACGTCTGCAAAGTGGGTGACTGCTTGGAGATTGTCTAGCTTGCAGAAGGTTTAGGAATAGGCTGTAGGTGATGCTTTTATAGGCCACTGATAAAAACAAACATTACAAGCTTTCGTGGATAAAATCTGTTTCTTCACGGCAAGTACCAAACATCCAAACATGGCAAGATTGGATTTGCCAGGAGGTTAATCTTAGATGTAATGTTCTTGGCAAGATGAATTTCGCTAGGCACCTCTGTCTCAAATGAGGCAGGCAGCTGTTGTTGTAAAAACTTCATTAAAATCAGAGGCTTGGGTTGCTTAGCTTCTCGTAAGATAAAATTATGAAGATACAACAATTGGTTCCTGGCTAGACTACTTCAGAGCGCATAGGAAGGTGGTGGAGGAGATGTGTGTGTTCTAAAATTGCGTGGAAAGCACTGCCAGTCTTGGGATTGTAAAGGATGTGAGTTCAACTGAGAGGGTTTACTAGATTTTGCCTTTGGATAGTCTTCCATCAGAAAAGACTTGAAGAAGGGCTAGCAGGATGGCTACTTTTGAGGTTATTTTTCTCCTTGGACCTCTTCTGCACCTTGCCTTTTTCCCCTGTTATTTCCATCAGCAGTTACAACACTCATGAACTCTGTAGCAAACTCATGTATTGAGGACTGTTTGGGGGTTGAACTCATAAGTGACGTTAAAGTGAAACATGGGACCTACTTAGAATCTGCCAGAGGTAGCTACTGAATTTATTTAAATCACATTAAAAGTAAAATGTTTTGAAATAATACAAATACAGGAACAGGTGATGCCTTTATTGGACCATTAAGAAACAGCTCGACTTAAGAGCAATTAAACTTAAGATCACAAAAACTGTTGGCAGAGATGTGGTCATTTTAATTATTATTATTATTATTATTATTATTATTATTATTATTATTATTATTATTATTATTATTATTATTATTATT
>JAHTLZ010003305.1:6172093-6188511 GCA_023846285.1 Phrynocephalus versicolor
CTGCTGCCAATGAACTTTTGAATATAGAATAGAAAATAAATGGTAGAATATATATAATATAAATCCACTCCCCTCCAAAAAACCTCCCCTGTTGAAGCACTAAATGGAATAAATTCTTCCTCTGTCTCACAAAAAGGTGAGGGGAAAATAAACAAAACTGCTAGCAATGAAATGAAAAAATGAACTTTGGAAAATCGAAAATAAATATTGAATGGTAGTATACTCAATCCACACCTCCCCCCCCCAGTCAAACCTAAACCAGTATCAGAAAAAAAATCCTGACAAACTGCAGGAATGAACTGCGTTGCTTGCTATTCCCCACAGCAGACAGGGAATGAAATATTTCCAAATTCCTATTCCTAAAAATTCAATTGAATTCCCTCCCTGCCTGCCTAACTGAATCTAAAGGCTCCGTGACCGCGAAATCGAAACTACTAGCACAGCAGAGAGCAGACAACTACACACAGCCCTCTCCCACCCACTCCAAGCCCGGACTGCGACTGTTCTGGGGAGTGCCCCGGCTTTTTATATCCTCTTGCACATCCAGAAGTGTCAGTCACAACCTGGCCATGCGATTAGTGGAATGGGTCCAGAAATTTGCATGGTCCCATCCCATGGCCAGCCCATCATTGCGCACGTGTAAAAAAATAAAAATAAAAATAAAATAAAATCAATGAAGACGTTTTGTTGCAAGAAAAACCCACTGCTGCTACTGTAAAAATTCAAGCAGTTAAAATAGCTAATTTTCGCATGTTTCTGTGGTTCTTTGGTGGGTTTTTGGACCACGATTTAAAAAAAATATTGCGGTCGCCATTTTGGATCCCCCCCGCACCGCATGGCAAATGGATTACGCCGAGGATGCCCCCCCCGGTACCACCAGCAGCCCAGGACAGGGGGGAGGCTGGAGTGGGGACCCCCCCAGAAACTACCCCTCGGGTAGGTGCCCTCAGGCAGGCATATTTTCGCCTGCTTTTTTGGCCGGGAATCAGGCTTTTAAAAACTTTTTTTCTGTGCCGCTTGGCATTGCGCGATCGCGCGGTGCCAGGAACGACAACACAACAAATCAGGCCCAAGTTTTCTTTTTTCGGTTCGAGTTCGAGTTCTGGTGGAGTAATTGTCGTTTCCTTTTCCGTTCCGTAACGGAAACGAGGAACGGAAACGGAAACGGAAATTTCGCCAAGTCGTGCCCATCTCTACTTGAGAGTACAGTATAGCTTATACAGTCCATCCCCTATATTTTGCCTCTTTAAGTCAGAAGGCTATAGAATCCCCTCTCTATCCAAACAGAGTCCAGTTCTGGAATCTGTTTAGGAGAGAATTGAATGTGTTGAATGTGTTGTCTCCCCACCTTGCTTGCATGGCCATTCCTTGAAGGAAAGATTCAGTCAGCTAGCTTCCTTCCCATTTGGGGGGGGGGAGGGAGAGTCAGTTCTTCCAAAAGCAACATTTTCCTTCTCCTACTGGAGAAGTGACACATTCATAAATGGCTGCCAGCTCTGGATAGAGATTTTATGTAGAAGTTTAATTTTTTTTTTTTTTTTTAGAAAAGGGAAACATGGAGTTTGTGATGACAGCATTTAGCTATATTGAGGGATTTGGTTGTGTTAAGAAAAAAAATCACTTGGTACAAACAAGTCACTAGTGCAGACTGAATTTTAACTTCCTGCTGGAGTCATCCATGAGAAGCCTCAGTTTTTACTGAGGCAGTAATTGCTGGTTTGTGAGAAGGATTCTATCGTAGTGCAAAGCTTTTAAGATCTGCTTTAATTTTGCTTTTTTAACCTCCCTTTTTTTCTCCTGTCATGTGTGGTGGCATGCTGGAGGAAGCTTACATGCAGTTTTGTGCCTTTTTGTTTAAAAGTTGGCCTAATAAAGGGGTCAGTGTGATATGGAATACGGAGGTACAGTGGACCCTTGTAAAACAAACAAAATAAAATCTATACAGCATAAAAAATTCTGGAGATGGGGGAAATTCGCTTAACAGAATCGCCTATGGGGCAAATCTGTATAACATATAAATGGTCACTATTAGGGATTAATCTGTTTTCAATGCATTCCTATGGGAAATTTGTATAAAGGAAAATTTGCTTAACAGAATTTCATTTGGAACGAATTAATTCCTTTATACAAGGTACCACTATATTGGCAAATATGACTGCCCTGCTATTATTTTAATATACTAACCTTTTCATGTGGGAGGCCTTTTTTGTTTGGCAAAATACTGTCTCCGTTATAATCACAATTGCTGTAGACCAAAATTCGCTGTCCCTGGTGCCTTTCAGAGGCTTTGGATATCAACTCCCATTAGTTAAGAACATAAGAAGAGCCATGCTGGATCAGGCCAAAGGCCCATCTAGTCCAGCTTCCTGTATCTCACAGTGGCCCCACCAGATGCGTTTGGGAGCGCATGAGACTAGATATCTGTCTCCTGATACCACTCCCCTGCATCTGGCCCTTGAAGTACCCTGGTTTTAAGCCTGGAGATTACACATCTCCATCAGCTATTGTGGCTATTGTAGCTATTCTGGCCAATGAGTTATAATATGAATTGCTGAACTCTTATGACAGTGTGTGTAATATAAACATTCCTCATGCATTACACGGTAGCTGCTTTGAAATGGCTGAAGAAACATACCTTTTGGAATTTAGGTGCTCTCTAATATTGTGGTGCGATTATGCTTGCTACTCTTCTGTGTTTTTAGTCATCAATATCCAGAGGTTTCCAAAAATTCAGGGAATTGAAGTCCAGAAACCCACATCAACAAACCTGTAGGTTTTGCCCCCACGCTGACCATCAACTACTTGTTTGCTTGTTTTCTCTTGCATCCCGTTGATTTGTTTTTTTAAAAATGTGGAGTTGTGGAGCTGCAACTGAGCATCCCTGCAGTCTTAGGCTCTATAGAGGGTGTCTCTCAAAAAATCTGTAACTCCGAAAACTCACCACAGCAGCTTGTTCCCCCTTCCCCTGGCCCTCAAAGTGAAATGTTAACTTATAAAGCCCTGTATGGTTTGAGGCCTAGCTGTACAAAGTTCTGTGTTTTGCTGTATACTTTTTCTCTGTCTTTTGAGATCTCAGGAGGGATTTTTGTGTGTGTGTCCAGTTTGCCACCCTCTGTGGCATTTCTGGTGAGATCTAGGGAGAAGGCATTTTTGGTTGTTTGCCCCCAGCCTATGAAACTCATTAGGTTTGTCTGTTCCCTAATGTCCTTCAGCACACAGGCAAAAACATCATTTTCGAGCAATACATGATTGCAGCGGCTGTGACCAGGAAGGGCCACCTGTTGTTTTTTAAGATGGTTTTCCAACTACCGTTTCCATCAGCCCCTCCCAACACAGCCCAGCACAGGGAGAACCTCCCCAAGACTGCAATGCACTGACAGCACTGGGGCTTAATAAGTTTTGGTAATTCAAAATGTAGCCTAAAAATAGGTCTTTTCATATCATTCCTTAGTCTTTTCTGACTTCTTGAAATTGCTGGTCACCTGTCAGCACAGCAGCAGAATTTGTGTTATACCTCAGCGGGGCTCTCCATAGATCTATGAGCCTACTGCTTTCAGAAAATTGGGATGAAAAACGTCCTGATCACTTTTTAAGAGTACTGGCTTTCGAATTCCTCTCCTTTTATGGAACCCTTTGTATACTGATTGAGTAGTGATTAGTGATGGGCACGACACGCCAAAAAGCGTTCGTTTCCGTTATTCGGCCCCTGGGCCCCCACTTCGGTTCTTTATTGTTTTTTGGGGGCCTTGGGCCCGCTTTGTTTTTCGGTTTTTCAATTTTCGGGGTGTGCGGGGAGCCCTCCCGGGCGGGGCCAGGCATTTCCAGAGCTGGTGGCAAGCCTCCTGGAAGAGCTGTCCCGCAGCCGCGGGGAGCCCTCCCAGGGCCAGGCGCTGCCGGAGTGCTGTGGAGATCGCTGGAGAGACCCACCTGCCGCCCCTCGCCTCGGTGCATGGCAGCCCGGGGCAGAGATCGCTGGGGAGGGGGCTGCAATCGCAGCCCCCTCTCGCCGCCCCCCACCTTACCCATGCTGGATGACAGCACCGTGCACCCTGTCTTCCTGCGCGGGGAAGATCCCTTTGAGACCCCTTTCCCCACACCAGATGACAGGGCGCCCAGCGCTGTCATCCGGCGTGGGGAAGGCGAGACCCCCGTTCGCCCCTCTGCATGCAGAGGCAAGACCGCGGCTCCCTCTCTCCACCCTCCGCCGTGAGTGCATGACAGCGGTGCCGGCTGTTTTGCACCCGCGGCAGAAATCGCTGGAGAGGGAGCCCCGTCCTGCCTCTGCTTGCGACGCAAGAAGGGGAAGAACGAACCGAACTTAACTGAACTAATTTGTTCTGGTTCTGTTTGGTTCATTCTCAAATTACTCTGGGCTTCGTTATTCGTTATGTTCCATAACGGAACGAATAACGATTAACAGAACGAATTTTTTTTGTTTCGTGCCCATCTCTAGTAGTGATTAAGTCTCTCTGCATCTCTGATGGAAGCCCTTGCCACTTACTAATGCTGAAAATAGGAGCAGACAGCAAGTAGATCAGTAGATCTTTTCATGATTTGCAGTGAATAGACTGTCTAGAGTTTCTGGTTCTCAGTTGCTTCTAAATCAGGCTGCTGGAAAAAAAATCTTTAAAGTCAAACAAGGAGTTAATTTTGGGGGAGATGAACAAAAGCTGAGACATGTCTTCTTTGATTATTTTATCACTGAACCCCTGTTCATTCCTGACACACTTGGTGTCTAGGTTGATTGTTGAGATCTAGTAACAAATGATGGATCTCGCAAACCAGAGATCTGTCCATCCCCACTGTTCCAAAAATCAGGTCATTTCATATGAACTGCTGGCTTTTGGTGTCTGAGCTGTCTCACATAAAAGCAAGAGTATTTCAAAACTGTCAGGCCTCCCTTGGGGGCTGCATGTTGCAGGGAGAAACTGCTTGTGATGGGCAAGTCTTTCCAGATCCATTTTCCACCTGCTGTTCCTACTGTGGAGCCCTTGAAGTGCAATGCAATTTGGAATGTTTTGTTTGTGTGTATACTTCCACTACGGATCACCTCTTTAGTTTCATTGACAGGACTATGGTATTACAGACTCCACAGGAGGAGAACATAATGAAAATAGTCTTGCATGCGTTGGGGGCCGTCCCATGGAGAAAATGAGAATCCCTTTGGCAGTGCTTGTGCTGTTCAGACATGATCAGTACAGCTCCCAGCCATGTAGGTGAAACAGACTTTGCTTTGATTTATGCATCTTTTAGGAGCCGGGCCATAACATGCTGTTTTTATAAGAGTGGTATGCAGGCTGGGAGAAGGGGGAGAGAGATAGAGAGACCCTCAAGACTGTCTCCTACCTTCTGCACTCCTGCTGTGTTGACCTCATTTTCAGACTTCAAAGTGAAATTCAAACTGCTTCTCCTTTAAGGCTACACAGTTACGGGGTGACCTAGTTATGTCCTGCAGTTTTATGAAATGGGAGTGATTTCCCCACCCCTTAATGTGGGGAAGCAAGAAATACTTTCAAGGTGTCAAAGAGATGTCACCTGGGGCCTCTTCTTTTATGAAGCTTGAACAAAACAAGTGACTTCTCATTTAATTCTTTGTAAACAAGTTCCATGCCATGACTGACTGGGAGTGAAATGCAGTCAGAGTCAAGAATTTCACTTGCTGTCATGCCCATAAAGGTTAGCGTACATGTATGGTTAAAAGGCATATGGATGGTAAGGGTTGCTGAAATGTATGTGTGTGACTAGACCTCCTGCAGAGTCCTTGTTCAGAAATGGAGAGAAGGTTTTGCCCTCACTGCAACAGTGTGCATATTTCATTTTATGTGTTGTTGTTTTTTAATTATTCTCTGATAGCTCCTATTAATTCCTGTGTGGGAAATTAAAGTCCTGCATTTTAGCAAGTTATAGCTGCTGAAATTCTGTCTTGCACATGACCGGTAAAGGTGAAGGACCCCTAGGTTTTCTGATATCCAGATAGGATGATGAACACTGTAGTTGTGGTGTTAGAATCTGTTCTCTTTACCTGGTACAGTACTTTTCTTTGGGCTTATTCAGAGATTGCTTGATCTGGACCACTTAGAGCAGCAATATGATCAAAAGCAAGTGGACATCTAGACCTTGTTGGACTGCAAGTTCCAGCATTCTTCAGTATTGGCATTGCTACAAGGGGTGGGGACTGTAAACCAATATATTTGGAGAACTATAGTTTGTGAGAAGTAGTATTTTCCTAATGGATATTCTCAGACGTCAGACTACCATTTCCCAGAGTCCTTGACCACTGTCCATGCTGACTTGGACTCTTGGGAGCTAAAATCCAGTGACGTCTGCAAATGTATGTTTGGGAACCACTGTGCTAGAGCATAATTGAACGCTTGGTATAGGACTGGCTTTGTGTCATGTCCACAAATGTTGAGTTGTTTTAACAGCCGGACATTCCGCTGTGCCTCCTTGAGAGGGGCTGGATATGATGATCCATAGCAGTGATGGAAAACCTTCGGTGCTCCAGATGTTTTGGACCACAGCTCCCAGAATTCCAAGCTTAGATTGCCAATAACAAAGGACTGTGGGAGTTGTGGTCCAAAACATCTGGAGTGCCACCACTGATCTATAGGTTCCCTTCCAGCTCTGCAGTTTAAAGGTTATTTATACAGTATTGATATTTATTATTTCAGATTATTGTTTTCTCAGGCTCTTACTATGTTTACAAAGATAAGGAACAAGTAACTGTCCTGATTAAGGGGAGATTTTTTGTATTTCTAAAGTTAACAGAAGCATAGTGCACCATGAGCCATCTAGAGAAATATTCTGGATATTGCCCAGTCCCTGCAGAGGATATTTAAGTCTTATGTTTCCATACTGTGAAGCCATGGAATTATTCAGAGGCCAATGGATAATCTTGGCTGATTTGTTGATTTTTTTCAACATATGAAATACTTTAAGGCATCTGGCTGGATTTTGTACAGTACTTGTATCTAGTGTGGATGTCTTTTGAACCTTTTATAAATTTCTGTAGAATGTTTGCTGTAGTTGTGATTAGCTGGCAGTGTAGGCATGGCTATGGTGAGATTATGGTTGCTAATAACTGCCATTATTGTGCAATTTATAGCACTGGTGTGCATACCATACATGTGGAATATACCAGTTCAGTCAGTCCTGCCTTGGAACAATAATGTCTCAGCTTTATATGAATACCCCCCCCCCCCCGCACGTTTAATGTTCTGCAATTCATTAGTAAATTGGTGCACTCTCTTTTGGTTCAACTAAATGATAATATCTTTAGCAGAATTACATGATAATATATGTTTCTTTTGTATCCTCCTCTCCATCTTTAAAGAAGTCTAAGGAACCTTTTTAGTAAACCCTGTATTTTTGATATATTAATCAGGGTAGATTTGATTTAAATCAAGTTGACTAAATTAAAAAAAAATTCTTGTGACAATTTAAACAATTTAAATAAAAAATTATTGTTTTGATTTAAATACATTTGATTTTTAAAATCATTTATTAGTTGGGTCAAACTACTGTATGAGTCGCTAAAGGGCTGTGTGCAGGCTGCTGTGGGTACACCGAAATATGTTTGTATCACAGTTGAGGTCCACCAAGGATCAGCACTCTCCTTGCTTCTTTTCATTCTGGTTTTGGACCCAGTCATTTATGATAATCATGATTGCATCAGAGTAAGGCAGATCTTGAACACCAAGCCCAAGCATGGAGTGACCGTCGGCAGGGTTTGGCCTGCGTCTGAATGGGAGGAAGACAGTATCTGACAACTGA
Source organism: Phrynocephalus versicolor (assembly GCA_023846285.1). Classification (NCBI taxonomy): domain Eukaryota; kingdom Metazoa; phylum Chordata; class Lepidosauria; order Squamata; family Agamidae; genus Phrynocephalus; species Phrynocephalus versicolor. The sequence goes on from JAHTLZ010003305.1 coordinate 6,179,867, forward strand.
CCCAAATGAATGTGGTACAATCCAAATTGATGGTATTGATGTACTGAGAACTGAGGAGTTCAAATACCTTGATTCCACAATCACACACAATGGGACTCTGCATTGCGATGTCACATCAAGGATCAACAGTGTCTGGCAAAAATGGCATCCGACATCAAGTGTCATGTGCGACATAAAGCTCAGTGACTGTTTAAAGTCAACGATTTATCACACCATTGTATGACCTGTCACACTCTATGATCTAGAATGCTGAACATTGCCTTGGTGTCATAGAGACAAAGATGCTGTGATGGACGTTCGGCCTCATGTGACAGGATCATGTGTGCAATGATGACATCCGATCTGAATACGGCATTGCACCAGTCACTGACAAGCATGAAACCTGACTAGGTTGGTGCAGACATGCCTTGCGTGTTGATGAGGAAACTCTGGCCAAAAAGGGTCTCATCCTGGAGGTCAGCGGATCAAAACTGAGGGGACATCCAAAACAGTGCTGGATAAACACCCTTGACTGCGACATGAAGTTGTCCCTGGTTCACCTGGACCTAGCCTGTGACCGTGGCAAGTAGAGGGCAAAAATCAGAATAGTGGACCCCACCACCAAGTGCGCCACATGTTAAGAAAAAGAAGAACTTTGATTTTTATTCACCCTTGACTTAATACTAGTCCTACTTTTCTCAGAAGCAGTGTTCCCACTGCAGTTGTTTTTAAATACACCTGTCATATCATCCTTGAATTGCTCAATGGCATGCTTTACAGCCATAGTTTAACCTTCAGTGTTATGTATTTCCTTTTCCACCTCCATCAATCAGGATTAAACTGCATAGGCTATACCAGTATGACAGGATCTATCCCTTGTAGGTTTATGAGATTCCATAAGAAACAACTTGACAGTTTTATTAATGTGTGTTTATCATGTTATTCCTTTTAGCTGCGTCTACATTATACTGGAATTTGGGGTGTTCAAATGCCCCTTCCTAAGGTGTTGGGGGACATGGTCAGTTCTGCGGGCTAGCCTGTTCCTCTCCATGTCATGTATTTGACAAGCACGCGATCAGGCCCTGTGTGTCATATGGGATTTGCCTAGAACTCCTCTAAGGGTGTGTACTCCACATTGGCCGGAGATTCTGCTCCACCCTGGCCCTGCGCAAATGGAGGCATTCAGGGTATTTATATCTCCTAATTATAGCTAGCAATTGGTGTTTAGTCTCTTAGCAAGAGTTGTCTACCCACTGTTGTCTGCGTTAAATGTTCTCCATCTTTCATGTTTTACAGCTTGCAAATCATTCTTACCAAAGAACCAGGATCCCCTTATGGTAGAAATATAAAACGTATACAGAATTTTCTAAGGATACCCTCCAGCCTTAGACACCCAAATTGATATCAAATTCTCCCTCTCCCTCCCTCCCACCCTCTCTCTCACACACCTAGAACCATGTTAGAATGATAACAACATCTCAATTAATATGAATCGAAGAAAATGTGTTGTGTTTAACACCAGAGTTCAGACATTTTGGTTTATATTTTGTATGATAGCCATGATGTCTAGTGGGCCTTTGGCAATTGTGACTCAAAAAGTAATTTTTCCAAGCTCTAGAAAATAAGTCATATTGGAAATTATGGAATGTTCCAGGAAAAAAATGATACGGAGTCAGTTGTGCACCCTGGGGTTTTGCTTACCTCGTAACTGGTACAAAAACTTTTCTGTCAACACTAAACATTATATGGCTTTGTCAACTCTAGCTAAAGTCCACAGAGGAATTATCCTGATTAAATCTCCTGTCTAGCCCTGACCACACAAAAACCAACATGTTGAAAAAGCAGCATGATGGTTCTCTAGGTCAATTTCCTGAGTCATAGGAATTCCTTGTATGTGACTGGGACAACGAGCAATAACAGCAAAAGAAATCAGTGGACTAATAATAAAATAAACCCTTTGTTTTAATTTTGAACTGACTACTAGACTTAGAAACATGGTAATGAATATAGAGTAATGAATATACAGTGGTACCTTGTATAACAGACAGCTTGTATAACAGAAAATTTGTACAACATAAAAAATTCCAGAGATAGGGGAAATTTGCTTAACATAATTGCCTATGGGGAAAATCCGTACAACATAAAAATGGGATTACTCTGCTTTCAATGCATTCCTATGGGAATTTGTATAAAGGAAAATTTGCTTAACATAATTTCATTTGGAACGAATTAATTCCTTTATACAAGGTACCACTGTAGGTCAGTTAAATTGGTGAATATATAGCTCTTATTGAAAAAGCACTTTCTGAATTGGAGGTCTTATTTGCCAGTTTGCATCTTCACAGTTCTTTATCTGCTTTTCAAGGCAGTGGGCAGAATGAGTATTATCCCATTTTAATAGATGCATTAAAGAAAGATTAGTGTCTGCCCAATTAGCTTTGTGACCTGCCTGTACCCGGATTAGCAGCAGAGCTCAAAGAAATATGGTGAAATTGAGTGTTCTGTTGGAAGGGTCTTATGGACCTTCATAGAAGTCAGACAGCAAGGGTTGCATGTAGTTACTTGGCCTGTTTTTGTGGACCCTTTGCACTCATTGCTGTGGTGTGAGAACAAAGAAAGCATGATTTGTCTTAAGGGATCTCATTTATAAGATGTTAGCACAGCAGAGTACTAATCAATATGTAAACAAGATTCACTTCACTGTAGCACTTTTTAAAATTTGTGTGTGTGTGTGTGTGTGCGTGTGTGCGTGTGTGTGCGTGCGCGTGCGCGTTGGGGGGGTGTTGCTGACATTGAAAGGTGGCACCAGAGAGGGAGATGATGCAGTTGTTTTGTAACCCGATTTGCACTTCTAGAGGTCTTCTTGATTACCTTGTAAATACAGTGTGTCCGCCATGTGTATCTTATTTTAGGTCACATTGTCACTAGGATGCTGGCAAAATTCATTGGGGTTTTGGCAACAGGAGGTCTGACTCTTGGTAACTTTGGGGACAGAGAAGTCTCCCCTTGGTATAAGAGAACTGTGTCTTTTGTTCAGTCTGAAAGATTTTTGGTTATGGGGGAAGATGTCTGCTTCTCTTCCTCAGGGTTAATAATAGGTGTTTTTAATACTTCCAGAAATAGGTCTTTTAGCAGGCTTAATAACATGCTCATCAAAAAGAATTTGCATGCGAAAATGGTGATGCTGTGAGAGGAAACTCCCTCTCCCTGTTTATTTTTATTTTTCATTTGCTTCTTCCGAGAGCAGGGTGACTGCTTTGAATTATATTTCTTTTTCCAGACTGTAAGAGGAAGAAGTGCTTGTTGCTGCTGTCATGATGCTCTATTTTTTGCTGAAGGTTGGAATTTTCCATAAATGAGTCTGCCCTCCAGCTGTATTTGTGGTTGTCTGCCTATGCTGTGCATTGTTCTTGCTGTGGTCATATCTAGTCCTTCTTTACACGTGTAGCTTCCCAAATGTATTGTTTTGTTTGCTTTTTTGATTGGTTAAGTATGACTTGCAGAACAACAGCAAATCTCAAATTAGAGGTTTTGATGAATATTCAGATGAATCAAACAGTCCTCCTGTGTTGGTAATAGCGTGGAGAAGAGATTCTGTGTAAAACAAATTGCAGCCATATATCTTTCCTCTGAGGGGTGTGCTGCAAGGGACTTGTCAACACCACCTTGAAATACTTACTAAACCAGGCATGTCCAAACTTCAGCCCCCCTGAAGGTTTGGACCACAACTCCCAGAATTCTAAGCTTAGATTGCCAATGACAAAGGACTGTGGGAGTTGTGGTCCAAAACACCTGGAGGGCCAAAGTTTGGACATGCCTGTACTAAACCATCCAGGGAGCTGAACTAGTTGTAATTCAAAGCCTCAGGAAGATCTTGGAATGTGCCACATTCTTAATGGAAGAATTGGAGTTAATCATTTGGGCAAGGGATGGAAGCCTCTCCCACTGCAATGGCTATATGTCACAGACTCATGGCGTGGCTAGCACCTCGGTACATGTCCAGAATTGTTTAGCAACACATGTTGTCTTCTCACAATTTGTATGACAAACATGGGTAGAACACCATACCTGTGGCGAGTATGATTTATGGTGTAATATATTCAGGAGAACAATCTGCTATGGTGGATATGTATGTGTTAGGTACATAACACAGCTTTACACTGGAATCTGAAGCAGTCCTAAATCTCTTTGACTGAGATGGATGAAAACTGATGGGTTTTTAATTGATTTTTTAAAATTTAAATCAAATTTATTAGATTTTTATTTAAATCAGGTTTATTTTAATATAATGCTTTTGGAGGAAAAATCTTTCTAAAGATAGTTTTTTATTTAAGGTACATTCTAGTTCAAAAGTTATTCAGCATGAAATAGAGCTTAGAGGCTGTGTATTTATGCAATATTTACATTTCTAGTAAACTAATTAATTCCAGGTTATCCAAATCGAGTTAGCATTAACTTTTTCACAGTAAAATGATGCAACCCAGATGATGATTACAGATTTTTAAAGATTTTTAACTACTTCAGTTAATAAACATTGATGTTTAAGCAAATGCAAGAACATTTATACTATATAGAATTGTTATTTTAGTTAAATAAAACTATTTAAGTAGTTCTCCAATTATGAGTGAATACCTATTAAATTAAAGCCAGTTCTAATATAGCTGGTTTTACTAAACTAAGAGGTTATTATTCTAGATATGGAATCTTCATTTGGTTACAAATATTAAAGATTACAAATACCAGCAAAACTGTGTCTTTACATTTAAAAATCATGATTTAAACCAACTATTACTAATGATTTTGATCAGATCCAGACTGTCTTTAACTGTGATATTCCCTGTCAGGTAGAATAGAAGATTGATTTCTAATGTTGCAAGGAGGTTACAGATTTTTAAAACATTTCTGTTTCTGACATAAGAAGAGTCTCCTCTATGGAATACTTGGCATAAAACCATGTTTTCCTGATATTCCTTTGTTGGGAGTATTGTGGATTTTTATGCATTGTGGAGTGATTTTTTTTGACCTTGCATTGCAAAATTGTAGATTTTTACAGTTCAGAGTTTGCTAAGATAAACGACAGGCAAATACTTAACAGTGGCTGGCTTTGTACTAGCTGTCGCCTGACGTCATGTATCTTGGACTTATCATGAAGATAAACAGAAACCAATTGCATTATCTTTTCTTGGAGTGGTCTGGGCAAATTGCCCCTTTTAGGTACTTTTGTTCCAGAGAGTTAGCATAGTGTTTTTCCTTTCTTGTTGTGAGTTCTTTATAGAGGTCTAACTTATTGCACCTGTAGAAGAACTGAAGAACTGAAACTCAGAATGTATCTTCATTGCAAAGTTTTACAAATTTGATACAGTAATCCCTCCCTACAACGCGGTTCATGTACTACGGTCCCAGTATATCGCGAATTTGTGATGCGTCCCTCCCCTCCCCCATCTCACCAAGCTGAACTCACGGGTCTCCTGCCCGCTGGTGCCAAAGACAGGGCACTTGCAAGGCACTACTTTCACCTTCCTCCAAGGCGGAGGACTTTGAAAGCCTCAGCCCTAAGGTCAGAGAAAAATCCTCCAAAGGGTTAACACGATTGTGTCTACATGGCTAGAGAGTCCGCTAAGAATGCTGGCTCTCTTTTGTTTCCCTCCAGAGGCTCTTATTGGAGGTCCCACTCTGGGTGAGTTTCTGTCCTGCCGGTGACTCCTTCCAGCAGGTAAGCCAGTGAGCAAGTAAGCAAATGGGGAAACATTTTGGTGCTTTCCCCCACTTGCTTGCTTGCTCTCTGGCTTGCCTGCTGGAGGACTGTCACCTAGCCAGCTACCCTGCCACACACGTTCCTTCCCCTTACCTGGTGCGGCAGCAGCGGCAGCTTCTCTTTCATTTCCCCTCATTCCCTTGCCTTTCCTGCTTTTGCCCCAGCCACCTAAGGGAAGGTGGGGGTTCCCTTGTCTGCTTGCCAGCCTGCCTTTCCTTTAGCTGAGGCAGCGGCTTCTGCTCCGTTTTCCCTCTTTCTTCCACCAGATTCCTGCTCTTGCTAAGGTAAAGGGATCTGTTCCCAGCCACACCACCTCTTGCCCATCCGCCCACTCGACAGCTTTCTGGCATGGTAGTGTGGCTGAGAATGGATCCCTTTCCCTTAACTGGCTGAGGCAAGGAGGGAAAATGGAGCAGAAGGTGCCTCCTCCTCCTCCTCCTCAGCTAAGGGAAAGGCAGGCTGGCTGGCTGGCGAGCAGGCAAGGGGACTCCTTTCTCTTCCAGCTTAGGTGAAAGCAGACAAGGCAAGGGAAGAAGGAAAAGCCACAGATGAAAGCCACCGCCACTGCCTCTGGACAGCGAAGGACTCTGGACCCAACACAACATGTAGACGCTGTCACCATGACAGCATCCACATATCGCGAATTTTTATTTACCACGGGTGGTTAAGGAACCTAACCCCCCGCGATGGAGGAGGGATTACTGTATCATCTTAACTGCCACATCCTGCATAATCCTTAGATGTGAAGTTTGGCAAGGTAGTTAAAATTATCTGCTACATTTCTGAGTGCCCTAGAGCTTTCTAACAGAGAACTTCTATAGAAATTAGAGATGGGCACAAAATGGAAAAATAGTGTTTTGTTTCTTTAGTAGTTTTGTTTCATTTTGTTTGTAATGAGTTTTTAAAGTAGTTTCATTACAAAACGAATCAAAATGAAACAAAACGCTATGCTCCCCTGGGTTCCAGAGGCACCAAAATGGCAGGCAAGCTTCCTCAAGCTCTTCCCTGTAACCCCCCAAATTTGGAAAGGTTTGGGTGGTCAATGGGCTGAATTATTAAATTCCAAAGGGGATGCCCCTAGGAAATATTGTTTCTAATTGGATTCGGAAGCCAAGTCATGTTTCGGTATGGAAATGGCAGGCTTAGCTTCCTCAAGTGATTCTAGGTAAGACCCCAAAATTTGGAGAAGTTTGGGTTTCAGGGGCTGAGTTATGAAGCTCTAAAAGGGGGTGGCCCTAGGAAGAATTCTTTGTAATTGGATTCATAATGGAAGCCAAACCGCGGCAGCGCTAATCACTCACCTGCAGATTGGCTTCTGAATCCAATTAGAAATAATATTTCCTAGAGGCACCCCCTTTGAACCTGATCCCCTTTTCCAAATTTAAGGGGCTTACCTAGAATCACTCCCCTGCCATTTCCTCTAGGACCAATAGTTTTGTCATAGTGGGGAAAATGCCGTTTTGTGACAAAACAAAACATGTCCTACTGTTTCATTAGGTAACAAAACCTAATGAAATGAGGTTTTGTTGTTGCACCCAAACTAGTTAACAGTTCAGGAGATTGTTACTCCATTTGTTACTTAAAACTACCAATAAATATAATTTAAAAAGTAAATTTTGTTGGTAATAATTGTTTGGATGCACTATGTTTTAATATGTTAGCTGTGATAATTTTATGCCAAGTCAAATAGTCCATCATTATATTTTATGTTCCTAAAGTAACTTTCAAGTGGTAAAAAAAAGGGGGGGGGTGCTAATGTAGCATTTTTTCAATTTTTCTGAAAATTTCCGTCCCCCCCCCCAAAAAAAAACTGGAAAAATGTTTTTTTCCCCAAGCTTTAAAATTTCTGGAAATTTTATATCTCGAGCTGTGAGTGAAGCCAGGGACAAATCCTGTGCTCTCTTTACCAGCTCTAAGCTTGGGACTGATTAGTGAAGCATTGTTCCAACTACGAAAGACGAAGGACAGTCCCAAACATACTGTACTCTCATATTCAATTGAGATGCATTCTTGAATTAGGAAGCGCACCAGAGGAACAACAATGTAACAGCCAAAATACTCTCAATCTCTCTTCACCTCTGAAGTGTTTGAGGATGGCTTCTCTTTCTCAGCTTCTGCTTTGTAGGTGCTTGCAGTGCAACTGCGAAGAGTCTTATTCTTCCACCACCACCCCATCGACACTTCAAGAGAGCCTGGGGCCCATCACAAATACTGCTGAGAAAGTTACTATACCACCTTTAGCAAATCAAGCCATGGGGGTCTGAAAAATGAGGGTGAGATGCTTGCAGTCATCCATTGGGGGGGGGATCCAGTGGTGTATTTTTTCAGTGGAAAATTTCCTATACCATATACATTTGCATTTATATGTAGTTATCTGGACTGTTGTACTGCCGTCAATCATGTTAGATGGGATGGGTATAGGACGTGAATGTCTATAAGTTATTCTTTTAAGGCAAGTATTGACAAACTGCCCCATCCACCTGGGTGGGGGAACTGAAAGTTAGGGGGTGACAACCCTTGCCAGTGCACAATATGATTGACTTCTGGCTAGTTTCTTTGTGGCATATCTGCTCTCTATTACTAAAATTCCTAAATTAAAAAAAAAACAAGCAGGCTAAATTAAATAACATGATTTGGTGCGCTGGAAAAAAATTCAGGTCTCCTTTTTCTAAGGAAAAAAATTAAATCACGGCTTATAATCTTGTACATTCTTTAGCCAGTTTATGTGAAGGAATGATCACTGTAGAAACCTGTAGCACATATGTGATTATGCTTTCTCTGAAGCTGCAAATGGCAATGCACCTTCCTGCATACAATATAATTTCCCTTGGAAGTTTCTGGTATATTGCAGCTATCAATCAAACAAAGACAGTTGGTCAGTTACCCCTGATAAGCTGTTGTTTCAGCCCAA
>JAHTLZ010003305.1:6189011-6211774 GCA_023846285.1 Phrynocephalus versicolor
AATAAATAAATAAATAAATATTAATAAATTTGTTTTGACAAATTTTCACTTGGAAAAGGGTGAATGAAGAGCATGGAATTTCTTCTTCTATGGAACAACCTTGTAAGAAGTTTAAAAAAATCCCAAGGACACTTACTTTTACTAGTCTGTTTGCTTGCACGTACTTACATTGTTATGAGCTTATTAAGGGTGGAGTAAGGGGCGGAGAAGAGAACCACATTCTTGTGATATAATAACAGCTTTCTTGTTGCTTGCGTAGAAGCTGCTCGCTGCAGGTAGCTTGGAAAGTGCTTCTTTTCAGCCTTGATTTACTGTAGTGGGTAAATGGAATTCCTGTAAAAGTTGTCATACAGACATGAGGTTATATGCATATCATTAATCTTTACTGAAGAAATGGCTTGGAGTATTTAGTGTGCTTTGCATTAGGTACAGGTGATTACCTGCTTCTTTTCCAATTCAGCTTTTTTGCTTTATGTCTGCGATACATATCTGGCCTCCACAGACGCCCTATTTAGTCATATTTTAAAGTACGCAGAGCCCACATTTCAGTCCCATTCTCCTCCATCAAACATCTCTAAATGCAGGAGCTGTACATTTTCCTGCGCTAGCGTTTAAGCACAAATAAGTATTTCCCCTAATGCAAAGTAAATGGGAAAAAAAATTTTTTTTTGAGATACCTATATGAACCAGTCGAAAAGTGTTCTAGTGGCTGAACCTTCTGCATTACCATGGCAATCTGCTTCACTTAATTAGCCCAACAACTGTCATTTGAAGTAAATCAGTAGATATGTGTTATAGATTCACTTGGGCACAAATGAGTGGCGTAATGGTCCAGTTTGTCAGAGGGGCACCGGAATCATCTTGGAATGATTATTTCCCCGAGGTGGTCAAAGGACCACAAATTTAAAGAAGCAAATTTGATGTTATTCACCCCAAAAAGAGTTTGTAAGTATTGCTGGTAGCTTTTAAGAATTGGCATAGCACATCCTAGACATTTATGATGCCACCTGCTGCAGGTGTTTTGGGGTTTTTTAAATGTCACAAGGGAGAGATCATAGAACAGGAGACCTTGACATCCTAGTCATTGTGGAGCAAATAAAATGTGTGTGGGATCTGTTGAGTCTTTTGTGGAACAATTTTGCCTTCTTTCTTGAAAATGACTTTCACAGTTTTGGTATTTCTTGACTCTTACAAAGAATAGTGCCCAGGGATTACAGTTATGGAGTGAATTCCTGCCACTTTGTTTATGAATAAGGATAAAAATGGGTAGTGCGGGGAGTCAGTTTATAATCTTCTAAAACTGAATCATGTGCTTTCCCATGGAGCACATTTTAAAATAACACAGTGGTTCCCTGTAATTGCCCAAAATTATCATGACTTGTTCATGTATTGTTCATGTACAGTGGACCCTTGTATAACAAACAGTTTGTATAACATAAAATTTGTACAACATAAAAAATTCTGGAGATAGGTGAAATTTACTTAACATAATCGCCTATGGGGGAAATCAGTACAACATAAAATTGGGATCACTCCGTTTCAATGCATTCCTATGGGAATTTGCATAAAGGAAAATTTCCTTAACATAATTTCATTTGGAACAAATTAATTCCTTTATACAAGGTACCACTGTATTAGCATTCTGAGTTGTGAGGCTTCGTGGCCTGACAAAAGCCAAGCTCTGGTTGAAATTCCTGTTGGAAAAGGAGGATACCCTGGTGTTTGCTGGGAATTCTATGACTATATGTCATTATCAAGCCATTGAGCATTGTGTTCAATATCTTAAGAGAGGGGCTACATTTGATTCTGTAGTAAACAGATAGGACCTCTGTAGGGTATGCTAGCTTTTCAATCCTGACTGCTGCTTCACCTTTTCAGTCCTGGCTTATTCAGTCCTTACCCCTCCCAAAATGCTTCCAGTTTGATAGAAGAGCAATTAACATACTAAATAAGCTTCCAGAATGAAGGGGGAACAGTACAGCATACGGTTTCACAAGGACAGGGCATACGATGATTAACAACAATTAACAAGAGAAGCCCTTGTCAATATAATCAAAAGTGTTAAATTAAGTTAAAAAATTAAATTGCTGCCTTTATGCCCATATTAAGCAAAAATTACCAAATTAAAATTGAATGAGCTAATTCCAGATTCCTGTTGCAAATTGCTTAATGCAGAATGGATATCCGGAAAGCGGCCATAGCTATTTGGCAAGAGCGCTGTCATATGGCTGGCAAGCAAGAGGCGCTTTGTCAAAAGCCATGGCTGCTTCCAGAACGTCCCTTCCACACACAGTAATTCATAAGGTGTTGCCAGCCTAAACAAATATGTTGTTTCTGAAACAACAGATGATAAAAGGAATCCAAAGAGATTAGTATTATTTAAAATTGCTGGGTATTCTGGATAAGAGGCTGAGAAATATAGAGTTTTGGCTTGTTTTATCCCACCTTCCATCCAGAGACCTCAAGACAAGGTGCCTAGTTCGCTCCCATGTTTGTCTTCACAGTAACACGTTGAGTTAGACTGGATTATGATGGCGTTTGGCTCCAATATACTGGCTGAAACCCCGTTGCTTCATGTAGTAAATCACCACTAGAGCAGGCCCACTGAGTCAGTGGAACTTGTGGAGGAGTTGACTCACCCAATCCCCACTGATGCAGTGTGCTACATAGGCCATGGTTTACTAGGCTAAGCAACAGATTTCAGCCGCTGCATGATGTAGCACCACTAGATGAAATATGGAAGGATAATCTAGTCCAGATAGGATTTCAGAATGTAGGATGATCTGCTGTGGGATGTTTGTGTTTGCAAATCATATATGTATGTTTTAAAAATGACTTTGTGTTTGTGTACATGAGTAAATGTGCCTCTAATGATCCCTCAGTTCTGCCTCTGGGCGATCAATGCTATACAACATCCATTGGGCTGCCCCTGTACAGGATTCAACAGGCACAGTTTTTTTATTTTTAACCAAATGGAGAAAAATCACTCCTTCCGAAACTTTTGGCAGCACCACAAAAAAAAAATGAACAGTCTGTTGATAGATAGGATTTGTGCCATGCGAGTCAGATCTTGAATAGTTATTTTCTCCCCACCCTTGTTAGATGTATTTATTTTTAGTGAGTGTTTACTCTTTAGAATAAATAAAATTTGACTTCACTCACATAGTTTGCCTTTGAGAGTAGGGTAAACAGTCCAAAATAACTGCAGTAACACAACATTGTTTTTGGCCAATGTCCACCAACTGCTCTCCCTAAGCCAATCTATTTGAAGTCTGTGGAATTATTGAAAGAGGTGTTCAGGGTTTGCGGATAGCAGCCAAAGTGATAGAGGCTTTTATTTCAATAATAGAGAAACTGCCCTTGGGAGCACTTCAGGATTATTCTGGTGTATAATTTCTTCTGCATTTAAAATTCTGACTTTTAACTATTTCACGGCCTTGTACTCGTATTCCCATTTCCTTTATAAAGCTTTTCTGTGTTCAAGGGATGCTTCGTACATTATATGTACTAGACCTTTGGGTATTTGACAGAGACTTAACTAGTCCCACAAATGTGTCTGTATAATGTTTACATTTCTTCTAAATAACTCATTCCTGTATGTTCCTCATACATTTTAGAGGTGTGTGTGTGTGTCTGTTGCCTGTTATTCTAGATATGGTACATCTAAAACTTGTAGTTTTTGAAATCCTTTTATTAGATGTTAATTTCCATACCAGATTTTCGTAAAGGTAGGGGCAGGGGATTGTGTACCCTGTAAGACACATGCTTGCATGTAACATGAACACATATTTATTTTGATACACACAACTTAATTCTGTTAGTGCTGTGTCCATGTAGGATACAGTGTATATTTTATTGTGATGATTTCTCTGTCCTGGCAAACTTGAACATGTCTTAATCTTACTGGACTGTATATTGTGCCTCATTACTTTAAGCCGCCTTGGGTCCTTTTCCAAGGAGAAAGGTGGGGTAAAAAATACTCAAAATAAAATAAAGAAAATATATTTGGAGGGGGGATGTTTGTGCAAAAACAGTGGTACCCTGACTTAAGAGCAGCTCGACTTAAGAGTAATTCGACTTAAGAGTCGAAAACTATTGGCGTTTTAACTGCCGCCTTACAAATGTTAGATATGGTCTGCTCAATTTACATTTTTTTTCATTTATTTTGGATTTTTTAACTTTTTTTAAAAAATTAGATAGGTACCCCGACTTACGAGTAGTTTGACTTAAGACAGGCCTGCCCAAAATCCGGCCGGGGGCAGGGCAAATCCGGCCCGTCAGGCCATTCTGAGTGGCCCGCGGCTGGCTGGCCCACCCCTCCCTCCCCCTCCTTCACCCCATGTTTTTTTAAACAGGCTCCCTGTGCTTCCTTTGGTCCCCACCTTGCTTCCTTCCTCCCTTCCTTGTTTTCCACCTTCCTTCCTTCCTCCCTTGGTTCCCGTCTTCCTTCCTGCGGGTGGGGTTGCAAGGGGTCAGTGGGTGGGGCTTATGGGTCAGTGGGTGGGGTTTGCAGTGGGGTGGCAGGGTCGTGGAGCAGCCGGCCCCTGACAAGTTCTCAGCCACCAAATCTGGCCCTCTTTACAAAAAGTTTGGCACCCCTGTAAGAGCATGCATTTGGAATGGATTAAATTTGTACGGTGAGGTACCACTGTAATTGGTAAAAAAAACATCATTAGAGCCCTCATTAGGATTCCCCAGAAGGCCACTTTCCCTTCCATGTGACACTGTTGTTAAATGAAGTAAAAATGGGGGAGCCATGTGGCCATTACAAAATACAGTGCAAGACTAGGCTATAGGTCGGTGGTGGCGAACCTTTGGCACTCTAGATGTTTTGGACCACAACTCCCAGAATTCCAAGCCTGTATTGCCAGTGACAAAGGACTGTGAGAGTTGTGGTCCAAAACATTTGGAGTGCCAAAGGTTCGCCGCCACTGCTATAGGTGATACCTTTATAGGCCACTAATAAAAATTAAAAAAAAATCAACCTTTAGCAGACAACATCCACATATTCAAAGTAAGACAAATCCAAACATGCCAGATGTGGCTTGCTAGGAGGTTAATCTTCAATGTCGAGTTCTTTGCAAGATAATTTTCACCAGGCATGTCTGTCTTCGATGAGACAGCAAACCACATCTTGCCATGTTTGGATTTTTGATACTTGCGAATATTGTCCACTTGCATTTTTAAATATTTTTATTAGCGACCCATAAAGATATCGCATATAGCCTAGTTTTGTATTGTTGTTAAATGGTTTCCCAACTTTCACCTACCCCCTCCCTCATCTAAAAGATTAAAACACTTGTGCTTCTTGGCCCTAAGCCCTTTGAGTTAAAATATGCTGGTTTTTGTTTCTGTCCCTTTGCTTTCATTCCTGCTCACTGCTGGAATGTTGTTTTTGAGAACTCCTTAAAGTAGTATTTGACCCTCAGAATGAAAAAGATTCCTTTCATCTCACAGTTAGTATTTTTTTTTTGTTAACTCTATGAGAAGAGTTGAGCTGAGCAGATGGGCCAATCAAATGTGTAACTTAGAAGGTTGAATCCATAAATGATATGTTTTTGTTTGAGGTGTGTATCTTGGATTTGCTGCTTTTTATTATTTTTTGCACTGCTTTCTTTCTTCAACATCCTTACTGTAGTTTAGGTAGAGATTTCAAGACCAAGAGAAGGCTTAGTAAATATCTGCTATCAAACTATAAGACCAAAGTTGTGTTACAGTGAGATTTGTGTGTGTGTGTGTGTGTGCGCACGCGTATGTGTGTGCTTTTTTATTCCCAAGATGAAGCTAGTGAAAATTCCCTTAAAAATACAGGAACCTTTCTTGCATTTGCATCTAGTCACTCCTTAGGAGACAATTATTTTGCAGGTTGTGCTTTTAAATGAATGCCCGTGTAAAAGAAAATATTACGTATTCCAATATACAGTACTGCATTAAGGTGTATATAGATAAAAGACCACAGTGGGAAGAAACCATAAATGAAAGAGAGAAGTAATGGGATAAGGAATTAATTTTTTAATTCTTTAAATAGCTGGGCATGCAGGAAGTATTGCCTCTTAACTATTTCATAAATGAACTATTGAAGAATGTTGTGTATCTATAAAACTGTTAGAAAAAGTTGTGTATGCAGACAGTAGTCTTAAGCAGGCATGCTTAGCAGACAATGTAAATGATACATGCATAGGATTTCCCCTAGTGGTATCCCTGACAAGTTAGATTGACAGCTGTTAGCATTCACCCTATAGTCAACATTATTGATGTCTGTAGATCTTTGAAAACTTGATTATCCTTATTTGGGTTGTGCACAAGTATTATCTGGGCCCCGTGTTCTCTGGGCCAACCTTTCTTAGACTTGTATCTTCCATATGTTTTGATGTATGGCTTCCAATGGCATTGGGAGTTGTAGTCCCGAATCCTGGGGTATGCATAGTTAGGAGCCTCATATAGGATATGGGAAGATTGGAATGGGGATAAAGAAGGAAGATGGAGATACCATGAAAGTAAAAAAGGTAATTGTCAGAGTTTTGTGCTATTTGATCAGCCAGCGGAAGCAATACTTATTGAATAAATAGTTAGCCAGAGACAGAGTTTTCTTAAAACTAAGCAGCTATATTACATATGTGCAAAAATATAACACAGCATCACAGAATTTATACAAAGTTCAGCAGCATAACAGCATAACAGCATTCAGTACATATGACAAAATATATAGCAGAGAAACAAAGTGGGTGCCTTACTCACAGAAGGCCCAATGAACGATGATTTACAGAACATTTTATACATATGTCTGTCCAATCATAAATGACATTACCTCATAGCTATTGCAACCCCTTGCGTCAGCCAAAATCATTATGTTCATTCTTAACACCTGCACTCCATTAGAAAAAAACTATACATTGAGTCACTGTGACTTTGCATTTTTACAGACTCCATCTTTAAATCAATTAAATACATACCAGATATTTATAGAAGATCCTGTCTAATACATATATTCACTAACTAATATCTGACAGTAATTTCTAGTTAATATTTTATCCACTGATTGTTTGGTGGGGTGGGGTGGGTGAAGGTAGTTTAATCCACAGTATTAGATAGAAATCAAGAAAACCAACTAATATTTATAAAAAACAGGTTACATATTTTTTAAAAAAGATGTAGTGGCCAAATACCATACAGTAGTCAAATGGGTGTCTTCAAGGTCTCTGAATTGTGTATCTCCAGGGACTCCAATAGTTTCAAAGCATCTGTTTGAAATGGTTACGTCCCCTTGAATATTTGTTTTCCTCTTATACCTTAACCAGTGAAAGTTCTCTGGGGGCTCTGTATAGATGGTCCACTTCCTGTATTAATTGGCAAGATTAAGTGCATTTGGAAGTGCAGACGGAGTTGCACTTTAGGCAGCAAAACAGTTATGTCACGACTTGGCCCAGTCTATCTCATGGTAAAGTCATTGAGTACAGCATCTTTGTCTCCCCGAATGAGCGTTCCCAGGTTTTAAAATTTTCAGAAGAGGTGCAGTGCCTCTTGCTCCCATTGCCATCACAGGGACATTTGATAGTGACATGAGAGAGGTGCCCCAGGTTGGGGAATCCTACTTCTTGGGGGACTAAGTTAGTCCCCTTGCTCTTCTCTTTTTGGTGACATTTCAAGACTTTTAAAAACTAAGATTGAATCTGTCGTGGATATTTTTTAAATTTTTGCATGCTGGATAACTTTATAACTTACTATTATATTCATTTTTTTTTAAAAAAACTTTGTAATTTATTGTGTTTTTAGTCGAACTTGTTTTAATCATTGGATTCAACCTTGGATCCTCTTATCAGGAGGAAGGTGGGCTATAAAGGAAACAAACAAATAAGAGAATGAATGAACGAAAAGATTTGAGGTTCATGGATGTGGCATGAATAGTACTATGGGTTTGTTAAGCACTGGCCCACCATCCAGAAGCTTGTAAGATCCTCCGCCCCACAGACGTTGTAGCGAAATAAATGTGGGCTGTTACTTGCTTGCATTTTCCTCATTTTTTTCCTGTTTACTAATTATGTGGATTTTGAGGGAGCACCTTTTGTCATCATTGTAAGGACAAAAAACAGTAGATTTTGCACGATGTTGTGTTTCTTAAAGTGACTGCAAAAAGTGATTTGAAACAACAAATGTCTTGCTGAAATGTAATATGTTTCCAAGAACTGGGAGAAAACAAGAAAATTGGTGACTTAATCAGACCAGGCAGGCAGAGGGATGATGTATTTAGAAATGTAAAGCTGTTGTTTAGGGATTTAACAAAAACAAACAAACACTTTTGAGTTTGCTGATCTCAACAAAACAACAATTTATTCTGCTGTATTCTATACTGGAATGAGTTGGAATAGCCCATTTAAAAATAAACTGTGACTGAATGAAATGATAGAGAATAGAATTTGTCCTTTGTGAAGATTTTCCTCACGTGAAGCATTAAAATTCTAGGTGATGTGATTTTAATTAAGCTGGACAGCATGGTCTTTAAGGAGTTCCTGATCTCATAGAAGCATTCCAAATGGAGCCAAAGTGTTCTATTTCCAGCTGTAGCAGTCTGCATGAATGGAATGACAGAGAGGCGACAGGGCTAGAATTCTCTTTTTTTTCCTCATGCTTACAAGGCCAACCTTTTCTTGAATGCATAGATAGGGCCATCGTCTCAGAAATGTATACCAGACAATGGTCTGATCAATGCATTCTGCACTGGCTGTACCTTTTGAGCATTTCAAAGGCACAACATATGTTGCATTACAATATAGCAAATAAATTAGGTATGGATCTCTGTAGCCTAGGAAAAGGAGCAGCTGCTGCACTACCTGAAGTAAGATGAAGAGGTGATACTGACCAAAGCTGGGTCCTAGAGTGTCCTCGTGCTCAAAAGTGGTTCTTCAGAAGGAGTGTCATGTCGTCTGCATCCAATGACTTTTAGAGAGACACATATTCTCCTTCTCTGGTTTATATGAGCAGGCGGTGGTTCTGCTATATTTGAGACATGAATCTTTCCCGGTCTTGTAGTGATTCTTCTTCCTCACTCATTTATTTCGATACCATTAACCATAAAAGTCCTTCTCTACTGGTTTGAGGAATGGCAGTGTTGTGTAGAGTAATTTCTGAAATATGATGTGAGTGAGCTCCTGTTTGCTCCTTCGCAATTTACTTTAGAGGGTTGGAAAGAGTTCCATTTTGTCTGCTAACATCCATAGGGGGCTCCTTCCTGAGATCAGCCAGGATTTGGGGGTTTGCTGTCATCAGTGTGCTGATATTTTATCTTGTCATCAGCGTCAAGTAAAGTGTGGCTGAATTGAATTGATACCCGAGTTCAGCAGTGGATTGGATGATGGCCAGTAAAATGAACCTTTGTTGTGACAAGGCAAGATACTGTACATGGGTGTTTTCGAAGAGGTGATTGCATTTGATGGTTTTAGCATGTAGAACAAAAGCAATAATGAAAGTATTGTGGCCTCATTAAGACGAGATTTATTTCATCATAGATGCTCAGTGTCATCCATGAAAGCTCACACTCTAATGAGTCTCATAGTCTTAAAAATGCCATGTTTTGGTTATACATGTTGGTAGATGGTTGTTATGTCCAGAGTATTGAGCTTGTTATGGACCAGTATATCCATAGCTGCCAGCTTTTTAAAAAATTATTTCGCTTTTGAAGGAGGTTTGGTGGCTCCCTTGTTTGTTTTCAACCCCAAACCATGGGTGATAGCGGTTACTTTGTAAAGCCGTAATGTGGAGACTCAAAAGTAGTGTCCATTTCAAGATCAATGTACTCACACGTAATATTTGGACTACAGCTTCTAGAAGGTTCCGGACAGCATGGTTGTTGTGGGAAATGTAGGTTGTGGGAAATGTAGTCCAAAATAGGTTTTTCAGGCACTGGAGAATCTTTGTGCTGTGACAGGCTTAGAACAAACACAGGTTTTTATGGCGCATACACTCCTACCGAGAAAACAGTACTTGGGAGATTGTGGTGATAATATTTTGCATTAGATATGTGGTTTAAATGCTTCACATTGTTTTCTCAGTCATCTGAAGAACAGCCCTGCAGTGGCACAGCAGCTCAGTGTACCCGGAGAAGGGGTCAGGCAGGGGATATTGGAAGTGAAGTTTTAAGCGGAATATTTATACAATCTGCTTTACCAGAAAAAAAATAGTTGTAACTGTTGGAATTAAAAGCAGGCAGAGTTCTGCTGTGAGCTTTGGGGAAGGAGTGGGAGTATTTGTCTGTCTTTCGCCAACAGCTGAATGGATCTTCTGGTGAAAAACAGGCATATGTTTAAACTTAGGCATGTCTTCTTAACTTGAGAAGATGGAGTTTTTTTTTTTCCTGTGGGCGGGTGATTCATCATCTGTGTGCATAGAAAAATGAGGAAATAAAGCTCTAGAAATTGGGCTAATTCCAAAGCCTTATTTCCCAATTATTCCAAACTAGGCAAAGAAAGGGAGATCCAGAATGAGATTCTGAAATGTTGAAATGCTAATTACGAGGAAAGAAATCTGTTGTTACCACACGTATCTCTTTCAAAATGCTACATAAAACAGCATAGAACTAAAATATTGTGATTAAATTTTGAACAAGCTTTGCTGTTTGCATAGCACATGTGGGCTAGTTTCCTGTATTTTAGTATTCCAAACAAATGGATGACTCAGAGGCATGTCCCTATATTTTGAGATGCAAATAGGAGAGACTTCTTTTGAGCAAGCTTTTGCATTGGCTGTGGTCCATTGTGTTTGTCTGTGTTGTTATGATCTGAGACGCCCAATGTCATCAATTCAAAAACAATTGGTGAAGCTTATTAGGTGCCTTTATCAACTGCATATAGACTTGCTTTCTGTGTTCATAATTCATCTGCTTGAGCTCTTTTGTAGTTGATCTACTAATTTTCCCTGTTTTAGTCTTACACCTTTGCATGTAATGTAGCTGTGAATGAAAGTACTGTACTGTTCATCTCTTACAGTCCACTGAGTCACTTCCCCTACTTAGATTCACACCCTGAAACCATGGATTGTACACTGCTTCCATAGATAGGCTCACTATGTCAATAATGTGAAAAATGTCCCTTCAAGGTATAGTGGAATTAGGTAATTGCTTCAATAGCCAGTCAACTTTATTCTGACTCAGGAATGAATCAACATTTATAGCAGTGCAAGTAAGATAGCTTGGAGGTTCAGGTAATGGTTTTCTTGGGCTGCCTACCTATTGTAACAGATGTTGATTATTCATAGTTGAAGCTTGGGAATATTAACATAAAGTGTTTGCTTTGAACATGCTACATTCCCAGGCTACCAAAGGACCAATACAAAGGCAGAGTCTTTTGGGGGTTTAATTTAAAGTGACATCAGGAAAGAGAAGTCAATATGAGGTGAAGGTTAATCTGGCCAAGACAGTAGTTTTAGTATATCAGCCAAGAAGTAATAGTTGTATAAACTGTTATGAAGTCTGCATTGAGACGATTGGGTTGGATATGTCTATGAAAATATCCATACAAAGGTCATAATTAAACATTAAGGTAATTAATTAAACATTAATTTAATTAATTAATTTAACTTTTTTGTCAGTTCTAACAATTCTTCAAATACCACTTGTGATCAGAATGAGGGATTTACAACGGAAGTGCTCAAGTTTCTAATATTTAATATTTATTTAATATGCTTAAGGGGCGTGGTGGCTCAGTGGACTAAGGCTTCCAAAAACTGTCAGCTGCAAAGTCAGCAGCTCAGCGGTTCAAATCCCAGGTGCCATGCAGCAGAGCGAGCTTCCGCTGATAACTCCAGCTTCTGCGAACCTAGCAGTTCAAAAGCATGTAAATGCAAGTAAATAAATAGGTACCGCTGTAAAAAGTGGGAAGGTGAAAACAAATATGGCAGCCACATGGCCACGGACTTGCACAACACTGGCTCTTTGGCTTGACTATGGAATTGAGTACCGCCCCTATAGTTGGACACAAGTAACACACATGTGTGGGGGAACCTTTACCTTTTAAATATGCTTAGGGAGTATTTTAGCCATAAAAGTCATTCCTGGAATTTAATATAAATCAATAAAAAAGAAGTATGTTGCTTATTTTGGGAAGCTAAATCCAGTTGTAAGACCCATCTAGATTAGATATACAGTATTGCATCAATCTCCAGACTCCTCTTGTGTAGCAATTGTTCCAGATTAAAAAACTACTGTCAGTAGGATGATCTCTGTAGTAGTTACTTAACTTGGGGTCAAAAGTTACACTATTTGTGATGTGTCATTGTAACTAAGTGCAGGGGTACTTCACATGGCACATGTTCCGTGAGAAGAATTCTTCGTCAGACGAATGAAATTTCCAGGTATAGGCATTTTTTTTACAAGACAATGGTTTGCCTACTGGATGTCTTGCGAAAAATCCGTCTCATGGGGCAGGCGTTTGAATTTCATGTGCCCACGACCTGAGGGGGTTACGGGTGCGCAACATTCAAAGGCATGGTCTTCCACCCTGGCTTTCCACCCTGGCTTTCCCAATCTGCGGGTGCTCCGTAGTTGGGAAAGCCAGGATCAAAGTTGCCAACACCCCCTATTTAAATGGCCCAGTACACAGAGCCCTTGGCGAAGGGAGGAAGTGCCTCGTGTACTTGAAAGCTACTGCCTCCTTTTGCCAGGTTCCATGCATGGCTGCCGCTGCTCCCCCCTTCACCCGGGTTTCTGAGACCCGGGTGAAGGAGGGGTGGCTGCCCCAATGCAGGAAGGGGACAAGCAGGTGAGTCACTCCCCCCACCCCCACCCCAGGTTGGGGCAGCCAGCAAAAGAGGGGAAGCTTTTCCCTTGCCCCATACCAGCAAAGATGGGAAAAAGTTTCCCCCCTTTGCTGGGTTGGGGGTAAATTCCCTCAAACAATCAGCAGTGGAAGGCTGTTCTACAGCCCTCAGCTGCCAGTTGATTGAGGGGTTTTGGGACAGCCTTCCTCCAGAACAGATTCATTGGTTTTCAGTGCATTCCTATGGGAAACCGTGCCTCCTAAGACAAATTTTCATAAAACAAAGTCCTGTGAATTCAGCATGTCTGCTCTTTCGGACTGACAGTTGGTTTTTGTTTGTTTGTTTTAAATTTAGTAGAGGTGTGCAGGTTTGGGTTTTTGGGCTGAATGATTTCTAGGAAATCTTGCATGATCAGGGGTCCTGACCGTACAGGTTAATCTTCCCAATGGCACTGAGCACATGGTATTTCTTAGCAGCAAGTCCAATGATATGGCCCTCTACCTGCCTTCTCTCGGTGTAGTCTATTCATGGAGATATTCTGAAGAGAGTTTGAGAAATGGAGGTAGAGCTGAGGTTGTGCAAACAAAGGACTGTATGGGTATGAGCAGGCCACTGTGTTGCCTTCAAACTGCACAGGTTTCCTCTGATTAAAATAAACTGTCTTTTAGGTTTTCAGTCTCCTAATAATGGAGGACAGATATCTCCATGATTAGATGTCATGGGTAATTGTTTTTCCAGCTTTTAAGATGAAGGTGTGTTTATTAAAGCTGGTTTCAGCCACAAAGTTGTGTAATTACAGTGTAGTTTAAGTGGCATCCCATCCTTTATGCCCCCTGGGTTGCTGCAGCATTAAAGATTCTTTTTGGTGTGTACAATTAAAACAAATTGTAGTTAGTTTTAGCTATCGAATTCAGATAACTTGGCATATTTTCATTTTCATGAACATGAAAGCTTCCCAACTGAAACACGGGTGCATCACATATACAGTGTTAACTCTTAAAACAAAATTAATTCATTCTACGGGTCATTTGGTTGAAAGAAAATTTTGCCTTATAAAATGCGGTTTCCCATAGGAATGCATTGGAAATAGATCAATCTGTTCCGGACGCTATGGGTCGCTTTACGAAAATTTTGTCTTACAAAATGTGGTTTCCCATAAGAATGCATTGGGAAGGGATTAATCCGTTTTGGAGGCTAGAATAAAGACAGAAATAACTGGGATTTTTTCCTGGTTACCTGTGGAATGATTTTTCATCTTGTGAAACAAGCCATAGGGAATTTTTTGTTATGCGAATCGTGTCTATTCCCGGAAAAAAATTTCTTCCTATGAGTTTTTTGTTTTACGAGGCATTTGTGTACTTGTGCCATTTAATGGTACTCGGCTGGTGCTCTACTCTCAGGCAAGCAAAAAGCCTTGTTCTTCCACAAAAAATAATGAAAAGTTCACTAAGTGAATACAGTAGCATCCCATGGTCTACAGAGATGGGAAAAGACAATTGACAGCACTCACCGAGGTGGTACTTCATCCTACGTTTATACAGTACTTAGACTTTGCAGCCTCCATTTTAGATACATGACTACAGAAACTTTGTTTTGCAGCTAGCTTGTGGGTTGCACTTTATCCATCCCTAATCTTAACCATGGTTGTTATGGCTATCGTTTGCCTTACAAGGAATTTTATTGTGGTTGGCAGATGAAGCAACACTTTAAAAAGGGAAATACATTTTCCATATTCCTACTTTGAAACCTTGACTGAGAATAAACAGTGGCATAAAATTATGCCTTAATTTAACATTACTGTAATCTGATTGTGACAAAAGCCTCATATTTCTAAACTTCAGCATGTCCATCATTTTTTTGCCTTGGAAGTCTTTCTAGTTTCTTTTAATAACCAGGCAAAACCCCAAGCTAATCTGGTTTTGTAACAGTCTAGAATGAGTTTTGTGTTTGTTTCTGAAGCCATGCTTCAGTTAGACCAGGCATGTCCAAATTTCGGCCCTCTAGATGTTTTGGACCACAACTCCTACAGACCTTTGTTGTTGGAAATGCAGGCTTGGAATTCTGGGAGTTGTGGTTCAAAGCATCAGGAGAGCCGAAGTTTGGACATGCCTGAGTTAGACCAAAAGTGTTTCTCAGTTGTTCCCAACCTCGCACCCATCCAATGTATTAGCCTCATCATAAATAGGAGTTGTAGTAAAGAATATCTGGAGAATGCCTCTGAGAAAACATATGAAGGAAGCCCAAGCTTAATTTAGTTGATCCAGGGAGAGGTTCTCAAACCTAAGAAGCATATTCATTAGCTCCTTTTTGTTGTGCTCTACAGGTCAGCTCTGGCACTGAACAGTTCCCGGAATCTGTATGTGTCAACATCTTTAAATGTTGACAGTCGTTTCAGCTAGATTCTTCTTTAAGAATACATTCATGAAGTTTGCATGATTTGCTCGGCTTTTTACTGAAAAGGTCTTTGTTACTAAACATGCAGATGAGTACAAATAAGAAACTTGAAAATGCATCTGGACCCAAGTTTTGTATTTCCAGTACTAATTATAACTAGTTTTGTTCTGTTAACTCTGTTACTTGAGTAATCATGCTTGTATGTATTTTCCTAAGAGCCAGTGAAAACATGTTGTTTGAAGCAAGCCTTTTTCACACTCTTAATAGGCTGTGTTGTCTCCAGTGTTGCTTTTAACAACTTGACAGGGGGAATTAAGTGTTGCTGATCAAGTGTAAAAACATTGATTTTATTTCTCCACATCTAATATAAATAAATCTAAAAAGCTATAGTGTTTCAAATAGGCATTGCAGTTTTATATTTGAAAAGCATTTATGCTGTATTTAATGCTCCCTTCCCTCTGGCAATTGGCAAGCACAACCAGACTTGCAAGATGTTAATATGAGATTCAAAGTATTGAGTAACATTTTTTCCATAAGAAAGAACAGATTTTCTGACCAGTGGTAACAATCAAACTCTTAAGACATACAAACAACAAAAATTTAGACCGGCCATTTCCTAGCCTTCTTGGAGTGCTTGAAATTCATTTATTTACAAGTATTTTTAAATAGGAAAATAAAATCTAATCTGTACAATATACAAACACACTTCTTATAATCCGTCCAGAAACATGACTATAAATGAAAGCGCTTGTATATAAAAGCAAATTTCTCTATAAGAAATAATGGAAACTCAGATGATTCATTCTGGGGCCCAATAGATCACATACTTAACACACAGAATGCCAAAACTCACAAAAGAAGTTGGCTAGAAGTGCACACTCACACCATGGTTTAGGTACCTGGCCGTGGAATCTGCTCTGCTTTGGACTAACAACAGGATTTTACTCTGTGTTTTTAATGTGAAGATAGTAAATTGAAATGTGTAGTCCTATACACACTTGACTGACTGCCCTATGGCTAGAAATGATTGGAAAAATAAGAAAGGATGTTGAAAACAAATTAAATAAAATAGTAATATAAAGAAAAATAAAACCCTAACCTGCACTTTCCTTGGAAAATGTTCCCAGTTCGTGAAAGGGAAATCTCTGATCCTCTCTCCTCCCCCTGCTTTTGAGGCTTGCCTGACATGGAACATTCCAGACAGTCACTCATAATCCAGCAGGGGAGAGCGAGTCAAAATTGGCTCACTTGTGATCATGTGACCTGCTCCAGTGCTTGTGTTGCAAGATATTGCTCATTGATCAACGCAAAATTGACCAGAAAACACTTGCAAAACACTTGTAAGCCAAGGTATTGCTGTATCAAAATAAACATATGTTAAACATGGTCAATAAAAACATTAAAAAACAAAGCACAACAACCCATAAAAAGAATAACCACCCTTGAGCTGCTTGTCATTATAACAGTTACTAGAAGAGCACATGTGAAATGCTTTAAACAATGGACATTTGTTACATGAGTGCTAAATTTTACTAAGAAGTACTGCTTCTCAGATAACCAATAAAATGTATTGACTTCAAGCATTATGCTATGATTTAACGAAATGAAGAACCTTTTTCTGCTTATGTAGATCAGAGAAGAGATACAAACCACAATGCATTATAATAATTTTGGTGTTAGAACCAACCACTCTTTTCTCATGCAAATGTCGCTTCAGTAAATTATTGTCAACACGTGGGGCCAACAGAAGTAGGTAGTAGCGACATCCTTCTTTAAAAAGTGCATACCTTTGTTGCCAGTAACTAATGAGCATATTTAGAACTTGAAGGTTCATTAATGTAGATCCTAGACCTATGCTATATAAAAATCTTTTCCAGAAAGCATATGCATCTTTTCAGTCAAACATGAAAATGAACTGGTACAGCTGGGTTTGTAGATTAGAGACCATCTATGATCATCTCATTGTTCCTCAAGTGGGAAGCATCTGTTGATGCTTCTATTCTACTATGCTTCTATTTAAACAGAAAATACTTTTTAAAAACCTGAAAGGAATATATATCCCCATGCAGTCTTGCCTTATTTTTGGCCTGAAAAGACTGAAACACTTAACTTTTCCTCATAGTGTGATCTAAGTTCACTTATTTTGGTTGTTTTTCTTTTGTACAGCATCTTTCTAAGATTTGGCAACCAGATTTTCATAGGCTTGCCTGATTCAGTTGTTCCTCAGTGCCTAACAAAGTAAAATTGCGGGTTAAACCTAGCATTTTGTGTAGGAAGATCATGGATGAAGAACTATGACTTCCAAAAATACAGAGTTGTGTGATAAATGTCAAAGACTGGTTGTGAATTATTTAATTTTTCCCTTATGGTATAATTAGCTCTTTCTAAAGTGAGTAATGTGGTTGACTGGTACAGATGATTCATCATATTTCCCTTGTGTACATTTGCAGCTTGTCTTGCTCTTTTTGCCGTCATGCAAAAACACGACAGCTGGTTTGAACAATTCCAAGCAAAGGAATCCACCAAACCAGAATAAATTCAGGGAACCATTTTACCACATTTACATACTTATTGTAGGGCTACATTTCTTCCTAACAATAGAAGAAACCAACAGAAATGACCTAGGTTTTTAGTTTCATGTATGTAGAATTTTTAGAAATCTTTAACCCTCAGTCCCTTATGGGTGAGTGCAATATGTTTTGGGACAGACAGACAGAGTAATCCCCCCCCCAAGGTTTTCCATTTTTGTTTTTGTTTTTGCCATGCTGAGTTGAGGTGATGGTGCACAGACCAGAGTAGAAGGCCTGTGAGTTGACTATTGCCCACCCCAACTCATTTGCTCAGGTTTGTACCACGTTGGGCTTCAAAAGAAGTATCTCTGTGTACTAAAGGAAGGCAGATAAGGAGCTTTCAGTCATGAAACTACCCAGTTGAAGTCTTCAGCAGTAAAGCCCAAGAGCAGTTCTACAATTTCTCTCTCAAGAACCTTTAAATTTACACAATAATTTGAGGCGTAACCCACTGTCTGTCCTACTTAGTGTAGGCTTCTTGAATCAAATGAATTAGTTATGGCTAACTGCTGAACAGCTAGTGGTTTAGGCATCTGGTTGTTCTAAGAGTATTATTGAGATTATAACTTGATTGCTTTGATTGAAACACTTCTATGTCAGGAAGAACTAATGCTAGGTACATGACACTATAAATGTCCCTTACAAGCCTTATATTGTTACTGTAAATGTCCTCTGTGTTCACTAATGAACAATGTGATTCTTTACTGTGTTCCCACATACAATTTTCTAATCTCCTTTCCTTATCATGGCAGGAAAAAAGACGAATAACTGAGGGGGCTGAATATGATTATCTTACAATGAATGAAAGCAGTGTTTTCAATTTGTGCTCTGCAGCATTTTGAAGTTGCCAAGTCTGTTGAAGCATTGAGGCAAAACATCCAGGATATCCCTATAGGAAAGATATTTCCTGTTCAAAATTGTTGGTTTCTGAAAATGAGAAGGATAAAGTGAGTGCATTATTTTGTGGGAGCTTTTCCCAGCTTGTTGTGGTAAAAGAGTGTTCCTCTCTTGACTTCCTATTAGAACATCATCTGAAACTAAAGTGGGGGCACTGTTGGGGAGAGCTTAGCTCATTGGCTGCTATGGCACACAGTTTTGTATTCTGGAGAACTGGTCTGGCAATGACAGACCATCCTCAGCCTCCAAAGGATCAAGCCCATACATTGTTCACAGGGAAATAAGAGCCACAGTGTTCGCTGAGACTCACAAGAAAGTGCTTTAAGCATTGCAGCCTTAAAGAACCACTGTGGCTCTAGGCTGGACAATATGCGTATTTTTAAAACTATGTTGCTGCTGTCAGCCTCAGACAGCACGGCCAGTCACGACAGGAGTTGTGAGAGGAATTATTTGAGGAGCTTCATTTTAGGTAAGGGCTTGCATGTTCAAAATCATGAGGCTTATAAGTAGAAGTGTTTGTCAGTTATAATTTATATCCCACAGTTGATATAAGCCAGTGGGTTGGAGCATCTGGCTATGAAATAGAGGAAATTGAGATTTCATACCACCAGTGTATCACAGGAAAGAGGCCAGCTGAGAGCGCTTGGTGTGTTTGTGGCTGATGGCATTAGAAACCCTGCTACCTCTGTTGCCTTGGGCAAGACAACCACATGATAGAAGGACTGGCAAACAATTTCGGAATACTTTATCCCTAGAAAACTCGGGGAATATTGCCATAATTTGGAATGGGCTTGATGGCGCATTAGACTGGTGAAATAGGCAGGAGAGAAGGTTTGAGGCCCAAAGTCACCCAAAAGGTTTCATAGCTCAAGGAAACTGAAATTGTTGGTTATGTTGCCACCTACATATGATAACTTTGAGATGTTTTGACTGGGAGGGAGTTGTTTTGGACTTTGGTGGATGTCGAGCAGCTCAGTGGCAGGCAATTTATTCCCTCTCTTCCTCACTTTCTTTTCTCCACCTTTATCCAGTCAGTTTTGTCAGAATTCGTTATGCACTATTTATTTATATTTTTACTTATTTTTGAATATTTTTGCCCCACCTTTCTCCTTGGAAAAGGTCCCAAGGTGGCTTACAATAATGAGGGGCAATATACAGCCCGGAACATTTAAGACATAATCAAGTTAAGAACAGGGAATTAGAACATTAAAAGGTAACATTAAAGCTACAAAGAGCATGCAATAAGCAAAGAAAAATCCATTATGAGGGGTGGAAAGTAACATGGAAAACACTGATGTTCTTATGAAATTATTCAATTCAATCATTTATGTAATCCATATAAAGTTAAATAATAGGAAGTCCCTCATTCAGGGAAAGCTGAATGAAGGAAGGAATTCCAAAGTCTGGGAGCAGCAACAGAGAAGGCTCTTTCATGTGTTCTTCTGAGGTGCACCTGTGAAGCTGGCAGGATGGAGAGAAAGGCCTCTCCTGATCACCTTAGCTCCTGAGCTGATTCATAATGCGAGATTTCTATCTTTGAGGTAGCTTGGACCCAGGGCATTTTGTGCTTTGTAGGTTAAGGTTATCACTTTGACTTGTGCCCGGTAGGTGATTGGCAGACAGTGGAGCTGCTTTAGTAGAGGGTGTAATTTGATCTCTGTCAGCAATCTGGCTGCTGTGTTTTGGACCTGTTGAAGTTTCCTGAGACTTTCCATGCCCCACATAGAGTGCATTACAGTAGTTCAGCCGGGATGTCACTAGGGCTTGCGTCACAGTGGCCAGAGCAGGTTTCTCAAGAAATGGCCATACCTGACGTACTAGTTTTAATTTTGCAAATGCACTCCTGGCCACAGCTGTGACCTGGGCATCTAAGCTCAGGGAAGGGTCCAGGAGCACCCCCAAGCTGGGTTAGAAGGGAACAGTTAGAGTGAAATGTTCTGTCAGATGTGTAAGCAGTCAGTCAGTAATGAAGTTAGTTAACTTGTTAAGCTCTGATAAAACAAGTGGACATTTTGAAACAATATGATGTTTGCCTTTTTATCTATGAAGAACTGTAAGTAAACAGAAACATTTTATTTTTCATTATTACCAAAATCTTTGAGTGATTGCATTGAAACAATAAGTGCCAGTTATGGATTGGTGTACTTTGCAATAACTCTCAGAATCTGTCAGATTGCAAGGACGTCTCCGGTGTACAACCCTCTTCAGATCACCCCACAGATATTCAATCGGGTTTAGGTCTGGACTCTGGCTGGGCCGTTCCACAACATTAATCATCTTCTGGTGAAGCCGTTCCTTTGTTGATTTGGATGTATGCTTTTGGGTTGTTGTCATGCTGAAAAATGAAGTTCCTCTCATGTTCAACTTTCTAGCAGGAGCCTGAAGGTTTTGTCCCAATATTGCCTGGTATTTGGAACTGTTCATAATTCCCTCTACCTTGACTAAGGCCCCTGTCCCAGCTGAAGAAAAACAGCCCCAAAACATGATGCTGCCGCCACCATGCTTCACTGTGGGTATGGTGTTTTGCAGTGCTGTTTTTGCGTCATACATATCTTTTGGAATTATGGCCAAAAAGTTCAACCTTGGTTTCATCAGACTGTGACATTATATCCCACATGCTTTTGGGAGACTTCAGATATGTTTTTACAAAATATAGCCAGGCTTGGATGTTTTTCTTTGTAAGAAAAGGCTTCATAGCCCAGACATATGAAGAATATGCGAGATTGTTGTCACATGTACCGCACAGTCAAGACTTGCCAGATATTCCTGCAGCTCCTTTAATGTTGCTGTAGGCCTCTTGGCAGCCTCCCTGACAAATTTTGTTCTAGTCTTTTAATCAATTTTGCAGGAACATCCAGTTCTTTGTAATGTCACTGTTGGGCCATATCTTCTCCACTTGTTGATGTCTGTCTTCACGGTGTTCCATGATATACCTAATCAGCCTTGGAAATTTCTTCTGTACCCTTCTCCTGACTGATGGCTTTTACCAATGAGATCCCTCTGATACTTTGGAAGCTCTCTGTGGACCATGGCTTCTGCTGTAGGATGTGACTAAGAAAATGTCAGGAAAGACCTACTAGCACGGCTGATCTTTATTTGGGATTCCTCAGAGGCACTTTAAATGATGGCAGGTGTGTACTGACTTCTACTTAACATGAGTGTGAATGTGATTTTTTACTGCTGAGCACAGCTACATCCCCAGTTATAAGAGGGCGTGCACACATATGCCACCATATTATTTCAGGTTTTTTTATTTTTCCTTCCTGTACCTAAAATATTTCAGTTTGTGGTTCAACTGAGTTGTACAGTTCATAGGTCTCATTAAAGGTGGAAAAAGTCCTGAAATGATTTATATTTGTCTCATTTATTTACATCACTTGACATTTCATATCCACTGTATGTCCCTTTTTGTGTTCAAGCAATATTTTTCAGACAACAAAAATCCATTTGGGTGTTGCAGTGATTGTTTACTCATCCAGAATGCATTCCTGTAAACCGCTTACAGCAAGGGCTATCTTCTTGAGGTAGAAAACATTTGTTTACTCTGTTGTTAAGTGTCCCACATGTCTCAGTAGAAAAACAGAAGGGAAATGCTCTCTGTTTATTGCCTGTCCATCTACTTTGGAAGTACAGTGGACCCTCGTATAACGTACAGCTCGTATAACGGAAAATTTGTACAACGGAAAAATTTCCATCACCCCTCCCCCTCCCCCCTCCCTGTCCAACATGGGCGCAGGCAGTCTCTGGGGCTCTTTTTTGAAGATACAACCTGGCAATGGAGGAGGAGGAGAAGGGCTAGGTCAGCCCGTGACAGCGGTGGCTTTGGCGGGGGAGGAGGAGGAGGAGGGCTCTGCTCGTCTTGGCTAGGAACCCACAGCAAAGCTTCCTCAGGAATGTCTGCTCTTCTCTTTTTCTTCCCCCTTTCCGTCTCTCTTTCTCTTCCCCCTCCCCACAACTGCACCTCATCCCCTCCCACACCATCCGTGCGCCCGGAGGAGGTGGTGGAATGCGCCCCGGGCGGGCACCGCAGTTAGCCCATTTGCAGAGCCCGTGCCTCTCTCTGGCTGCTGCTGCCGTTGCTCAGTCCTGCAGGTGGTTTCGCTTTCCGTCTGAGCAGCAGCAGCAAAAATGCCTCTGCCGTTTGTCTCTCTCCCC
>JAHTLZ010003305.1:6211814-6235394 GCA_023846285.1 Phrynocephalus versicolor
ATCATCATCATCATCATCATCATCATCATCATCATCATCATCATCATCATCATCATCAATTACTGGGGTGAAAACAAACAGAATGAAATTCAACAGGAATAAATGCACTGCATTGCACCTAGGGGAAAAAGAAACCAAGCATAGAGTTACAAGATAGGGAATACCTGGCTCAGCAATATTACAAAAGAGAAGGTACTTTGTAGATCACAAACTGAATATGAGCCACCAACGTGATGTAGTTACCAAAAAGGCAAATGCTATTTTAGGCTGCACTAATAGAGGTATATTTTCTAAATCCCTCAAGGTACTCCTCCTCCATTCTGCACTGGTTAGGCCGCCTCTTGAGAACTATGTCCAGTTTTGGATACTGTACCATACTTCAAGAAGGATGCTGCCAAACTGGATGCAATTCAGAGGATGACAACAAAGATGATTAGGTGGCTGGAGACCAAGTCTTGTGAGGAAAGACTGAAATAACTGGGCATGTGTAGCTTTGAGAGAAGGAAACTGAGAGGGAGATATGAGACCACTTTTCAAATACAGTAATACCTCAGATAAAGAATGCCTCAGATAACAATTTTTTTGGATAACAAATGGAAATTTCCATGTATAGGGCTGCCTCGGATAGTAAATGTTCCCTATGGGCTGCCTTGTATAACAAATGTTTCATAATGCCTTGCAAAAAATGTGTACCCAGCATGCATTGCAGGATGCATAGTTTGTGGAGGGGTGGGAGGAGTTAGAGCATTTTTTCAAGGTGTTTTGGAGCCATTCTGGACATGTTTTGCTGAGGGATTTGGACCTTTCAAACTTGGTAAGATAGGGAGCTAGCTTTTATTAATTTTTGCACTGCTTTTCTTTGCATTTTTGGCTGGAAGAGATTAAGGTAGTATTGCTAGTTTCATTTCTCCATGTTTGCAGTCTTTTTTCATTGCTCTGCAGGCAAAAATGGGCTGGATTTTTCTTCCTGCTTATGTTTGTTTGTTTCCATTTTTCCCATTGCATTTTGGGTGGGAACAGGCTAGGGTAGTCTTGCTGGTTTCTCTTGTCCA
This sequence comes from Phrynocephalus versicolor, assembly GCA_023846285.1. NCBI lineage: Eukaryota > Metazoa > Chordata > Lepidosauria > Squamata > Agamidae > Phrynocephalus > Phrynocephalus versicolor. The sequence continues at coordinate 6,212,867 of JAHTLZ010003305.1, forward strand.
TGTTTGCATTGCACTGCCGGGGGATGTTCTGGAGGGTGTTCCAGCACTACAAGCCTTTTAAGTGCATTTGCAGGGGGATGTTCTGGAGGGTGTTCCAGCTTTTTTGCCTTTTTTTCCGGACCTCTGGAACAGATTAATTGGTTTCCCATTCATTTCAATAGGAAACCACGTTTCGGAGAACATTTTTTTCGGATAACAAATTGCCTCTGAGAACCAATTAAATTCATTATCAGAGGTACCACTGTATTTGAAAGCCTTTTCTACAGAGGAGGGGCAGGATCTGTTCTTGATCAACCAAGAATGCAAGGCATGCAACAATGGACTCAAGGTACAGGAAATCAGAATTCTGTTGAATATCAGGAACAGCAGTACGGCAATGAATCAATTACCTCAAGAGATGGAGAGTGTTCAAGAGGAATTGGTAGCCATCTGTCAGATATCCAATGATTTGTATTCCTGCCTTGAGAAAAATTTTAATAGATCAATTAATGGATCCATTTATTGACTGCCTTTTAAAATGTCAAACTGCAGTCATTATCCATCACACATTTAGCTGTGGGAACTAGGCTAGGGTTGTGGTGTTCCCGAAATTTCTCTTTAGTATTAAAAGAGCAGTATAAATAATTATAGGCTGACAAGTTGATTCCAACATACAGTGAACATTTCCAGTTTTTCTAGATAGAGAGTACTCAGAAATGTTTTACCATTTCCTCCTTCTGAGAGTGCTAGGGGACTGTGTAGCTTATCTAAGGCTTCAATTTTTTTTTTTTTAAAAATCAGGTGTGAATGTGGAGCCACAAGATGAATCATCACAAGTCATAGATGCCTGATCTGAGATGAAGCATTATCAGTTGATATACACTATGTATTTTCAAAGAAAGCTAGGTGTGTTAGATATACACAATATTTGTTTAATTTACAGCCCACCGTGCTACAAGAACATGAACATATTTTCAGTTTAGCTGTGCTCATCCATGTTAGCATTATTTCCTTCTGCAGAATCTCTGGAGGCTAAGTGTGCAAGCATGGAGCTCCATGGGCATTTCTGTGTGCAATGTGCTAAGTATGAAAATAAGCTTTTAGTTTTTGTGGTGGACTTCCCTGTGAATTAGAACTCTGATCACGAACAATGGAATAGTGCTCAGAGGCTACAACAGCAGGTAGGAAAAGGAATTGGAATAATCGGAAACTTGAAGTACCTGTATATGTATAATAGATATATTTTCCAGACAGGTGGCTAAATAAACACATACATGCTCTGCCATGTCTGCCTGTTCCTAGGTTGCCTGCTCTGTTCCATATGGGGTGCATAGATATACTTATAGAATAGTTATAAACTGTAGGGTGTCTCTTGCATTTATACATAGTCTGCTCCTGCATCAGTGCTGCCATGGGGAATGTTTCAAATAGGTAAAGGCTCTCTGAATGGGATTGACCAAGATATTTTGGGAGGAAGGTGTAAATAGCCCTCATGCCTGTGTGTGTGAAGTCATATTAAAAACAGCTACCAAAAATTTGTAACCTGGTGAATGGAGTCCTAAAATAGGCTGCCTAATACTAGGCGTCTAGTCCTGCTATTGGCACAACCTTAGAAACATCTCTGGAACCCCATACTCCTTCAAACGTGTGGTTTGCTCTCTCTCTTTGTTTGTGTGCCACTGGGAAAAGAAGATCAATACTACATTCCCTTTTGTGTGCAGCTGGCTCATTCAACATTCCATCCTTGCTCAGTTAAATTACTTCCTGCTTTCCTTTCATCCTGGAATTCATCACAATCCCTTGTCCTTTTTTCCGTCTTTCTCTTAAAACATATCTGGATCGCAGCGGGGGCCCTGTGGGCTCATCACAGGCTTTGTAGTTGTTGTTGTTTTAACCAGATGTATTTTCTTGGGCAAACTTTGTGGGTGTCACTTTCTCCTCTTCTGATGTTTCAACTCTTTAAAAGCGCATTTTGCTTCAGCAGATATGACTATTTCCTTTATTAATTATATTTTAAATGCTGAGCAATGGGGCAATCTTTTTCTTGTGTAGTAGTAAAATCATAGATTCTACACCAGTGGTTCTCAGCCTGTGGTCCCCAGTTGTTCTTGGACTGCAACTTCCAGAAGTCTTCATCACTAGCTGAGCTGGCCAGAATTTCTGGGAGTTGCAGTCAAGGAACAACTGGGGACCCACAGGTTGAGAACCACTCTTCTACATCATTGATTTTGTTTTTTTTGACAAAAAAGCTCACAGATGTCCACAATGATTGTTCTCTCTCTCTTTTCCTGGATACTGTTACTAAACCGGCTCAGGAGTGCCTGAGGTGGCCAGGTGTAGGAGGAATAGGCTGTTGGATGGGTAACTGATGTCATCATTCCTGAGGACATAAACAGCAAGGGAAAACTGTACTGAATACGATGTTTGTTGAGGCAAATGTCCACCACGCCCCGTATCATTTTGGTAGCTAGTATTTGCGTTAGGATATTCCATATACTAATTGTAGGGCAGGGCTTTACAAAAACAAACTGAAAGCTAATGGAAGTGCCCTGGGCATAGCAGACATGTTGCCTGTATCCACAGCAACAGATACAGTACATGTATCTCATACAGCCTTTCTAAGTTGAAGGCTTATAGATGGATGTTGCTTGCATTGGTGAATCTGACAGAGTGGCAGCAAGGTGGAAAGGCTTCAGGCCAGTGAACTTTTCTGTGACCTTTTGCTTCACTTAACATTTATAGATTCTGAAAGATCATGTGCGGATGCACAGTGACAGCAGCATTGCACATGCAAAACACCAGGAGTTCTAGCAAGGGCTACAAGTGCTTAATAATGGGTAACTAATATTTATCTCCTCTTGTATTTTCTGCTGTTATAACATGCTATGACACTTAGCATTCTCATTTTCTTATTCTTGCTTATATGCAAATCAAATTGCATGCTACTATGTAACATATCTTTAATCTGAAACTGCAGCACGAGATCCACTTGATTTTTCATTTTATTGTATTACATTTTACACCCATTTCCCTTCCCTGTGTTTTTGTCTTCTATCTCCTCCTTTCTTTCCAAATTACGTGAGTAGTACTACTGGTTGAAGACCAGTGGTTTACAAGATTTGCATGATATGTGAGCGAGCACTGAGATCAAGAGACTGCATGGAGTAGTTAGGAGAGAGACAGAGAATGATTTTGCTAGGACTGGAGATGATAATTTCCAATTATTTTGGAAGGTTCTGTGGGATGGATCTGAAGGTTTGCATCCTGTATCAAAGGAGGGCAACCTTCACAGCTAACCTATAAAATAGGTTACCTGGTTGGAAAGGCTCGCTATCCTATGTGTATAGAGCAGTGATGGTGAACCTTATAGAGACCGAGTGCCCAAACTGCAATTCAAAACCCACTAATTTTTTTGCAAAGTGCCAATACAGCTATTTAACCTGTATACAGGTGGTTATGAAGGGGCAATGTCGGGTGCCCATAGAAAGGGCTCCGAGTGCCACCTTTGGCACCCGTGCCATAGGTTCGCCATCACTGATATAGGACAAGGACCATTGTTTTTAAATTGCAGGTAGGCTGTTACTCTTCCACGATGTGCAGTCCCCCCCGGAACTGTAGTCTCAAATAGGCAATAGAAAATGGAGATTTATAGATAACCTGGCCTAAGAGCAGTAGGATTCGTGGATCTTGGGTTCATTGGCTGAATTGTGTGAGATGAGCACTGGAAACTGTTGCCTGTGGTCAAGTAGAATCTCCTTTCTCCTTGCAAGAGTTCATAGAATTTTGAATGATGGGCTGTTTTCAGGGCTCTTCCTGATTTTAAAGGATTTTGGTTTTATAAGTCAACAGGATTCTTTGTACAACTGAGAAGATTGGTTGTGAAGATAAAATGAAATATTGAACATTGCTAAACATGACTGGCAGGACTTGGGCCTTTCAAATAATGTATGGCAAATATGTGCATTTTCAGGGATGTAAACTGTTTTTTAAAGACAAGATGCTGTGAACATGGTACTTGTTGGAGCTGTTGAGGAGATTATCTACTGGTTCCTTTCAAGGCTATTCTGTGATCAAAGGATATCCATCCTACAGTTTTAAAATCCTCCGGATGGATTCTTTTTTCTTTGTTGTCTTCAATCAAGGTTTGCTTAACTCATGAGGACAATCACATTCAAATCTATAGAGAATCCCTGAACCCATATGCTGTCCTGTGGAAGATCCTATTACTAATCTTTCATATTCAGAAGAAGAATCGGCCATCTGTGTGGAATTTGGTGTCTTGGAAGGCATCTTAGAGTGGGCAAGACATCAGAAGACTCTTTATACTGAATAAGCTTATTTGCATAATTTTGAACAAGGAATTTTCTGGATGCATATTTTTGCTAGCTTCAGTCCAAAATGAAAATAAGAGTCTGTGGATAAATCCTGTTAGAAAAAATAAACCTTCACTTTAGGACTTTGTGTTACATTTCTGTAGTTATTAATTTATGCTTGATCAATTTAATTGAAATCTGCTTTTAAAGTTTTAAAATAGAAACTAATTACATTAGTATACATGACATAAATTGTAAGTGCAATCAGAACTGATTCCTAGTGCCCCTAATAAGCCTTTCAGGGTAAATGAGGTATTGACAGAGTTTTATTAACAGTTCCAATCTCCCAGTGAGTTTTTATGACCAAGTGAAGATTTGACCCTAGGTCTATCAAGAGCTAGCATCATTCAGGAACACCCAGTGTAATGGATAGGGCAGTGGATTAGGACTCGGAATGATGGTGATAATGAGACTAGGCAACAAATGATGTTGCCTAGTCTCATTATCATTAAAAGGAGTTCAGGAGCACCCTTCTGGCTTCTACACTCTATCCCCACTCCCCTATACCTTTGTCCACCCTTTTTGGAGGATGCAGACATTCTATTTGCACCACTATATTTCATAGCTGTCAGTAATTCCGATCTATAGTACTGTATAGAAGTGCAGTAATACCTTGGTTTACGAGCACAATCTGTTCTGGAAACATGCCTGTAAACCAAAACACTCTTATATTAAAGCAAATTTCCCCATAAGAAATAATGGAAACACAGATGATTCGTTCTGGGGTCCCATAGACCACATACTGTACACACAAAATGCCAAAATGAACAAAAGTTGGCGAGGGGTCCACATCCACACCACAAGAATAAAATGTAATTTGTAGCCCTATACCCACTTGAATAGCTACCCCATGATTAGAAATGGTTTGAAAGATAAGAAAGGATGTTGGGAACAAATTAAATCAAAATATAAATAGAGAGAAAAACCTGCACTCTCCTTTTGAAATGTTATTGGCTGGTGCAAGGGAAACCTCTGTTCCTCTCTCCTCCTCCTGCTTTTGAGGCTTGACTGAGATGGAACATTCCAGACAATCATCTACAACCTGGGGGGGGGGGGAGAGCGAGAGAAAGCGACCATTGGCTCACTTGCAGTCATGTGATCTTCTCCAGTGCTTGTATTGCATGACTTTGGTTTTTGATCAAGGCAAAATGTAGAAGAAATGTTTGCTTGTCTTGTAAAACGCTCTTAAACCAAGTTACTCTTAAACCAAGGCATTACTGTATGATGAAAATGGGTTTTGCAAGCTGCAGTTATATTAATTAATGATCATGGATGGGAAAATGTGATTGAGATGCAGGGTTTTTTGTTTTGGGTTTTTGTTTTATTTTTTGCTCTTTTGCCTAATTGGCATGCTTCTTGATTATAGGTCCAGTTTGTTTATGTTTAAGATTCTGTGGTATCCTGACAGATTTCCTACTAGGCCTTGTTATTTTCTGTAGCTTAAAACAGGCATAGCAAGAAATGTATGTTTTTCATCATTGAGCCCACCCACCCAGTGATCTTTCAAAGCCAAATTTAAGTAGGGATATAGGGCATATAGACAAATTTCAAGAATGCTAAGCTACATTTCCCCCCTCAAAAGCTTCTTAAGATTATCTCATTAGCGAAGACTTCAAGTCAAATCTTGTAGAAATACTTGATTAAATGCCCCATGAAAACTGTGTACGTTCCTGATACCTTAAACTGCAGCAAGAAGCAGAAAGTTGATGAGTTAGGACTGCCAGAAAAAACCCCACCAACCCACTTAATAAGCAGAGCATTTAAAGGTTCAGTGGGTTGACTCTTAACATTCCCTTGGGTTATTTTTTCTTCTGGACACAGCTGTGATACTTTTTGCAAAGGCTGGCCCCCTTTTTTCTTTTGTAAGCTCAGCTAAGAAACAATGATTTATGAGTTATTTCTCCTTTGTGTGTGTTGCTTTTCTTCAAAAATTGTTTCAGAACTGAATAATTGGTGCATGTACTTTCAGAAAGCATATTTCTCCATGTATAAGATGCCCCCATGTCTAAGACACCCCTACTTTTCCAACCCCAAACTACAGCTTTGCAACAGTGTGGTTCTCTCCTTGGCTAACTTCCATGCATAGGACGGCCTCTATATGGTTACGAGTCCAAAATGATTTCTCCTGGGGGGGCGGGGTTGGTTGTCTTGGAAGAAGTTCCATCTATCTGCAACTTTTTAACAGAAAAAGGCATTTGTATTTCATTTATATAAAAAAAACACTTTGAGCAGTCCTGTGCGGGAAGGATCATATTTTTCCATGTACTCTCCACTGGCCTTTGGGGAGGACCTTGTTTCTCTTCCACTGCTATTTCAACATATTTGTTAGGGGACTGAGAGAGGGCATTTTTGATGGCTGCTCCTAGCCTATGTAATTGCTTGCCCCATGAAACAATGTGTTGGCCCCCTCCTTACAGGCTTTCTACCTGCAAGTGAAAAACCTGCCATTTTAATCTGGTGTTTGACCTCTAAATGCAGGATTCTCTATTTAATAGAGAGGGTCAGATAGCATATTTTACAGCATATTTTACATTGTACAGTGGACCCTTGTATAACAAACAGCTTGTATAACATAAAATCTGGACAACATAAAAAATTCCAGAGATAGGGGGAATTTGCTTAACATAATCGCCTATGGGGAGAATCTGTACAACATAAAAATGGGATTACTCCATTTTCAATGCATTCCTATGGGAATGTGTATAGAGGAACAAATTAATTCCTTTATACAAGGTACCACTGTATTTACTACTTGCTTTTTTACACTTTGTTGGTTAAATTCAAATCTTAATGTGAATGATTTAATGTGAGTTATGTATTTTTGTAGTATGCTGCCTTGTGTCTCTTCATTGGGAGAAAAGTAAAATGTAAACTAAATAAAACAAAGCTTTACAAATGAGGAAATAGAGCAGTCTGAAACTAAACTGAAATGGAATCTTGAAATTGTAAAACAGGTCCTAAAAAACTCTGTTCTTCCTGCAAATCATTTCATTTTGTCTTGGCTTTCAGCAAGATAGGTTAATTTGAGCTTGAGGAATGCAGAACTCCCAGATCCAAAGATAAGTTGTTGTGCAAGGTCTGTAAGAATTAGTGTTGAATTGTTGTGCCTGCTGAGTCTTTATTATCCGTGTTGAAAGGGGAAAAGTGTTGATTTTTGGCTTGTTTCAGCAGTTAATTCCTGCTGGAAGGAGAAATTAGGAATAAGTCGTGAGGAACTGTATACAGATTTCCTTGTACTGTACTGTACATCTATTATTCTCACTGTCAATTTTAATGAGCATTTAATCTTACAGGTTGGCGAGGGAGCCTGGAATTGAGTCATGAGGACAGAAGCACCAGAAACTTATCACCAATCCCTCATTAGGGCTTGGCTGCTAAGGTTTATAAGAATCTCTCGGGTTTCTTTTTTAAAAAAAACTATTTCTGTTTAATTCTGCGCTGAAAACTTGGAGAAATCTGTGTACATGGGGACATTGGAGTTGGGGTAGTAATGCTATATCCATCCCATATCAGGCATGGCAAGTGTAATATTGTAGGATTCTGGGATGATAATTGGAAACCCAACCTCCTCTCTCTAGCTCTATGCAACTTTATGAAAATACTGTAAGAGTGTAAGTTAATTCCCTTCAGCGAATGGCAGCTTCATTGCCTGTGCAATGTAAAAGTAAAAGTAAAAGTAAAAAGGTTTGATAAATATATATTTCATTTACCTTTGGGTAGTGGGCGGCATATAAGTTAAATAAATAAATAAATAAATAAATAAATAAATAAATAAATAAATAAATAAATTGTTTTGATTAATTAAAATTGTTTAGCACTTAACATACACATCATTCTAATTCCACATTTTTTCCTCCAGTGTTTTCTTCTTAATGTCGGTTTCATAGTTCTTTAGGGTTGTTGTTGTTGTTGTTTTTAAAAAAACAGCTGCTCTTCTAGTGTTGTGAATCCCTTTCTGGATGAGGAAACTTTGGTTGTTCCGGCCAATTATGGAATGAAGATCCACTTTTTCTTGGCAAAGAAGATAGCCTCTTCTTGATATAGTTGGGATGTCATATGGTGAATTATAGCTAGCATTTACACCTTCTTCTATAAATCTAATTGTAGTATCATTAGGTGACGCCCCCCCCCCTGCTGCTGCTTTGCCATGATGTCTCAAGAGAGTTGAAAGTTGAAAGTGCAAACCAGTGTTGTAAATTTCCCATTCATGGAACTAAAGGCAGAAAGTTTAAAATTAAATATAAGCATCACTGAAAACAATTGTTCTATTTCTAATATTTCTCCTCACATAATTTTGCCGATTTGTAAAGGGATATAGTATGCTACCTTGAATTGGTTGTGAGCTTTCCTGGGGACATCTTGAAGACGCATTTGCAAAATTAAACGTAGTACGTCACTTATGCCCGTTTCTTGAGAAATCTGCTCTGGCCACTTTGACACATGCCGTAGTGACATCCCAGTTGGACTACTGTAATGTGCTCTATATGGGGCTACTGATGCAAAATCTCAGGAAACCTCAATGGTTCCAGAACGCAGCGGCCATATTTCTGACTGGGGCGGGTTACAGAGATCACATTACACCCCTCCTAAAGCAGATCCACTGGCTACCAATCAGCTGTCGGGCACAATTCAAGGTGCCGACCTTAACCTACAAAGCACAAACGGCCTGGGTTCAAGCTATCTCAAAGATCGAGTATCGCAGTATGAACCGGCTCGGATGCTAAGGTAATCAGGAGAGGCCTTTCTCTGCATCCCACCACCTTCACAGGTGCGCCTCAGAAGAACACATGAAAGGGCCTTCTCTGTTGCTGCTCCCAGATTTTGGAACTCCCTCCCGTTGGAAGCCAGGACTGGCCCATCTCTGCTGTCTTTCCGGAAGCAGGCAAAGACCTTCCTCTTAAGGCAAGCTTTCCCTGAATGAGGGACTACCTACTATGTGACCTCATATCGATTACTATACATGATTGCATTAACTGCTTTCATAAGAACACTATTGTGCTCCATGTTGTTTTCCACCCCTCATAATGGATTTTTCTTTTATTTTTGCATGCCCTTTGTAGTTTTAATGTTACCTTTTAATGTTCTAAGATGCCTCTTCTAACTCCCTGTTCTTAGCATGAATATGCCTTAAATGTTCTGGGCTGTATATTGTCCCTCATTATTGTAAGCCATCTTCGGACCTTTTCCAAGGAGAAAGGTGGGGTAAAAATATTCAAAAATAAGTAATAAATAAATAAATAATGCATAGTGAACTCTGACAAAACTATGACTGGATAAAGGGAATAAATTGCCTGCCACTGAGCTGATCAACATCCACCAAAGTCCAAAATAGGCCCTTCCTAGTCAAAACTTCTCAAAGGCATCATATGCAGGTGGCAGCATAACCACCATCTTTAGTTTCCTTGAGCCATTAAACCTTTTGGGTGACTGGTGTGCAGTGGCAGCGGCAAGGAAGGAAAAGGGGGGGGGGAGAAAACTTACCATAGCTGCCTTCCGGACGGGTGGGGGTGGGGACTTAAGAGGATTGGCCTGGCCAATCGGCCTTTGAACTTCCTGCTCGGGTCCCAGGTGGTGGATCGAAAGTTTTGAACTTTCTGCTCAAGCTTAAACTTCCGGTCCATCGTCCAGAAATTTAAGCTTGAGCAGTTCAAAGTCTGGTTCAAAGTCTGGTTGGCCAGGCGGGTCCTCTTAAGTCCCCACCCTACCTCTCCGAAGGGCAGCCAGTGTGCAGTGGCAACGATGAGGAGGACTCAGCATCCATATGTTTTCCTCTTCTCTCTCCCCCCCCCCACCTTGCTGCTAGGCTCAGACCTCCCCTGCACCTGTGGACCACCAACCGCAGATAATTGACTCCACGGTTAGTGAATCAGCTGATGCGGGGGTCATACTGTCCTCAAATAAGATGCACACATAAAAGCTGTGCATGTTTTGTCTATCTCGTGTTGAACCCTGTGGTTTGTGGCACTGAAACTTTGATTACCCAAGAGAAAGTTGAGATAGGAAATGCTATTGACCCGAGGTTGTTCTCTCAACGAGACACATTTTGCTTGAAAATCTGCTGCATAGGATGGAATCAGGGGCATGGAGTTCATGGAAATGGATGAGTCTGGACATAGTAATGACTGCATAATAATGAAATACAGTGGTACCTTGTATAAAGGAATTAATTCGTTCCAAATGAAATTATGTTAAGCAAATTTTCCTTTATACAAATTCCCATAGGAATGCATTGAAAGCAGAGTAATCCCATTTTATGTTGTACGGATTTTCCCCATAGGCAATTATGTTAAGCAAATTTCCCCTATCTCTGGAATTTTTTATGTTGTACAAATTTTCTGTTATACAAGCTGTCTGTTATACAAGGTACCACTGTATAGTATATTCATGTACATTCTAGGAAGCTGCAATAGTTCCTACTAATGGGCTTTCAGGATAATGGATAGAGCAATGGGGGAACAGTTTGAAGAGGATGCTGGGGTTGATTCAAGCTCCTTTTTTTCAGAAAAAAAATCTATACAGTATAGAGATTCTGCAGCATTTGTAGAAATAGGCCTGTACATTTTTAAAGTGCATCGTTTGACATTCAGATTTACCCTGGAACCTTCTGTTGGTACACTTTCAAGGAACTAGAGTTGTTGTTTGTGAGCTAGTGGGGATGTGAGTTGAAATCCCTGTCTGTTTTTAAAGATAAGTGAATGGTTTTGGAGTAGTCACTGTTCATTGGCATAATCTGCCTCACGGGATGATAATGAAATGGGATAAATTCCTTGTCTTCCCCTCTAAGAACTTTGAAGAAGGGATGCTAAGTAATTGAGAGAGACTGGAACAATTTGGTATCCATAGTAGGATTTTCTCTGTTTAATGGGATCTTGGTGCAAAAAAACAGACAGAAGGATGGGGGTTCAGCAGTGCAGCGTGAGAGTCTCCTCATCAGAATGAACATAACCTTCTTCTGCCAACAGTCTTCCTGGAGCCAAGGAAATTGGGTGTAAACCTTCCCTCTTCCAGATTGAATGGCAGGGAGTGCTGCTGGCAAAATAGGAGGATCAGAGAGTTTCAGAAACTGCACAGCAAGAAAAACTACCGTAATGCTACAATTTTTGCATTAGTTTTCGAAGTGGTAGCCATGTTAGTTTATGCAAGCATATCAACCGGCTACAGAAAACAAAACAAAAGCAAAATAGAATAGACACTATTGCATCCTTAAAGACTAACTGCTATATTTTAATGTGAGCTTTCAAGGAACAGTTCCACTTCTTCAGACATAAGAGTGAGAATGGAAAGACTACATAGCGAAGTAGTCATACCACAGCCACCTTTACAGAGCAAGCTTTAAATGTAAAGCCAGTAACTCTTAACACATCATCACATGTTGTCTCTGCAGTTTCCTTTAGTTAGTAATCACTGTTGCTGTTTACCAAGCTAAACTTCAAAAGAAGATAATTTAAAAGAGCCTCTGTATGACTCATCTCTAGTTGGAACTCCTGTCAGAGTTGAGAGGCCCACCGTCATATTTCTATGGTGTGATGTCCCAGTTCTATCTGGGTCCAGAATGACATTTCCTCTTGCCTTTATTCAACACTCCATATCAAAGGCAAGGGAGCGGGCGCAGTAAATTAAAAAAAAAAGGTAAAGGTTCCCACCGCACTTGTATGGTAGATGTATCTGACTCCAGGGGCGGTGCTCATCTCTGTTTCAAAGCCAGAGTCAATGTTGTGCAGGTCCGTGGCCATGTGACCGGCAAGGCTGAACACATTTCTGTGCATGGAACACTGTTTACCTTCCCACTTTTTATGGTGGTATCTATTTATCTACTTGCATTTACATGCTATTGAACTGTTACAGTTAGCAGGAGCTGGGGTTAACAGTGCTGCGTGGCACCCTCGATTTGAACCACTGAGGTGTCGACTATGCAGCCGACATTTTAGTGCTCCTGCCTGCTGAGCCACTATGCCTCTTCAGTAGCAATCAACATAGAGGCCACCAATAGAGACCCACAAAAATCTAGCTGCTAAATTGCTAGTTGCCCAGGAACAGCAGGAGCAGTTTGGTTTGGATGTCGCCATCTGATGTGGAAGTGTTGGTTGTATGCATTGCCTCAAGTATGCTAAATAGAGGTCCACATCTCATAAAGGCACCAACAAATTGTCCCCTCCTGTCAAAGAAAATATGAGGACCTCCTTCCCTGACACGCCTCAAGAAGTAGTTGCTTTTAACTACTGATTCACCTTAACTGTTAATATGCTATTCTGTAATCTAGGAGTGACCAATCCAGTGTAACAACAGATCCCTGCACTTATACCCTACTTGTGTTGATGGTTTTCTTTCATATGTGCAAATGAAACGAATAGAAACACGAGTCCATTTACATGCAGGTTCCATCCACTAAGACAAATGTTTATAAAACCCCGAACTGTATGTGTAACTCCTGAATTATGTTACACATTAGGCCAACCTCTTTTCCGTTAGAAAGAACTGATCACATTGTTCAGACTGCTGGTGGAAGGTGCTGTACTACACAAACGGACTGGTAAATCCCATTCTGTACTGTGGGCATCTGAAGTAGGGGCAGAAAACTAGATTTATAGAATTTGTGGTGACATTTATTTCAGTGAATGGTAGCTTTGCCCGAAAGCACTGGCTTGATATCATTTTTGTCCCACTGTTTTTTTCTCTCTCCTGCCTTCTTGGGTAAATAAAAGTCCACTGCCTCATTAGACCTTTTCAATTAGCTTGGAGGTACTGTATTATGAGTTGAATTTTGCTGAACAATTATGAAGGAGGGAGGCACAAACCACTGTTGGTATAATCAACCCCACCCCTCATTTTGACATTCTAATTGACTTTTCCTCTTCAGGCCCAGCTCTGACAAACACCAGATAAGATACTAAACCTCTTCCTACCTTGTGTCACTTTGGTCTGCATTTGGTCTGCAGACGATCTGGTTGACTCCTGTTTTACCAAGGAGAGTTTGCACACACGTGCGTGCACTACTTAATATGAAAACGTCGCCACCTAGATAAAATTGTTTTGGTTCTACCTTTTCTGACATGGTAGTCTTCCAGGTGGAGGCCATATCTATATGGAAGGCACTCTGCTGTATTGAGTCCTCACCTGGAGCCTGGCTTGATATAACCTAGAAACATTGAGTAGATTTTTATACAGTGGACCCTCGTATAGCAAATGGTTTGTATAACATAAAATCTGTATAACATAAAAAATTCCAGAGATGGGGATATTTGCTTAACAGAATCGTCTATGGGGCAAATCCGTACAACATAAAAATGGTCATGATTTGGGATTACTCCGTTTTTAATGCATTTCTATGGGAAATTGGATGGGAGACCACCAGGGAATACCAGGTGCTGTAGGCGCCTGGAGTAGGAACTGGCAAGCCACTCCAGTATTCCTGCCAAGAAAACTCCATGGACCTGGGGTCACGAAGGGTCGGTCACGACTGTAACGATGCAACACACACACATGGGAAATTTGTATAAAGGAAAATTTGCTTAACATATTTTCATTTTGAACAAATTAATTCCCTTATACAAGGTACCACTGTATTTCAAGTAGATAGACCATTGGATGCCATATGAGAGTGTTGGGACATTTTCTTGCATTTCAGAACATAGATGATTATTCCTCAGAGGTATGGATATATCTTCTTATTGGAAAGCCCAAAAAGTAACCTCAATATTTGTGCTTATCCTATCTTACCACAAGTATATTCATCAAGAGCCTTGTTTCTGAAGTCCCGTCTCTCCTTAACTGCCTGATATGGTGCTCTAGGTGTAAATATGATGTGGATACTATTTCAGACTCTCTAAACTGAGAAAGAAGACTGAGACCCAGAAGGGCAGCGATGGGAGGAATTAGAAAAGATTATCAAGGTTGTATCACTGAAAATGAAGACCAAGATCATCCACACTCTTGTATTTCCGATACGAGATACAGCTTTCACATCCATATGCAATGGATGGAAATGAATATGAAAGCTGGATAGTAAAAAAAAAGGTGATGGAAAAAATTGATTTGTTTGACATCAGTGCCACAGGAGAGCAACTTGATGGCACATAACAACAAATAATTTCCGTTTATAAAATTGGGGGCAGGCTTTTTAATCTAGTGCTTCTTTCCCTGGGCACCCCTAGAATTACACTCTTGCTGCTTTGTAACCAGAATGCAGAAGACACAAAATAAACGGCAGCTGGGTATAGTGAATCCTGTTGATGATGACGTGGCTTATGAGAGCCAATGAAGTTGGGTTCTGGAGTCCATATTTGAACCCTTGTTCCTCTGCAAATACACCCCCCCGTGTGTGTGTGTGTGTGTGTGTGTGTGTGTGTGTGTGTGTGTGTGAGAGAGAGAGAGAGAGAGAGAGAGAGAGAGAGAGAATGAAGCAAGATTTCTAGGGGCTTTTGTTTTCTTCCCTTTCTCCTTAAATGCATTGTTAAAGTACTGCACTGTACATCTAAATAACTCAGCTAGCCTAAAGGGTTTTGAGATGTCCTTTAAAGAGGAAGTTTATTTCTGCTAAATCTTGGACACAGCGCATATTCTTAGCAATCAAACATGTAGAAACTGGAAAGAAAAGGTATGCTTTTTTTTTGTACACCCAAGGCTAAATAATTCAGATCTCAAGAGTAAGAAACTAACTGGAATGTCAATAGCTGATAAGGGAGTTCGTAACAGATAATGGAAATTTACTTTGGCTTCAAACTGGTCTTTCTGCTGTCTGACCTTGACAAATGGTGAAGCCAAACAAGGTATGTAGTTGTGTGTCTAGGAATTCTGATGGATTATTTGTCTGTGTTGTTTGAGAGAGGGAGAATGAATGCCTGTCTGAAATAAGACCTTCAAAGCTATTTGAAAAATGTGTATCAACCATGGCAAATTCCTCCCTGATGCATTTTATTGATGTTGGAACAGTTATTGTGTTGAAGGACATCCTTTCTGGTATGTGTCTGTGTTTGCATCTCTCTCTGTGTGGCTTTTTCTACCTCTTGCTTTTAATCCTCTTTCCTAATGATGAGAATAACATAAGCCTTCTTAAAATTTGACTTCCTTCTGCTTTCCTTTCCCCCTGTTAGTTAGAAAAAAATCTGCTGAGCAGTGTGAGTATGTAAGAACGTAAGGGATGCCATTCTTACATTGTCCTTAAACTGAACAGGCTTCCGCCTGTTAAAATACATCAGTACTAGCAAGTATATCTCCAAAACAGTGTGCAGCTTCCAATCTTTTGCAAATGTGTTGTTGGTACTCTTGCCGTCTTCCTACTTCCTATATTCTTTCTCTCTTTTTTGGTATTTTTTGGCATTTTTAAATTTTATATACTGTTCACATTTATATTCTCTCTTGTTTTTGTATTTTACTTTGTTTTGTTGGCTTTGTTGTTTTCACCACCTTAACTTGCCTTTATGCAAGCTGGTGGTACATAAATCATAACTAAACTAAACTAAACTAAACTAAACTTTTACTACATAATGGTGTGTGTGTGTAGGGGAGTGCTTTGCCAGTATTCTGTACCTAGTCGTTCCTGGCCACTCTTAACTGCTATTTTTAATCTGCCTATTAAAAATTAAATCTCCCGTCAAGATTGTGTTTACCCTTTTTTGCTGTGTGGTCATAGAACTCCTGGGTGCGCACTGGTACAAGAATGCACTGTAAAGCTGCTTTATGTAAAGTACAGCTCACTTATCTACCGAGATTGGTAAATTGCCTGGAACAGGCGTTTTCTTTCCAAACCCTGCAACTTTATGCTAGTGCATCATGAAGAATAAATGAAGTGAATTATTGAAAACTCCTATGTCAGTGATGGCGAACCTTTTAGAGACAGAGTGCCCAAACTGCAATTCAAAACCCAGTAATTTTTTTGCAGAGTGCCAATACAATAATTTAACTGGTATACAGGTAGCTATGAAGGGGCGGTGTCGAGTGCCCACAGAAAGGGCTCTGAGTGCCACCTTTGGCACCCGTGCCATAGGTTTGCCATCACTGTCCTATTTGAACTCAGTGTATTCTGCACTTAAGGATCCTGTTTACTGTGCCTCTGCATGAGTGTCTGGCCTTGCTCCATCTGCTGAGTATTTATGTGCAGCTAATATTTGCCCTGTGTCCTTACCTTGAGGTTTTTAAGAGAATCACTTATGATGTATCATAGGTATCTGTATTCAATTTGGGTCCAAATACTTCTCTATCAGCATGGGTCACTGGTTGGGTTTGCCTCCAAAAGTTGCACAGTTCTTTTTTTCACTGTACAAGTGGTTGCATGAATGAAATACTTTATTCATGAACTACCTTGAATTTTGTTTTTAGTTGAGAGTCAGTATATGAATACACTAGATGAATTATTACTTCTAGCTAGGATAGACCCACTAAATAAATCAGTGGAGCTTCGGTAGGTCAACAGGCAAGTCTTTGGACATAGGGTTTTCTGAATGTTGGCCCTGGGGAGCTGGTAGTTCAATGAGAGGCACTCTGTATGGAGCATAGTAAACAGGATAGTAACATCTCCCTAATGCCATGGAGCTCCCATGGAACTTAGCCTCAGCCAGCATCTTCCTTTGTCTTTTGGACTTAGCAACATGGTCAATACAGAGCCTACAGTTCCCACCTCTAAGTAGCAAAAATTAGTTGTTAGGTCTTGGATTTCCAGCTGAAGTCCCCAGAAGCCAAGCTAGGGGAATTCTGGCCAATTTCTGGGAAATTTTCTAGACTATTTTGAAAATGCCATGTGTATAAATCTCATAGGCTTAAGTCCTGTTGCACAGATGCATGTGCCCAGCAGTGATGATGATGTCAAACGCAGTGGCAAATCACCATTGATGAAAGGCTTCCTTTGTCTAATTCCGGGAGCATGAAACTTTGTTAAATTGTGAAGGAGTTCATGAGCACCCCCAAAATCTGATTTAATCAGCAGATATTTGTCTTTAGTCTACAGCAATTTACAGCAAGCGATGATGTCATCTCCATTGTGCATGTGGAGTAGTGCAACAGGACTTCAGCCACTGATTCAGCTGGTCTACTGTATTCTTCTTGGCACAAATTCTTGTCATTGCCTCCATTTCTTCCCCTTCTGTTTGCCCGGGGTTGATGGGACCAGTGGCCATGATCTTAGTTTTTTTTAATGTTCAGTTTCAGCCCACTTTTTCACTCTCCTCTTTTACCCTCGTTAAGAGGTTCTTTAATTCCTCCTCGCTTTCTGCTATCAGAGTAGTATCATTTGCGTGTCTGAGGTTGTTGATATTTCTTTCGGCAATCTTAATTCCGGCTTGAGATTCATCCAGACCTGCCTTTCGCATGATGTACTCTGCGTATAAGTTAAATAGGCAAGGTGACAATATATAGCCTTGTCATCCTATGGGATATATTTTATAGCAAAATCTCATTATTATCTGGAAGGCTCAGTGGAAGGTACTGATAATGCCTGCATCTCCAAGAGCTCACTTTCACTCCATGTTTGCACCACAGTGCTTAAATTGGCAAAGAAGACTAAATCAGCACCACAATAGGCCATTAAATTGTTTTCCAATTGCAACTCCATTTCATCCCATGTAAAATTGCCAAAGCCCATGAATCTTGTTCTTCTGGGATTGGGATTTGACGTATTTTAATCCAGATTTACCATTGGTAGCTTTTGGTAAAGGAGAGGATTGCATAATTACTACAGAGTTCCCTGCTTTGAACCCTTGCCCCAGGACAGGCCATAAAAACCCAATTAAATAGTAGACATAAACTCCCAAATAGCCTGGTTGTATTTTTGTTGCATGGCTTCAAAGAATTCAGTATGTATTTTGAGTTTGACTGGTGCTTTTGGTCATAGGGTTGACAGATTCCACAAATCAAACAATTAGCAGCAGTGTTAAGTGAGTGTGTACATTTCCATTGGATATCTTTCCAAGTCCTCCATAAAGACTTGGACAGCAAAACATTCTGTTGTTTCAGTTGCGGAGTGGTTGCCAACGTTTTCTTCATGTTCTGAAAAGCGGCTGCTGCTTATGGAACATTACAACTCTTTGATCTGTCTGTTTCTTATTTTAGCATACACAGTTTATTCATGTAGATTACTATTTGCCTTTTAAGATTCTGCTCTCCGAACTTTGAAAACTGGGTTACTGAAAGAAACATATGTCATTGCCTAAGTGCAAGGAGCTCTTTGCCCCTCCATCAAAGGTCATTGCCAATGCACCAATCTGCTTTCCTGAATGTAAGATGGTGGGACACCATTTTAATCTAATGAATATTTCTAAAGGTACATGTGGCCAACTAATGACTTGAAATTAAAAAAAAACAGCAACCCTATTTTTCTGCAGCTTATCTGGAATTTTAAATTTTATCAATGCATTCTCAGATCAGAGGAGTTTAATTTAGACTAATGTTTTTCTTCTAATTCTCTGTGTCTTCATTAAGAATTAATTTTGCAATGCTGAATACTGAATTGCCAAATAGCAGTGGGTGAATCAGGCTATATCTGATCTGCTTTGGTTTCACATGAAAGATAGTTATGTTATATCATGTTTCCTCCGTCCCATTTCTGCATCATTTGAAGTACTTTAAAGAATTAATAGAAAAGTGTGTTTATTTTTCCTTACATCTTCTCGTAATGTACAAGATTTTTATATTGATGCATGGTTTGAGTCAAGAACAGAATATTGGCATGTTCTCACCTGGATGGCAGTCCAGGAAATGTAAGCTTCAGGATGCGATCAGACAGCGGCAGCGGCACATACCTGAAAAGGTTGCTGTAACACAGTGGTTCTCAACCTGTAGGTCCCCAGATGTTCCTGGACTGCAACTCCCAGAAGTCTTCATCACTAGCTGAGCTGGCCAGGATTTCTGGGAGTTGCAGTCTAGGAACATCTGGGGACCCACAGGTTGAGAACCACTCTTCTACATCATTGATTTTGTTTTTTTGACAAAAAAGCTCACAGATGTCCACAATGCTTGTTCCCGCTGTAACAGGAACAATCTCCTTTAAGGTGATCCTTTTGTCTGATGAGGTATTGCTTCAGCCTGACTCTAGAAGGTAATATCCTCACAGCCAGGCTAAAAAGATCAAGCTTGGGTACTGATCAGGGTTGGGCTATAATATGTTTCTTTTTATGTCCTGTGACTACTGGAAAAAAAAACCATCCAAATTTTATCCATTTCCCACATGGCAAGCTTGTTCAGTTTCAAACATGGACCTAATGCAGTTCTTCCTCATCCCTCTTTCAAGCAACATCCAGTTAGATGGAGGCAAACCTGAGGTTAAATTAACCTCAGCCCATATACAGTACACTATGGCACATTCAGTGAACTGAAAGAAGACAAAAATTGAAACCTGGCTCTGTTTGAAACCAGTGTTACTTATTTAGGACTAAGATTACAATGAAAGAGACCAAGATTCAAATCCTTGCTTATCCTTGAAGCCTATCATCGAGGGCTAATCATATTATCTCAGTCTAACCTGACCACTTGTGAGAATAAAAGTAGGATTAGAAACTGATTCAGTTGATGGGAAGTCAATGTTTGCACTGTTCTGGATGCTTTAGGTGTATTTTAGGAACATTTCTACATCTGATGCTAGTTCATAAAGTCTCTCTCTCTCTCTCTCTCTCTGTGTGTGTGTGTGTGTGTGTGTATATATATATACCCATTTCATAATCCTATGTTGAAGATAAAAATTCAAATATGAATTGCAAAAACACTTTGACAAGGGTAGGGGACTGTGGTTGACATTTAATGGCTGTGTCGATAGTTTCGTTTGTTTATGTTTAACCTTGAGTAGGGTTAGAAAAGTGTGGACCTTCATAAAAGAAAATAAGTGAAAAGATATGCCTTATTTTTCTCCTTTTCTGAACTGCTGTTTTAACTATATCTGTATAGTGTTCCCTCACCAAGGTTGTTTTAAATGTGTTTTAATGATTTTATACAGCTTTTTAGTAATACTTGTTTAATTCTTTTTAAAAAAAACATTCATGTACTTGTAAATATTGTTCCTTCGATGGTGCAACTCATCTTAGGTCCTTTTTGAGGAGAAAGGTAGAAGAACATTATATTAAATAAATGAATAAATGTGCCAAGCTTATTCTACACAGTAATGTATAGTGTCTCTGTTGGACACACGTCAAGTGTGTTGTACAAGGAAAGTAGGCAGCCATCACAGTGGCACGGATCCCATTCCAAGTAAAAAAGGAATCTCCCAGCTAGTAGTTTAGCAGCTTTCTTTCTGCATTGGAAGCTAAGGCAGAGCTAGGCCTAAGCTAGGCCTCAAAGTTTCTTTTCATGGGGTTTTCTTGACTGGGATACTGGTGTGGCTTGCCACTTCCTACCCCAGGTGGGCCACATTTAGTCAAACTCTCCACCGTGACCTATGGGATTGCTCATAACTTCTCTGAATGGCTCAAGCCCCTTCGCCGTGACAAGGCAGTGATCCATTGATGGTGTCACCGATGCAACCGACATGGATTTGACCAAACTCCAGGAGGCGGTGGAAGACAGAAGGGCCTGGAGTGCTCTGGTTCATGGGGTCACGAAGAGTCGTACACGACTGGACAACTGAACAACAACAACAACAACAACAACAACAACAACAACAACAACAACAACAACAACAACAACAACAACAAGGTTTCAAAGTCTTCCTAGCTAGGCCTTTCCTCTGGGTGAGCCACTCTCCCTAAGAGTAGATGTATCAAGGGGGAACTTCCAGAATGCAGAATTATAGAATTTGTAGGTCCCAAATGCCATGCAGTTCCCCAAATGGGCCACCCCCACCGCCCGGATTGGCAGTTTATACAGAGTCTAGCAAATCAGTTTTGTGAAATGATACCTTGCAAAAGTTTTGGCTTGCCCCCCCCCACACCCACACACCCAGCTTGATAAAAGAGATGTCAGATTCTTGGCTGAATTTCACAAAGCATTAGAGTCTAAAAGGCAAGAATTGTAAGCTGATGGATTAGGCAAAGTTCAGTGGATGCAAATACTTGGGAGAGAGGAGGTTAATCCTTCATTTAGTTTAATGAATGCAGCTACAAGAGAGTTGAACTTTAGCACAGGCAGGCTCTGATCACTGCAACTGCTCTGTTAGTCTTTTGTTTGTTTGAGTGACTCTGGAAACCAAGAGGGAAATCTCTCCTCAGTTGGTTTTCTTTTGTGTTCTAGTCTGGAGCAGAGCTTAGAAATGTTACTTTTACATTTAGTGTTACTTTGATTTTGTTTCCTTTTTAAAAAGAACACTATTCATTGCAATGGTCTAAGTTTCTATTTAGAAAAGGAACATTATGGATGCTGTGCAGTTAGCTCCCCCAGTGCCTAAGAAATAATGCCATGGCAGTGGCAGATGGCTGCTAATTAAAGAGTCCCTATTTTGAGTTTTGGTTGGGCCTCACTTGCGTGCTGTGAAATAAAGTCAAGCACAGAACAAAATGGAAGTAGAAACTCTTTCATCAGTGGCAGTTGACTGCTGTTGGTGTCATTACTCCTACTGTGTTCGCAGATTCCTGTTAGTAGTTGACTTCTTTCTTAAGTCATCATGATGAATGGCCCTTGACTGGTGAGATGCTCATCCTATTACTAGGCCTACTTTTGTAGTCAGGTGTATGCCATGTAATATGACTGGTGCAGCAATTCACCGCACTTGAATTACTGTTTGGACTTGAGCCACTGATTTAAAATCAAATCAAATCATAAGAATGTTATTTGTTCCTGCAAATTACTTTCAAGCGCTTTGCTGAAGTTTCATTAATATAACCAGCTTTGAATTGTGTTTTCCATGAGAGGTGCTAGCAAGATGGGGAAGAAGAGAGGAAAAGAGTTGGAACTGGATCAAATATCATGTTTGTGGAGGGTTATTTAGGGTAGCTTGAATGTTTGCAACTGGTGGTAATGTCATTGCCATCTTGGAAGTGCATATCGTGTATTAATATGCAGTTGTTGCTTTCTAGTTCATATCTCTATTGGTCTCATGCTCACACCATGCACACTCCGTATAAACCTGTGGCTCAAATGTCCTGCTCCATGTGTCTGAAGAAGTAGATTAATAAATAAAATCAATCACAACTCATATTAAATAAATTTCTAAGTCATAAAGGTACCATCATGCTTTTATTTGTTTCAGCAACTTATACTGAAAAAAGATGATGATGATATTATTATTATTATTATTATTATTATTATTATTATTATTATTATTA
>JAHTLZ010003305.1:6235404-6252360 GCA_023846285.1 Phrynocephalus versicolor
TATTATTATTATTATTATTATTATTATTATTATTATTATTATTATTAGTAGTAGTAGTAGTAGTAGTAGTAGTAGTAGTACAGTGGTCCCCCGCCATTTTGCGGTTCATATACTGCAGTCCTGGTATATCGTGGGACCTCAGTATATGAAAGACAAGCCCCCCTGGGATAAGCTGCATGGGCCTGTTTGAGGCCTCCTTCACATACTCCATGCCTGGCGCTGCCCCGAATGGATCTCCGACGGGCTTCCCAGGCCTGCTGGAGTCCCCAGAAGTGCTTTCAGGCGAACCAGAAGTTACTTCCGAAAAAACAGAAGTGATTTCCGGATTACCTGAAAGCACTTCTGGGGACTCCAGCAGGCCTGGGAAGGCTGTTGGAGGCCTGTTCTGGGCAGCGCCAGGCCTCAGATAAGTGTAGGAGGTGCCAGAGAGGCCCTAAGTCCCAACCTGACCCAGCATATGCCTATCATGGATTCTCAATTATCATGGGTTGGGTCAGGTCCCTAACCCCCATGATAGGTGGGGGATTACTGTAGTAGCAGCAGCATGCCATGTGTTGATTCTGATCCATGGCAAGCCTTTCCAGGGTTTTCTAGTTATCAAGTATCAGGTGTGGCTTACTGTTTCTTGGTGGAAGCATCCTTCGACTGTGTAGCTTACCCAAGTCTGCAAAGGCTGGCTCTTTTCTTGAGATGCATGATGGGAAATTGAACACCCAGCCTTTTTGAACAGCCAAGTATCCAACTCACTGAGCTGGCCAACCAGCTGTATTTTAACATTGCCTGAACACTAAATTCTCTTCTGTAACAGTATTTTGGGTAAATAAGTTATTTCTGATCATTTGTCCTGAGTTTTTTAGAGGCGGATTAGTTTGATAATCCACTCCTTGTAAAGC
This sequence comes from Phrynocephalus versicolor, assembly GCA_023846285.1. NCBI lineage: Eukaryota > Metazoa > Chordata > Lepidosauria > Squamata > Agamidae > Phrynocephalus > Phrynocephalus versicolor. The sequence goes on from JAHTLZ010003305.1 coordinate 6,236,298, forward strand.
ATGTTTTTATTTTTCCAGTCTGATATACTCTTATCTGTTTTGATTTATGTTTTTGTGTGTGTGTTTTAAGTCTGTTATGTCTTCCCATAGCTATTCAAAGTAAATATAACAGCTAAAGCAAATTTGAAACTTCTAAAATATTAAAACCGAAAAGCCAGCAGAATCAAACATTTAGAGCCTTAGACATAAGGAAGATTTAAATTTTGTTTAAATTAGGAGGCCTGGCAGGGTTCTTAGCATTGGGATTTTACTGTGAAAAGACTTCCAAGTGCCATTCTAGTCAAATATCCTCTGGTGTGTACTATATTGCATCTAGTTTGTGAGTAACTGAACATTAGAGTTAGAAACTTTGCTTTGATGCGGTTTATAAGCTATGTTTCTTTGGGAACAGGATTGTGCCATACAACTTGCTTCTGGAGGTTATGTTTCAAGGCTTATGATAGGAGGGAGGCAGAGTGGGAACGAGCATTTTAGCATTTTCATCCACTTTACTTTTTTATGAATTGAGAGCAGAATTCTTCAGTGAGGAATCTTTTCTGATGGTTTCACCTGGGATCGAGGACGCTGGCAGATCCGGGGGTCATGCAAGGGAACCTGATTGGATGTTCCTCACTGTAGGAATTTGCCCTCATCATGTGGATATTGTGATAGACTTGGGAAAAGAGGGTTAATTCATTTCTCATGGTCTGTGGAACTGTGTGCCTGGTAGTTGAATTAGCTGGATGGGAGGAGGGAGAAAAGTGTCTTCGAATTCTGAGAAGGATCTATAGATGTTTGGAATGTTAATGTCCAGGCCAGAAAAAGTTACAATAAGCCTCTTCCCATGGTACCTTGATTGCTAGGACCAAAGTGTGGGGAGAGATGCACAAAACAAGTTATTGTTGCAAAAAGTTACCTACCAGAAGTTTTGAGGGAAGAGAGTGATATGCTTGGTGGAAAAGAATTGAAACCTATAGAGAGGGGATGAAGGAAGTTCAACAATGCAACACTCAAGTTTTTCACAAACTAGCTTCATCTCTCAGGAGAATGTACTTTCTGCCTGCTACTCTGCTGAACTCAGCATATGGGCTTGAACTATGTTAAGTCTTTATTACTTTAGTAGCTTTATTATTGTCTGCGGCTTTTGTTCTGAGTTCCCAAGAATAAGTTTTCTTGTTGCTGAGAACAGACTGTCAGCCTGAAGCCTGGTGTTGTTGTTCACCAGAGCCATGTTTGTTAAGGCCTGACTTCCCGTGTGTTAGTTTTACTGGCTGTCGTAGGGACCAGATGTTCTACAAAAGAGACGGTTCATAACAATGCATGTTTGTTTGGAAAGGGACCTCCTGTGGCAGGAAGGCATCCCCCTTTCCCCACACAAAGGCCAGGTTCCCAGGCAACGGGCTTAAGGTTATGAGAGGCCATGGTGAGGTTTACCTTGGAGCATCACTGCTGAAAGGGCTGAAACTTTTTGGTCACCAGCAGGGGTGAACCTCTCCTTTCCAGATGGTTTCACTCTGCATTGGGCTCCTGGGGTGCTGGGAAATGTATCTAACATTGCAATGCCATTTCTTTAGGTATTTGGAGTGACTGCTCTCAAGAAACACGAAGATGATGAATGATGCAAGTGAGATGCTGGCTGCAGCTTTGGAACAGATGGATGGTATTATCGCAGGTAAGACGTTGATCCAGCTTGTGTGTTTGTATTTAATTTTCTTTTCACGTGCTTTCTTTGTCCAGGAGGAAACCACCAGACGTTGTGAATATTTTTCATCCCCGGGAGGATGAGGCTCAAACGAAATGGGCTTGTTTTGCAAATTCATGCAAACAAATCCATCAAGCCCGCTTGGAGCTCTCTTCTTAACCCTCGCCATCTGCTTCTCAAAGCTGTTGACTGATAACGACTCTGCCATTGCAATCTGTTCACTACAAACCAAGGTGGCTAGCTTGAATCTCCCCTTCCAAATATAGATACAAGTTCGTGTTAAGAGTTCTCAAGAGTGGGAGGGTAGAGGGAGTGATCCCAACCACAGACCTTTTCAAGATGATTACATTGTTCTTGGCCTGTATCTTCGAGGTTAGTGGGAGAACCAGAGAGAAAAACTAGGCTGTAACCCTTGTTCTACCCCTGACACTGTTTTTGTGAGAACTAAGCCTTGACTGCTGTATTTCCTCCTCAGTTCTGAAAGGGCTGGTGGTAAAGGAAGGGAGTTCTGACCAAGCACACTAACAATTTGTCTTGATCTCATGCCAAGCCAAGCTGTGCCAACAGCTGCTTAAAGTAAGAAAAATCTTCTGAGTGGGTGCAGTAAAAGTTTTCTGAGCTTGGTTATTTTATGCGCAATGCGTTTATGAGCTGATAATAGCATCCTTCTAGCATCTAATCAATTTTCCAAATACCAGTATCAGGCAGACATTTTAGAGCTGTTTGACAAAGGTCAGCGTTCTTCTGCAGTTGCATTTCCATCCCCTTAAACATGTCTGATTTTCAGCAAATGAACACAACAATAAAGATGTCCAGATTCTTTGCTAAGTGGCTGAGAATTAGCACGATAATAGTAATTCCCCCCCCCCCATGAATTAACTTGTGAAAATTGTTCAGCCTTAAGTATGCTTTAGATTACATGACTTCATAGAAAGAATACCCATGTGTTCTGAGTACATTTTGATAAGAGCCAATGAGAGCAATATTCATATTGTTTCCTCCAGGAGACTCTGCTTACTGGAGACCAGAAAATTATTTCTTCTTAACTCCTGTTTTTAACTTATGCCGTTCCTTGGCCAGACCAGTTTTCCAGTTGAAAACATCATGCGGAGTGCACATCAGCCTCTTGGAAGAAAATGAGACTCTGATGGAGCATTGTAGAAACCTGGCCAGTTTGGTAACATAACTTGCACAAATGTGTCATTTTCTGTCTGCCTTTAAAGTGGAATGGAGCCTGTATAACCAGAGAGAGACAGTGCCTCTGAGCAGCAGATGCTCCAAGATAAGAAACCACCAGAAAGGCATTTGAGCATCCTCTCCTGTTTCTGAGCTTGCTGGAGAGATCAGGCTGGCTTATGTCTATGATACCCAGGGCTTAGGGAAGTTCCTTTTTTTGTGCTACAGTTTGCAGAAGTCTCCAGCCGATGTGACCAATTGTTACAATCCAGAAGTAACTTTTGTCATTTAAAAACAAAGCTGGTTTCTTCTCTAAGTTCTGATAATATCCAAGCACACAGTCTTAAAAATATTTCCAAAGATATATATCACAGCCTTTTAATTAAGACCACAAATAACTCGCTAGGCTTTCAAAGTTCACTTTGATTGCTATATATTGCTAGATAAATATGGAACCCTTCACTAGATTCCTCCTACCCAGGATGAATGGAGCCCTCTGACGCTTGTGCAGCAGCCCCATCCCTCGCCTGCATATGTGCGATGGCTGCCTGCAAAATGCAGCCAAACAGGGTTAAGGTTTGGGCCGAAGGTGGCTGTTGGTGCTATGTTTGAGGGTCAAGACGGACACTGTGTTCTGAATTGTGGTGGAGATTATTTGAAAATGGCTTGCTGTATTCTGAGGCATTTATTTTCAGGACTACAAATATATATTCAATCTGTTTCTGACATATTTATAGCACAGTTATGTGCATCTTATATTCAGATATATTTAATGAAACTTATTCTCAGGTTACTGTGTATATACAGTGGACCCTTGTATAACAAACAACTTGTATCATAAAATTTGTATAACATAAAAAATTCCAGAGATAGGGGAAATTTGCTTAACATAATCGCCTATGGGGAGAATCTGTACAACATAAAAATGGGATTACTCCATTTTCAATGCATCCCTATGGGAATTTGTATAAAGGAAAATTTGCTTAACATAATTTCATTTGGAACGAATTAATTCCTTTATACAAGGTACTACTGTATAGTACTGTGGCATTAAAATGTGACATTTTTTATGTTCCAGGCACCACCTGCCGCCCCTTTTTTCTTTGTCTCTATAATTTGAGCAAAATTCATGTGTGCAAATCTCATATCCTTTCCCATTGAAAAGCAAAGCAGCATTTACAGGAGAAATGACTGCCAAATGACTCTGAAAGCTAGGAAACATTTCCCCACTTGTTGTGCAGCTTGTCATTTGTGTGAGAGATTATGTAGGGAAATTTATCCATATTGTTATGAGAAAGTCAGGAAGTTTTGGGCTGTCCTCACAGGCAGGGAGAAGAATGTGGGACTTCGTCTTTCTTGCCCTTGAGGTCAAGATAAGCAAGGACTTACATTCTCATGTATAACACAGTTGTGCACTTCTTGTTCTGCTAAACCTTGGGGCCTTGCTTACCTAGACCTCCTGCTTCCTTGTACCCATCATGCACAATGACAAGCGGGGAAGCAGCATGGGTCATATTTTTCTCTGGTGAGCGATAGTCTTGGACTTCCTGCTTGAGTACTTTGCATCTCAGGTGCGCACAGCCAGATGTGGATGGCTTTGGGAGTTCTAACAGTTTTCTTGACTGTCTCAATTCCTATGCTTAAAATAGAACCCATAGCACCTGCCAAATTAACACTTGAAATGGATGGATTCCTTCATGTGGCCAAATTGCACACAATTTGTGGTTTCACCCCCCAGGGTGCTGACTCTAACTGTCTTTGTGATGCCACAATGCTTTGTTTAAATTTTCATCTATACTAGTACAGTATTTGAGTTTTAAGAAATACACACATATACACAGAGAAAACATGCAAGACCTCAATTTGGCACCTGCAGATGAAAAGCTTTTATTAGCTGCCCATTATGCATACATAGTAGCATCACAAAAAAGTGTCCTTCATTCTTGAGAGGAAGTATCATGGCCTTTATCTTTATCTTGTGTGACAGTACTACATAAGCAGTCAGTAGTAAAGATTTAATAGTTGTTTAAATCATTGTTATATTGCAGAAGCTCTTTTGTAAGTAGCATGACCACAGATCTGCATCTAATTAATATGCACTTAGCATAAATAGCATAACATTTCCAAGATGTCCCCAAATTCAAGCACAGCAGTCTTGATAGATACTATTACAAGTGAAACCAAACAGTACAATTCATATACGTACATTTCTTGTACAAAGTGTGCATATATATTTTGATTTATTTGGTTTAGCACAGTGATTTGAAGCAGCAAGCTATGCTTGGAACATAGTCCCTTATGTGATGTAGTGGACATACTGTTAAGATTTTAATGAAGAAAAGCCTTTTGCAAATCCCTATCTAGCTATGAGGTTTTCAGCATAATTTGGGATAAATAATATTATCCCTCTTTTACATGTCCCATTGGGAGAATGGGATAACTTCATGTAAGCCACATTAAGATTAAATATGTCCCTCTTCTTTGATTATCTCCTGCTTTCCTAAGTATTAGGAACTCTCAATACTTTAAATCCTACTTCCCTTTCCTTCCACTCCACACAAATACTTTGTTTCAAAAACCAGGACACTTAAAAGTGTGTTTGAATGTTTCAATTTTTGCATTTCTAGGCTCCAAGGCTTTGGAATATTCGAATGGCATATTCGACTGTCAGTCCCCGACATCTCCATTCATGGGGAGCCTGCGTGCCCTGCATCTTGTGGAAGATTTACGTGGTATACTGGAGATGATGGAAGCGGATGAAAAAGAAGGGTTACGGTGTCAAGTTCCAGATTCAACAGCAGAGATTTTGATTGAATGGCTACAGAGTCAAATGGTATGGCCATAATATGAATTACTTTGTATTTAAAATGAGAAGGTGGATGGGTTATCCTTTTGCTTTACTTGTTTATCTGCTGTTAATGCTGTTTGATGGCCGTGGTTTCCATGTTTCCACTAGGCGCTCCCTCTTGCTTGTTCATCCATTTCTGTGCCCAAGTCACTCTTTGGGAAAATCTTTCGGAGGCCCAGAAATCTCTCTGCAGTAGTTTTTGGCACCGTACACCTACACTGCAGTAGGAAGGGAATAACATTCAGAATCCTGGCACTGAATAGTAAAGTGTGTGGTTGGATCTTATCCACTATCATTGTTCAGCTTCCAATGATCTTGTGATGTTTTGTTAGGAGGTACGTGCGAGTCACATTCTGTTTGGGACATTATTTTGTAATGTTAGAAGGTGCTTCTTTTCTTTTTCAGGCTGTATATAACATCCGTTGACTCTCGTGGGCACAGATAGACAAACCTGGTCTCCTGTGGGAGGGAGTTCCAACGTCTAGGAGCAGTAACGGAGAAGGCCCTCTCCCGTTTCCCCCATCAGATGCACCTGTGGTGGTGCTGGGACCCAGAGGAAGGCTTACCCTGATGATCTTAACATGTTAGCAGGCTTATAAAGGGAGACAGAATCCTTGAGATAGCCTGCACCCAAGCCATTTAGGATTATATTGGTTATAACCAGCACTTTGAACTGTCCCTCAAAAGGCATGGCAGTCGGTGGAGCTGCTGCAATGGAGGCATGTGGGATATGTGATCCATATAAGTGGTTCCAGTTAGCATTCTAATTGTGGAATGTTGGACCTGCTAAAGTTTCTGAACACTTTCGAGAGACAGCCCCATGTCGAACGCATTACAGTAATCCATATGGAATGTGCTTGCTGTTCTGTAGTTTACTAAGAAGCCACAAGTAACATGCCACAAGAAGTAACATGTAACAAGTTTACTAAGAAGCCACAAGTAACAATAAATCTGAGTGTGGTGGTAAAAATGCGATGAGATATATAAAGAAAGGCTGATCTTGCAAGCCTTTAGTAATAAATTAGCCTTTCAGTTGACCAGAGATGCCATCTGCTGGTCAATTGTTTATATAGGTTACAGGCGATAGCTTTATAGGCCACTATTGAAAATAAAAAACAAGGATTATTGCAGTCTTTGGAGTTTAAATAACTCTTCTTCAAAGCAGATCCCAGAAGTTCAGATATGGTAAAAGATGTACTTTACCAGGATATAGCTTTCAGATGTTCTTGAAATCCATGGCTACTGTAGATGACGTTGCAGCCAGGGCAGAAGTCTTATAAGAGGCAGGAAGGGCAGCTGTAAAAGCTGCTTCTTAGGTACTGGGTTTCACACCCCCATTCTTCAAACCAAGGAACATGGGTCATACACCGCCCCCACTCCCTTTCCCAGCTCCATTTGGCACTAGAAGACATACAAATCCCTTTTGGCCTAGAAGAGGGGGAAAAACTGTTTAGGTACAATTTTAGCTCTATTTGAGTCTTCAAACTCTCATAGTAAGTTAGGCTTGCAGAAAGTGGATACAGGCTCTAATCGTAAAATCATTTTATGAGAAGAGAAAAATTATTGTTGGATTTCACAGATTTTTTCATCAACTTAGCAGAACAGAAGAAAAACAAAAAGCGTCTTATATACTTAAAGCACACACACTCTGAGAAGTTTACAATTTAATTGTGCAGGCTACACATTGCTGTCCCCACCCCTACCCACTCAGCTGGATACTTCTTTTACCAACCTCAGAAGGATGGGAGGCTGGGTGAACCTTGAGCCAGCTACATGGGATTGAACCCTAAGTCGTGAGCACAGTTTGGGCTGCAGTACAGCTATTTAACCAATCCTTTTTCTTTTGTTTAAGAAACTTGATAGTTCCTGCGAACCCTGTTTCTGGGTCTCTTTCCTTACACAATGATTCTTTTAAAAGTGGCTTTATTGAAGGAGAAATGTCAGGATCAGGAAGCAGAGGGAACTCAGCCAGAGCAGTCACAACTGTTCATAATAGATCCAGGTTTCCCAGATGGAAGTCCAAGGCAATAACTGTATTTCAGCCCAATGACACAGCCACAACTCCTTTGCTATACAGGCAGGGGGACCTGACACCTTAGTGTGGGTCCATGGGAGTCAAAGGAGACAAAGAGGCGACACTTGTGTCCTTTGACTCTGATGGACACAAATAGAATCTGTAAACAAATGAATCGGATGAGCACCGCCCCTAGAGTTGGACACGACTAGCACTCATGTGCAGGGGGAACTTTTACCTTTTTATTGAATCCTCATATCAGCACACACAAGACTGTTGTACACATATTATGGTTTATTATAAGGCAGACAAGGAAACCAAGGAAAACATAATAAATATAAAATAGACAACTCGAGCTCTTAGCTAGGTGTAGCACAGCGGGGCTCCCCTTAACAAAGCCAGCATTCAAAACCCTGTCCAGAACAGTTAGAAGCAGGTGGATGCTGGAAGATGATGGAGGATCCCAAAACTCATATTTTATGCTCCAGAATCTCGGGAAAGTAAAGGCAGGTTCAAATTAATGAGCCGCAATCAGAACAATTTGTAGTGTTCTAAGTGCATCTCCTGCTGGAAGGAGGAGCTAGTTCAGGCATGCCCAAACTTCGGCCCTCCAGATGTTTTGGACCACAACTCCCAGAATTCCAAGCCTGTATTGCCAGTGGCAAAGGACTGTGGGAGTTGTGGCCCAAAGCACCTGGAGAGCCGAAGTTTGGACATGCCTGAGCTAGTTGGTTCCTGTGGGGAATGCAGCTGGAGCTTGTTGGACTAACAGGTGTCCATAGCTGGCTTAGTGCTGCTCTTGTTCCCAAAACATAGCTCCATTCCCACAGGTCTCAGAGACACAGACCTAACATGAGAGAAGAATTGAATTTCTTCACAAGAGGAAATTGAGTTGATCGAGTGACCCAGTTATTTCTCCAAGTGGCTTCTTCCCTCAGGCTCAAATTTACTACCCCAGTGAGAATTAGGCCATAGGCCTGCCAGATCAGTAAAGTCCAAGGGTAGCATGTGTTGAACATATGTATATAATACTTTATTAAATTGTCAGGGGAATTTCACTTGTTGAGAATTTTCCTTGGCAGTGATTAAAGCAGAGATAAAACGTAGGTGAGTGTCAGTGGGATGTAGTACATAGAATGATGGACTAGAATAAGTAGTTCTCAGCCTTGGGTCCCTAGATGTTCTTGGACTAAAACTCCCAGAAGCCTTCACTCTTAGTTGCGCTGACCATGATTCCTGGGAGTTGTGGTCCATCTGGGGCCTCGAAATTGGGATATGTTTCAGTATTCCCCCCCCCCAAAAGAAATTCAAAGAAACAGCTAGCTGAAAAGGAAAAAAAAAAGAATTGATGAATTTGTTCTCTAGCAAATATTTTTCCTCTGGAGGTGGCAGGACTTAATCAACAATTTGCCAGTAAAAACTTGATGAGTTTAGCAGGTTTAGTAATCTTTTGGCAGCTGCAAGTCAGCTCTGTTTGGGTTTAAATTTTGAATTTAATCCAATCCAGCACGGGTTTAAGTGTATTAAGTAGTGTCAAAGTGCTAGATATGTCTGGCACTGAGGTGCAAAGCAAAAGCACAACATACTGTGACAATAATCATCCTAACAATGTTCTCCTTGGCCTTTCTGTCAGACAGCCTTTTTGTGAGTTGGTAGCAATTGGTTTGGCTTCAGGAGTCGCTTGCCTTTTGTTCCAGAGCCCTGTTTCTTGATTTTGCAGCAGTCATTTTTGGAAGTGCTGAGTGTGCAGGAAGCAAATTGGGGTCATGAGAACCCAGTGTCTTATTTCCAAAATCCTCCACAACCTCCCGGTGCTAAAAGGTGGATTTATTGTTTCCAGTCTCCCCAGTTCTGCCTTTTCATGCTGCTGCACTTCTGAGACTGTGACTATTGCTGGTGAGGTATAGAATTCATTGTATGTGCAAACTTCATGGGGAATAAAATTCCATTCTTCCACTTTGAAGTGAGGAACATGTATTATTCAGCCAGAAATGGATACTATATATTTCTTTTAACTAGAACTCATGACCTTGACTGTAGTACTGTTGTGGACCCTCTCATAACAAGCGGTTTGTATAACATAAAATCTGCACAACATAAATAATTCCGAAGATAGGGGAAATTTGCTTAACAGAATTGCCTATGGGGCGAATCCGTACAACATAAAAATGGTTGCGATTAGGGATTACTCTGTTTTCAATGCATTCCTATGGGAAATTTGTATAAAGGAAAATTTGCTTAGCATCATTTCATTTGGGACGAATTAATTCCTTTATACAAGGTTCTACTGTAATTACAAACGAAATTTCAGCTTTCCAGTGGGGCTTTCCCGTCTTTTCCTTCCTACTGCAGACTTTTCCATTTTTTAAAATGGCAGGCTTGAGTCTGTTCTTTTCCGAGTGTGCCACTAAGGTTGGAGGTAGTGGGGGGGGGGGGGGAGGAAGTACTAACATGGGATTGGTGGGTTGATCAATTTAAAATATTTTTGCCTCATGTTTCTCTTTACAATGACCTAGGGTGGCTTACATCATTGAGGGATAATATTTAAAGGTAAAAACAAGTGTACACATTTTAAAAGGAACAACCACCCTAACAAATGACACAAGCAATGCTAAAAACATGATCAAAGCAGTAAAGCTCAACAGTCCATTTAAAAATCCCATTAAGGCAGGTCAGCCACTGAAGGAAAACTTGACTGAAGGAAAAGGTCTTTGCCTGTTTGTGGAAGGACATCAGAGGAGGAGACCAACCTGACTTTCTGTGGGAGGGAGCTCCAAAGCCTGGGAACAGAAACAGAGAAGGTCCTCTCCTGTGTGTCCCCCCCCCCCAGTAAAGTCAATAAAGATAGATCATGGTCTTCCAGATGTAGTTTGCAACCCCTGAGCAGGGCTGTTAATGATAGAACCATTTGGAGGTGGCCATAAATTGGAGGAAGCTCAACGTGTGTAACAGGTCCAAGAGAGGTAAGGCTACAGTTTCAGGGTTTAATAAAATGAGATATAATATAGAATGAATGGCGTACATGAACATGTTTCGCCATTTATCGGTACTGTGTCCAGTCATTCTACTGGAAAAAAAATGCCTCTCTTCACTTACTGCACACCACTCCATTCAAGTTCGTTCCTAAAATTGTGGAAAGGCTGAATGGGTGGTAAAGATACTTTTAGTTCAGATCTTTGTATCAGTCATGCAGAAGGAGTAGCTTCTGGTAGGATTTGGAACATGGGTTAGAGGTATAAATGCACCACTACATCCCTGGCACCTGTTGTAGCTTTTACAGTGTACTAGGCATTGTACATTGGATCAGGCTGCTGTGTTGTGCGAAAGCAGCTCTTGATCTTATGTAACCAGATAGAAGACAGGTACCTTCCCGCTGAAAGGTGGATCTGTGGATTTATAGCAACACCCTGCCATGCTACCTCTTTGGTGTGTAGGGAGTAGGGAAATGCTGTTGAAGCTTTTGTCTTTTAATTTATTCAAGACCTCAAATGGTACTTCAAGTACATGTAGTGGTAAGTAGTTTTATATCCTGCTCCTTTAGATTAAACAGATGGAATAGAAACAATGAATGCTTGCTTTTGGTCTTCAATCTCTGTGTTACTTGTTTTTCTTCCTCTTGGCCAAACCTACAAAACAGTAGGCAGGCAGGCAGGCAGACAGACAGACAGAGAGACCCGAATGTAGAGGGCAGTGCAAAAACACATGAACTAAGGTTTCCACTACCCCCTTTTCACATGCATGTTGCCTTTGGGAATAGGGAATTCCATTACATCTGTCATATCATATAGCAGTAGCTTTTGGTTTAATTAGTTTAGTTTAATTAATGATACATTCCTTAAAAGAGGAATTGAATTGATAACTTGAGTTGTAAACCAGGGTAGTTGCAGAACAGCAGACAGCATTTTGGAACATGCACTTCACACAGAAATGGAGAAAGCTGCTTCTTGGTATGGCACAGCTTCCAGAATCCTCCCAAGCTGCTGGTTAGTGGTCATACCAGCTGAGGGAGCTAGGGAGTTATGGTTTATAAAGTTATTTTTCAGGGTTACCTTTATGAGTTACTCAGTTTTCATAGAGGATTTGGTGAGGACAAATACAGTACATATCTGTATGTTCAGTGTATCCAGTAACTGGGACAAAGCAGTGTGATATTATGTGTCATTAAAATCTCCTAAGTCTCCTAAACTTGATTCAGAATTGGCTTAGAATGCGTGAGGTGAACATTGGAGGTGATGGGTGTCTTGCTGATTGCAAGTGTTTTTCCCTGCTTGTGGTGTTGGTATATGCAACAAAATATACAGTACAGTATAAGAAAAAATATAAGAAAATAACGGGAAAATGGTATTCCTCAGATCACTGATCCTAGTACAGTGGTACCTTGTATAAAGGAATTAATTCGTTCCAAATGAAATTATGTTAAGCAAATTTTTCTTTATACAAATTTCCCATCAGAATGCATTGAAAACCGAGTAATTCCTAATCGCGACCATTTTTATGTTTTATGGATTTGGCCCATAGGCGATTCTGTTAAAAATATTTCCCCTATCTCTGGAATTGTTTATGTTGTACAGATTTTATGTTATACAAACTATTTGTTATACGAGGCTCCACTGTAGTCTGGTTCAAGACAGTACAGTGACCCCCCGCCATTTCGCGGTTCCAGCATTGTGGTCCCACTACATTGCGGGACCACAGTACCGGAACTGTGTGTGTGGGGGTTGCTCTGCGCGGTCCTCCCACGCACCCCAGAGAAGCCTCGGGCGGATCGCTCTCACTCCCCGGGCCCCTCTGGGAGGCCTCAAAGCCGCGTGGGGGGTGGGGGAGCAATCCGATTACTCTCTGCGGCCCTCCCGCCCGGCTCCGCACCCCCGCCCCTTCTGGGAGGCCACGGAGGCAGGCGGGGGTGCCGCCAGGAGCAAACCGATAGCTCCTGGCGTCCCTCCCTCACGGCTGTGCACCTCACTCGCCCCTTCGGGCAGGCCCTCGCAGCCGCGCAGGACCGCTGCGGGGATGGACGGCGTCCCTCCATGCAGCCACCCCAGGTGACTACGGCGGGCCTCGCAGCTGCCCGGGACCGCTGCGGGGACAGACGGCGTCCCTCCCTGCAGCGGTCCCAGGCGACTACGGAGGGCTATGCAGAATTGAAGGGCAGTATGTCATTTTTGTTTATCAAAAGGAACTATGGGTTACAAACAATGCTGAAACTAATGCATAATAGAGTCGAGTGGTCCTTTGACTCTGGAATGAACTCCTGCCTGAGATTTGTTTGGCATCTACTCTGTCCAATTTTAAGAAACACCTTGAGACATGGCTATATAGAAATGCTTTCCCCGGCTATTAGTTTATTTGTTATAACTCGCAGCTCATTCACCCTTTTTTGCTTCGTCTTTAATCCTCTTGCTCTCTTATCTTCCAATGTTTTGATTTGACATAGTTTTGCTTATTATGTTTACTATAGTACATTGTATACATACACAATATATAGTACACATTGTTTTGTATTTTGTATTTAATAATTTTGTAAACCGTTCAGAGTGGCCACTGTTGCTAGATGACAATCAACCAATTTAAATAAATAAATAAATAAATAAATAAATAAATAAATAAATAAATAAATAAATAAATAAATAGATTTCCTCTTGTTGGTATTTAAATTCTTGAGCCTTCAATTGGTTCTGTTTCAGTCTCAAAATACCTGCCACGCTTGGAAGATGAAATAATTTGTATATATTTTTATTAGCCCTGGAGATGCATCAGGAACCTTCTTTCATTCATCTGGAGTTTTATTTAGCTTCATCATTTGAGTCACATTGGTGGAATTGTGTAACAGCACACCAATTTGTCTTGCATTTTCCAGACCAATGGGCATATATCTGCTAATGGAGATGTGTATCAAGAGCGGCTTGCACGTTTGGAAAACGACAAAGAATCCCTTGTTCTGCAAGTAAGTTTCCTTCCAAGTTAATTTCGTGCGTCTGTGAATCCTAGATACTTTGGATGTTGATCTGAAGATATAGAGGTGCCTTGACGCATGAGTTTACTCAATAGTCACATTCACACATTCCTTAAAATAGTTTCTGTGATATAGTGTGTTTGTTGATTGAGAAGAGAATGTTAAATGCAAGAAGAAAGGAAGTTTTCCTTGAGACATTCCTCAGATAATAGATTATCTGGAAATATGGGTATCTGAGCATTTCTGATTATGAATGCATAGCCCTCCAGATGTGGTTGAACTGTTATTCCCTTCAGATCCCAGCATTTGTTACGTTTGCTCGGGAAGCTCCCATCAGATTGTGTTAATGGGGAATCGGGTGGGCTGAATTAGTAATGAGAGCTAATGGGAGTCATAATCCCCAAAACATTTCTGAAATAGTAGGTACTAGTCTCACTCCACTTTCCAGTCTCATGTTCCCAGGCATCTTTTCTGCCTATCTTTTTCTTGGTGCCCAGAAAAGAGGGAATGTCCCGTTTCTCACGGCCACTTTCCAGGCATAGGAGTGTAATGAAGGACTCTTGACTCTTCACAGGCTCTTCACAGGACTCTTCACAGGCTCCTGAGGTGTGATCCATCCAGCATTTTGGCCAGGGGATGGTAACCCCAAGAGCACGGCTTTTAAAGCATTCCTTGTTGACCCTTTGCTAGGATCCACTGGAGTTTGTCATTCTAGTTGGGGGAGGCATGAATGTTCTTAATTACAGTGTTAGGTCTGGCAGGATTCCCCTCTCTCTCCAAGGGCTACATTTTTATGCAGGATAAGGAATATCTGTTCTGTTGTACCCTGAAAGTCCTCAACCATGCCAGTGCATCTTTTTTTTGGTCAGTGGTCGTTCTGGGTCAGTGATGGCAAACCTATGGGTACGGGTGCCAAAGGTGGCACTTGGAGCCCTTTCTGTGGGCACCCAACATCATCCCTTCATAGCCACCTTATACAGGATAAATTACTGTATTGGCACTTTGCAAAAAAATTAGCGGGTTTTGAATTGCAGTTTGGGCACTCGGTCTCTAAAAGGTTTGCCATCATTGTTCTAGGTTTTCGCTGATAAGTTCTGGTGATGGTTGAAATAACTGGGAATGTAAGTTAACAGACGAGGTCTATATTATATAGTAACTCCAGGTGAAATTGATAACTTTAAAGTGAGGTGTCTGGTGCTCTGATGCATCCTGATTTTCTCCAGGTGAGTGTTCTCACGGACCAGGTGGATGCCCAAGGAGAAAAGATCCGGGATTTGGAGCTTTGTCTAGAAGAGCACAGGGAGAAGCTGAATGCCACAGAAGAAATGCTGCAGCAGGTATGGATGGATGGATGGAAGGACGGATGAACTTGATAAACTGATTAGTGCATTATATCTCTGTGTGAATGAACAACTTGCCATCTAAAAAAAAATCTAATTGCATAAAGAGATTAAAAACTGCGCATATTTTGATGAGTGCAACATAGATTTTGATAATACTTTAATCCTGTCCTGCAGATCAAGCAAATTGATTTCCACATTTACAGTGTTAGAAATGTCGGCCATGTAAATTTTAAGGAAGTATTTTTTGGGGGGTTGAAATCTCTAGTAGAGATTTCTTGTACATGTCCCTGTGGACCTACATTTGCTCTAATATTAAAATAAACTCATAATGATTCCTTCTTTGTATCAGTAATTCTCTCTCTCTCTCTCTCTCTCTCTCAAAATCAGGAGCTCTTAAGCAGGACATCCCTTGAAACTCAAAAGCTGGACCTTATGGCAGAAGTTTCCAACTTGAAGCTCAAGCTAACTGCAGTGGAAAAGGACAGGCTGGACTATGAAGACAGGTTCAGAGACACAGAGGTAGGTTAGAGAAAACTAAGCATATCATGGTTATTGTGTTTCCTATAAGAGACTTGGAGAGTAATGTTTTCCTGTCTGAAAAAATCTCATTGGTAGGACTTCTGTAAGTAGGTTTACTCATTCAAATTTAGCTGAGGCATGGAATGGGAAATCTTAGCCCTTCAGATACTTCATTTTCCAAAAGCCAGTGGGTCCAGTTGTAAGGGATAATTGGAACTTTAATCCAAACAGTCTAGAGGGACATAGGTTTTGAACATTGGCTGTATGTTATAATACCGTATATACTCGAGTATAAGTTGACCCCAGTATAAGCCGAAGCCCCTAATTTAACCCCCCAAAACTGGGGAAATGTATTGACTCGAGTATAAGTCTAGGGTGGGAAATGCAGCAGGGCCTGGCAGCTCCTCCTTTGTGAGCTGGGGGAGTGGTGTGTGATGTTTAAAATGACTTTTAGTCACCGACCCAAGCACTTGCCAGGCCCTGCTGCATTTCCCACCCAAAACTCCCCTGTGATGCGGGGGGGGGGGGG
>JAHTLZ010003305.1:6253360-6270559 GCA_023846285.1 Phrynocephalus versicolor
CTTTCTTTCTTTCTTTCTTTCTTTCTTTCTTTCTTTCTTTCTTTCTTCATATGTTGAACTCCTGAGTGATAAGGTGTAGGATGTAATATTTGCAATACCCTGCTATATTGCAGTTCATATACTGCAGTCATAGTACAACAGTGGTGTCCAAACTTTGGCCCTCCAGGTGTTTTGGACCACAACTCCCACAGTCCTTTGTCATTGGCAATGCAGGCTTGGAATTCTGGGAGTTGTGGTCCAAAACATCTTGAGGGCCAAAGTTTGGACATCCCTGCAGTACAGTATATCATGGGACCAGAGTATATAAAGGCAAGGGCTCCTGGGGCAAGATGGGTGGGTCTGTTTGGGGCCTCCTGGACTTACCTCAGCCCTGATGCTGCCCCGAGTGAGCCTCCAATGGGCTTCCCAGGCCTGTTGGAGGCCCCAGAAGTGGCATCTGGTTTGGAAACCATTTCTGGAGCCTCTGACAGGCCCGGGAAGCCCATCAGAGACTCACTTGAGACAGCACCAGGCCTGAGGTAAGTGCAGGATGCCCCAAACAGACCCTTCAGTCCTGACCCGCCGCAACATCAGCATAACACAGATTTCTCTTTATTGCAGGTGGGTCAGGTCCCTAACCCCCACGATAAACGGGATTGCTGTATATGTAGTAGCCATGAAACTAAGCTGTCTCAGGTTTCACATTTGCTTTGAAATTTTTGGGAGGCCTGTTAGGCAAGTGGTTGTCTGAGCCTAAGATTCTTCTACTTGCAATGTGAGGATGATGATATTGGCCTACCATTCATAGTTGTTTTGTGATGTTTCTGACGTGCTTTAAACATTCCAGTGCACTACAGGTCTGCAAAGTATGGTGGTTATGACTTATAATCTTGATCAGGAATGTATTTGTAAGGCAGTTCACGTAAAATTCTATCTAGAAACAGAGTTTGGAGGGAAGAAATATGTTTAATTTGTTGTGTTTGTTTTGATATAAAAAAGGATCTAAACCTTAGTGTGTGTCAAAAGCATTAATTTTTTCTTTTTTGTATATTTCAACTGTCATTTCAACTAAGTTCTGCAATTACTTCTATGTTTTAGATATCGAGGTGCAGAAAATGAAGAAAGCAGTGGAATCTCTAATGGCAGCAAATGAAGAAAAGGTATTAGAAATTTGCTTAATACTTTGATGCTTTAGCTTTTGACAGGAAGGGTCAGTATGAGATGGCAGCATTAAGTGGGAAGGATCTGTATCAGGCCGCCACAAACAAAAATTTAAAAAGTTAAGAATGCAATATACTAGAGAGTAGTGATGGCAAACCTTTTAGAGACCGAGTGCCCAAACTGCAATTCTGAACCCATAATTTGTCGCAAAGTGCCAATACAGCAATTTAACCTGAATACAGGTGTCTGTGAAGGGGCGATGTTGGGTGCCTATAGAAAGGGCTCCAAGTGCCACCTTTGGCACCCATACCATAGGTTCACCAACACTGTCCTAGAGCAACAAATGTGCCCTTAGTTGATCAGTGCAAGTATCCTGAAGTATTCTGTTTTCAGTACCCATACAGTACTTCTTAACTCTCAATTTAACATTAGGATTTAAAAAGTCAATTGTGTATTATCACAAAATATTTTGAATAGATTATTAGGTTCTCCCAAGACAGGGAAGGTGAGATAGAAAATAAATGATAAGTAATTAAAATGCACACCTCTTCTTTTTCAGGATCGGAAGATTGAAGAGCTGAGGCAATCTCTCAATCGATACAAGAAAGTGCAGGACATGGTGATCTTGGCTCAGGTCAAAAAAGGTATAAGAAGGATGTAACAATTCTATCTACCATGAAATATTGCATGTTCATCAACATACTTGTCAGTTAACATAACACCATTTTGCTTTTGTTAATAACAGTGCGGCCAAGTAATCTTGCTTCAGTTTACAATGCAACTTGTATGACGAGTGATTGAACTGGAATTTGTTATGTGGAAAAGGTTTACAGTGGAGATTCATTTGCTTCCTTTTTGCAGCTCAGAATAAGAGACTACACTGCACACTTCTAGGTCTGATTCACATTTTCATACTGAGGTTTTCTCTTGGAAGTAGTGCAAGAGTTCTCTAACGGAGGTTAAACATTTGTAGGTTCCCTTTGTTTCACTGGGGTGGTCAAAGACCATCTTTCATCCTTCTTTTCCCATTTCACTGGATCTTGACAACGGCCGTATTGTAACCAGTGTGTTCTGTAGGGCTTGATGACATGTCTAGGCAATTGATTCTTGCTCCCCATTTCTACCTAATTACTGATCAGTGATTTGGATTCCTGTTTGATGCAACAGGGATTGTTCAAGTAGCAGATGATGATAAGACATGAAAATACTGGCGTCACACAAAAATACTTTTGCTAAAATGTTTTTTTTAAGTTTGCAGTATACTTCATGAAATAAATAAATGGTATCCTGTTGCATAACTAGCAACTGTGCAAAGATGATAATGTCATCAGCAGGGAGCAATTTCCATTGCTAAGCTATAAGTATCTTATGTGTTTGTTTGTTTATTCATTTATTTACTTATTTTGACCCACCTTTCTCCTTAATAAGGACTCAATGCAGCATACAACAATTAAAAGACACTATTTAAGCTAGTTAACATTCAAAATACAAGACTAAAAGGATCAGCAAAAACAATACCAAAAAACATAAGCAACACCAAAACACATCAAGGCAATAAGGTACAGCAATTCATTTTACACCCCGCTGTGCAACCATTCACTCAGGGTTCCCATTTAGCGTTTACATAATGTTTTGTTTAATTCCAAAGCAATTGTAGGAGAGCTAATAGGTCTCCTACAATTGCTAATAGGCAAGGTATTTTCCATCAGGGCTGAATTGCTTCCTGTGTCTTGTTTGCCTCCTGATATTTTGATCTGTACTTTTCTCCACTTGACTATTTGTTTTCCCTCCCTTCTTTTCTGCTTTGTTTCTCCCCTGGTTCTTTCTATAGGATTGAATTTTGTTGTGTGGGTTTTCCCTCCTAGAAACTTCTAGCAAGTACTTTCCCTGGTGTTTCTAAATTAGATGACATTGTTGCTTGTATTTCTACTGGGTACAGTCCTTGGAAACACATTTTTTTTTACATAGGAAGGGAGAATCTTTTTATCTTCTTATGGCCACGGTGATATAAACAAAGAGGCTGGCAGTAAATGAAATGCAAACAGAAATTTAACAGGAGTTTTTCCAGGTTTCTTCCAAGATATGAAATTTACAACTTGTAGACTGCCTTGATACTTAAGAGAAAATCCCATAACACCCAGTGAAACACTGGATCGTGCACTTCAGAATGCAAACATTGTTTACTAAATAGTAGGTACTATTAAGTGGACAAATCAGTACATCTGATATCCCTTGCAACTGGATCTTAAATATTGATGCTTGTTAGTTGCTAAAATGTGGTCTGTGACCTTTTTAATATGTTTATAACATAAAAGCTTACTGGTGAATAGCAGCTGCTAAGAGTACTGGCAACTCTTCCTCCAGTTGACAGGATTCACAATCATTGTGATTTAACACTTTCACCTTCTCCCCCCACTCTTAGGCAAGGATGATGAATTTGAGGAATCTGGAAATTCAGAATCTGTTTCTGTGGCCTTGTCAGATGCACAGAATCTAAGTGAACTTGAGAGAAGTCCATCTTCTACACCGGTCACAGGCTCTCCAAACCATGAAGAATTTAGAACAAAAACTCCTGAAGAGGTAGCATACTAACATTTGTGTTTTTACTTTAAAATGATTTTTAAACCATGCTTTATGCTTATGTTAAACTTTAAAGTAGGAATAGATGGATGGATGGATGGATGGATGGATGGATGGATGGATGGATGTTAAAAGGATGATAGTAAAGAGTAGGGAGATAAGAGGTTGGATTATTTCTCGAGAAAGGAGAAATGGTGCTGAAAAGCTTGGGAACTGCTTTTGTAGCATCTTCTTGAGGCCAACACACTAATGGAGCTATGTGGCACAGTAGTTAAGCTAAAGTACGTAACTGCAGCCAAGGGTCTGTTTGCAACCTGATTTTGACCCTGCTGGTTTCAGGGAGCCAGCTTAAGGAGACACAGTCTTTCATCCTTCCAAAGTCAGTAAAATAAGTACCTAGTTCTCTGGAGGGCAAGGTCCTGTTTGCCTAGTTATGTTGTAAACAACCCAGAAAGTGCGGTAGCACTAATGGGGCAGCATATAAATCAAAATAGCTACAACATAAAACCAGACTGTAGGGCTGCGGTTAAGATAAAGGCTACAGTGCTCAGCTGCTTGATATAAATTGATTAAAATAAATAAAATTAAATATTTTTAATATTTATATTATTAAATATTTTTAAATATAATTTAAAATTATATAAGATACATTGCATGACCAGCCAATTAAAATAAATTGATTGGCTGGTCATGCAGTGTATCTTATATAATTTTAGTGTAAGCTCTTATTAAGAAACCAGAATACTCCAAGTTCTGAGAAGAGTGATTATGCTTTTCCTTCTTACAGAATTCATTACAGATCCATACTAGTGTTTTGCAAGTTTCCATCCCTTCTTTTTCACCATCGTTCAGACGTTCAGAAGATTCTTCTGCAGAATCTAAGAAGGAAAGTGCAAGTGAAGTCAGGTAAGGATCACCTTTCCTGATAGGAATATTAATGGACTTGAATAGACGGTGTGAAAAAATGTGGGGTTACGGTGTTACGATGTCAAAGATTGGAGCTGTATTAGTCTGTTGCCGTACAAACAATGGAGTCCTTGGTGTCTTAAAATCTAACATGTTTTATTTGACCTAAGCTCTTGTGGACTGGAGACTATGTCATGAGATGCATATCATAGAGTTAATATGGCATAGTAATTAATTGGCTGTACTGCAACCAAAACTAAGCTCGTGACCTCTGAGGTTGGAAAAATGAGCATCCAGTACTCTGGGGAGGCAATGTGTAGCCTCCATAATTAAATTGTAAACCACCCAGAGAGTGCTTTAAGCACTAGGAGGTAATTATATAAGCAACACACTTTGCTTTTGCTTTTTAAATGTCAAAGATGTCAAGAGCATGTCTTTAAGTGAAAGGGAGACACGTTTCGCTCTTTGAACCGAAACGTGAAAAGATGAGTGAGGAAGGAGGCTCGTAAAGTCATCCATGATACAGAGGAAGTGGATGGAGAGAGATTTGTTTTTAAAATTCCTGTAATAGTATGTTGTTTTAGAAGAGGTAGCCATGCTACTCTGCGAGATACAATCTTACACAACTGACTCTCAAAACCAACATTAATGTTCTCATTTTGAACTCTGTCGTTGACTCTATTTCACTCCATCTGTTTGTAGAAGGGGACTTGTCCACGAAAGCACACATTGAAATAGAACAACTAATCTTTAAAGTTCCACAGGTTTTTTGGTCTTTTTTGTTTTTATTTTTTAATAGTATTTTCCCTATGAGTTTTACTTGATATGTTATAATAGTATCTGCAATTGAGCTGATTTAGTAAAATTGGAATGAAGAAAAGTGGTATCGCAATGTGCATTGATGGCTGCTAGATTTTATAAGAATTGTATGGATCAATGGAGGACATGCTCTACATGGCTATGAGGCATGATGGGTAAACAAATTTTGCATTCTGTAATAAAAACAACACGCGATCAGAGAGTTCAAGCCATGCTTATGGGATTCCTAGAAGTTCTTGGGTGCCCTTGGTCCATAAAAATGCTAGACTGTTAATGCTTCTTAAGACTTATTAACTGGTATGTGCTTGAAATGGTTATGAAAAATAATAATAATGTGCTTAGAATCAGACATTGTGGCGGGGGGGGGGGGGGAGGAATGCCCCAGAGAGCATGGCCACTGTATGAGGGAGTTTGGTAGTTGTCTTTAAAAAATGTTATGTTTCTAAACTATCTGCCTAGAACTAGTGGGGACAACATTTGTATAAATGTGTTGCTTTAAGAGAATCCTCAAATTTCAGATTTTTGTAGCCAAAATGTGGTGCTTTAGAGAGATACAAATGTTCAGGGTCCCCCCCTTCCTCCCTCCCGACTTAATCGAACTTCTTCAGTCCATTACTTACCTGGGTCTTGTCTGCATGCTTTGAGAGGAGCAATTTCCCGGGGTTTTTGCTCTCAAGTACAGCCTGCAGGGAAGGAGAATTTTCTCTTCTTCCTACACTACTTCTCCACATGGAGAAAGTGACAGTGGAGAGGAGGCTGGACAAGTTGTACCTTTCTGAGCATGTTAATAAGAAATAGGTAAGTAACAACTAACTGGGGCTTTGTACTCCCTCAGAATTCCCTAGAGGTGTTTTACATGTGAAAAAAAAACCTCCCAGGTCAGATTAAGTATTTAAGTTTTCCAAAAAGGTGCTGACTCGCATCCATTCCGTTTGTAGTGGAAACCAGCACCGAGATAGCTAATTGACCAGGAGAGCCTTTAAAGATGCCTTGGCTGGATAACTCGGTGAACTTGTTGTCTGGCTGTGGAGCCAGAATTTGGGAATGTTAAATCTCCCACGATGCTCCCTGGAAGAAAAGCCACCCCCTGGTAGCCTAGGGCAAACTGCGCAGTCCTATGTGTGTTGTGTCTTTACAGTCGTGACCGACTCTTCGTGACCCCATGTCCATAGAGTTTTCTTGGCAGGAATACTGGAGTGGCTTGCCAGTTCCTACTCCAGGCGCCTACAGCACCTGGTATTCACTGGTGGTCTCCAATCCAAATACTAACCAGGGCCGATCCTGCTTAGCTTCCGAAATCAGGCGAGATTGGATGTACTTAGGGCACCTAGGCAGCTCTGCACAGTCCTATCCCCCCCCCCCAAAAAAGAATAAGGGAATGGCAAACCATTTCTGTGTACTGTGTACCCCCCCCCCCAATAATGGTAAATCTATGTATGTTTGAATAACTGCCAAACTTTAAACATAAAGGTAATTTAAAACATTTTGTGTTGTTGCTGTTTTCAGTGAAAGGAAGAAACCCGTGGTTTCCATAGAGACGCAGCTAGGTGACACAAAATTGTAAGTACCGCATTTTATAGTTAAAGTTTGACAACTATTAAAAAAAAAAGAAAACTGCTAAATGCCTAACTACATTGATATTCTTTCATGCTGTTACCATGCTCACTTCTGTAACCTTCTTTGTATTAATGTTGCCTAGCCTTTCTTTTTTCATTCCAGTCTGAAACGTCTTCAAGCAACTTACATAGCACCAGGGATTTACAGAATTTTGTAATATTTTTCCCAAACGATTTCTGGCTGTCTTTAAGACAACATGGCTGGCTGTCATTAATCAGTGCCCATGCTTAAGCTAATGATGTGGCAGAATGCTTTGCTGAATTGAGGCGTACCTTTTAATAAAGTATCTCTAACCCAGCTGTTTCCCCTGCACTTTAGATTTTAATATCATATTGTCCCATGCTCTCTTAATGATGTTGAAAATAGATGGTTGGGCCTATTGGTGTTTTGTGGATACTAAGTACACTTCAGTGGCATTAAGTGAAGTCATTCTGGAAGAAGCCAGAGATTCTGAAAGCGATAATGCCTGTCTCTGGGAAGAGATCTTGGTGTTTAGAGCCTTGACCCTTAATGTCTGCAGCATAAATAACTAGAGATGCAAAATTTCTGGAAATTCTAAAGCTAAAAAAACAAAAAACAAAAAAAACTGAAATTTTTGGAAAAAATGAAAAAAAATGCTACATTAGCAAACCTCCCTTTTACAGCTTGAAAGTCATTCTGTTACTTTAGGAACATAAAATATGACTATGGACAATCTGACATGGTATAAAATTATCACAACCAGCATACTAAGATATAGT
The DNA here is from genome assembly GCA_023846285.1 of Phrynocephalus versicolor. Lineage (NCBI taxonomy): Eukaryota > Metazoa > Chordata > Lepidosauria > Squamata > Agamidae > Phrynocephalus > Phrynocephalus versicolor. Next base: position 6,261,163 of record JAHTLZ010003305.1, read on the forward strand.
GCATCTAAATAATTGTTAAAAACAGAATTTACTTTTTAAGTAATGTTTATTTGTAATTGTAACAAGTGGAGTAAAAATCTCCTGAACTGTTCAATAGTTTATGTGGAACAAAAAAAACCTCTACAAAACAATGTCTAAAATCCAGAATTAACAATTATTCATATTTCCTCTCCACAGTATTAAATAAAAATAAAATAAAAACCTCATTCTCATAAAAATAATTGAAGAGGAGGGAAATGTATAGAAGGGAGTGATAGTGCAGAGGACAGAAAAGAACCAAACACACCCACCCACATGCAAAAACAAACGTGAAACCTTTTTCTTGTGAAAATAGCAGCACTTCCTAAAGCATCTTGTTCTTGCATTGGAGAGTTCAGTTTGTAACCTAGAACTTGCTCACTGCACAGAAATTAGAATAATCTGATACTATGTATATTTTTCGAAATGATTCAGAAAATATTTGAACACCTTGTCTTAAAATATTTAATCATCATGTTAAAATAAAATATTCTGTAATCATTTTTTTCTTTTTCTTTTTTCAATTGGGGGGGGGGAATACCCAAAAGGCTTCAAGAAAAAAAAATGAAAAAAACCCACACTTTTCCCCCTGAATTTTTCCGGTTTTTCTCTGGGCCTTCACATCTCTAGGTAACTGAAGGGATGGATGAGAGAGCATCAGTTTACTTTGGCCTGTTATTTAGAGGGCTGTGTGGCTACATGTGCTGGCTTTGTGCATTCAAACAGTGTTGGAATATCAGCATTATGTTGTGTACTATGTATAGGCCTCGGTTTCATGTCAGAATCTGCATGTTTGAAAATCAACCACTGTATGAAGCCCAGGAAATAATGCATTCCTGATATACCCATTTGCACAGTGGACCAAAGGCTCTATCAGGTGTCCTCTGATTCCTTCCTGAGTGATATATCATTCAGTTAACCAGAAGCTAAATTCAGGTATAACACCAAACCTTAGATTATGCTTAGTTCTTTATAGATTTTTCCATTAGATTCTGAGCTTGGAAGGTTGATACATACAATAAGACCTGATTGTGTAAGGTTTTAATCAGAGAACCCCACCCCTCCAATCTCATTTCATTTATGTTAAGTTTAGTGTTAATTGTTAAAGTGTTTAGTGTTTATTGTTAAAGATAAAAACCAATATTCTTTTTAAATTGTACTTACAACGGCAGTCTCAGTAGACTGTTTTCTTGGTTAGTGAGATGTCAGATACAGGAAGGAGAGCCTGGAACGGGAGGGAACTATCTGAGCAGTTGCTATCACTCAATTAAATAAGCAAATACTAAGGATTTTTTAAATTATTATTTTATTTTCTGTATTACAAATACAGTAATACCTCAGATAACGAATGCCCTGATAATGATTTTTTCGGATAATGAATACAAATTTCCGGGTGTACATACCCAGGATGGCGAGGGAGAAGGCAGCAGAAGTGGGGGCTGGGTGAGGAGGGGCGAAAAGCCTCAACGTCCAATGTGCGCTCTTCGCCTGGCTCCAAGGGCACCTCAGCGGGCACAGTGGGCGGCTCAGCCTCTGGTGGCGGCGCATGGCTTCAACCGCCACCGGTGCCTGGTGAGCCCATTGCCTGGCTCCACCTCTGGCGGGGGTATGCGGCTTTAGCTGCCAGGGCCTGGCAAGCCCTTCTGCCTTCAGCACCCAGCGGGATGAGGAGCAGCAGCAGCAGCAGCAGCAGAGGTGGGGCTGGGCAAGGAGGGGAAAGAGGTGGCAATGGTGGCTTTTTTGCCTTTTTCCCTGGACCTCTGCAACGGATTAATCAGTTTCCCGTTCATTTCAATGGGAAACTGCATTTCGGATAACAATTTCTTTTCTGTTAACAAATTGCCTCTGAGAACGAATTAAATTCATTATCAGAGGTACCACTGTAATGCAGTTCTCCACTGTATGGCAGCTTTATCTACTTTATAGGAAACTTGGATATACCTGAGTGTGATGTATCTGTCGGAAAGGCTTAAATTAGAAGCCTTTTAAAGCTCAGATAGCTCTTCTTACCTGTCCGGTTCAACCCCCACCCCCACCCCCAAAAAACCAACCTCCTAACTAACACTGGAGCAAGAATAAGAGACTTCAACAGAGCTTTGCCTAACTTTGCTTTGTCTTTGTAAAATACCTCTATGATAGGTAGAATTCCAAAAATGGAGAATTGTGGAATTTATAGTTCTGAAAATCCAAAAATTCAATCTATAGTAAATAGGGGATAGACAATATAAGGAGTATTGAAGAGCATACTCATGAGTTTGCTAGGACTGCAGTGAAAAAAAATGTAGATTGCACAGAAAGATCGCAGCAGAGGAGAGACTGAAACAATTTACATTAGACAAAATGGGTCATTAGACAAAAGCTACCAGTTCTAAAATTAAACATGAAATTAAATGCAGAAAAAAGAAGGGCATGTTTTGCACTGCTGAAACATTAAAGAGCTACTGTCACTGCATGCCTTCAGTTTAAGTCATTAGGATATGATTTGCAGCTTGCTGTTTGGGAGCTGTGATTACAAGCATGCCGTTTGAAGAAGGGAAGAATTTCAGAGTTAATGTTTCCTTGTGTTTATTGTGTATTGTCATCTTCACTATATTATTATTTTTCATTGCATCTCAGAGTGTTCGGATTACCATATGTAATTACCCTCAAAATTCCTAAAACAGACCTATAGCACAGATCACTATTAGGGTGGAACTATGCATGTGTCACAAAACACTAAGACAGCATTCTTCAGAAATATTAGACTTGGTTCTTCTTGTATGTGGAATAAGCTACATTAACCAGGAGGGGGCAAGCTTAGTATTACAAGCAAACTTTGACTCATATGCACCTTGTGGCTGGCAAATGGGATGTGTGGGCACGTCCCCTCCAATTTGGAGGTGAGATTCTTCATATATCAGCCACAAACTTCCTGCTTCGATCCTGTAAGAAGCCAGAATGCATAAGCCAACTGCAAACTCAAGCTTGAAAGCCTTGTTAAATCGTAGGCATCCTAGGAGTCCCAAGTTTCTGCAGAAGGCTAAAGTTAGCTGCTCTTACCTCCAAGTAGAGCCCGGGCTGGGGACATGTTAGCTTGAATGCTTGCTTATTACTGATCCAGGATTCTGAAGAAGATTCTCAGTGACAAGGCACTGTCCATGGTATCTTTCCATAGCATTTTGTGTGACTATTACACAAGCACATTCCCAAACCCGAGACTGAACCTTGATTGCTGAAAGTTAGGTTTTCTTAACATTTCCTCATGGTTGTCAACTGTTCACACATTCACACGCCTCCCTAACTCAAATTTATTTCCAGTTTAAAATCCATTTTCAGGACATGATTAAAAGCTGCTGGGTGACATAATTTGTAGGAGGCAACTTATGTTTGAGGGAAGCTTTCGATTCTCTTCAAAATCTGCTTCTGATCATATGTTTCTTCTACTGGAGACTTTTTTTTTGGGGGGGACCAGTAGCTGACATCTGCCACATGGATGGCCCAAGTGAATTTAGAACTAGAACACTTTTCCTAGTTAAGAGTTCAGTCTTCTGTCCAGGATTTCACCTACTGTTCCCACTTAAAATAGACAACATCCCATATTATTCATTCCCGGAATGGAGGAAAGACAATAGAAGATCAGTAAAATTGGTTTAACTCAGCATTTCTTTCCCTTCATCTGTCTAAAAGATGTACCGTATATACTTGAGTAGAAGTCGACCTGAGTATAAGTCGGGGCCCCTAATTTAAACCCAAAAACTGGGAAAATTTATTGACTCAAGTATAAGCCTAGGGTGGGAAATGCAGCAGGGCCTGGCAAATCCTCCTTTGTGAGCTGGGTGTGTGTGTGATGTTTAAAATGACTTTTAGCCACCGAGGCAAGTTCTTGAATTGGTGGCTAAAAGTCATTTTAAACATGGGGGGGGGGGTCAGGAGAAGTGGCACACAATGTTTAAAATGACTTTTAGCCACCGACCCAAGCACTTGCCTCAGTGGCTAAAAGTATTGACCCGAATATAAGCCGAGGACCCTTTTTTTTCAGCCCAAAATTAGGGCTGAAAAACTAGGCTTATATTCGAGTATATACAGTATATAGCATGTATTGTGATTCAAATAAATCATTTTAAGATTGAAGATTAAGTTACCAGTATGTTTCCCTCCCTTCTTCTGTGATCATTTCTAGAACTTCAGCCCTGCAGAAATCCAACAGCCTGGGGAACTTGAAGAAGGAGTCATCTGATGTGGGTAGTCCTATTTCTTCTGTTGACAGTTTTGTTTAAGAATTTAATTCTTCTTTTAAAAAAAATAAGCAAAACTTTAATTTTCTTAATGTGGGATATTGAGCTCCTGTATCCATGATTCAGTATGCCAAGTAATAGCCTAATAGAGCTGCGCTGTATTTGCCAGCAGGAAAAAAGATGCCAAGCTTTACATAGCAAATGACAGCCTGGATATAGGTATTTTTGAGGACTAGTAGTTCAGCCCCTAGAGCTTGGATTCCTTCCAAATTAAAAAAAAATGGTTGGGGCAAACTCATTCAAAATAAGCAAGACTGGTCTTTTTAATGAACAGGAGCCCCACTGTGTGCGCAGTTGCCAGCTCACTGTTAACAGCCTTTCATCCTTCTGAGGATGCTAATATGAGTACCAAGCTCCTTGGGGTTGGGGTATGATGGTGATAGCGTAATTAAATTGAAAGCATGCATTATAAGAAGCACACTTTGCTTTTTCGCTTTTGCTTTTTGACCTGTTTTCAATCAGAAATAAGCTCACCCTTTTCTGAACATGGGGGACAAGTTTACTTTTTATATAAAAAAAAGAACATAACTCAAAGACCGTTTGGCCAAACATCCCTAGATTTAATGCACGAGTAGTCAGCAACAACTGTGCCAAATTTGGTGCTGATCTGAAGTCAAATTTCAAAGTTAAACTCTTTTGTTTGGCCTGCTCACATTTCAAAATTATTTTATGGAATACTGATTTGCGCAGCTACACATGGTCATTGCTGTGTTCTCATGCATCATTAAAACTTGCCCATTTTTGCTCTTGCCCATACTGTTTTCTGTTAGCAAATAAATTTGTTTTAGATTATCTTTTTAAAATAAGGTGTCTTCAATCTCTTAAAAAGGCTAAAATAGCCTATCCAGCATGCTAGTTTGAATATTTTCCTTGATTAAATGTCTAAAATAACTTGACCTAAACAGTTTTTACGTGCTGTTAGTTGAATATCCGCTAAATGGAACATACATGTACCTGAACATTTAGTGCTTTGAATTATTTTCCAAACAGGGCAAAGACTCTGGACAGAACCAAGAGGAGGTAACTTGAAATCCATAAACATTTCTCTTTCCTTTCTGTGTGATGACCACATGCTTTTTTTTTTATGCACACAGTTTCTGCATAATTTTGTAGTTTCTTAACATTTTTGGTAAGGAATGTATGGTAGGATGTGCATCTTGGTATACTGTTTCTTTTGATATATTCCTTTCTATAAGTCGTTTTCCTTAAATATTTTTTCATTGGTTTATTGATTAATATTAATATTAATATTCCTTAAATATTTTTCATTGGTTTATTGATTAATATTAATGTAGGTTTTTTGTTTCTGAAGTAAAGTAAACCCCCACCTATCGCGGGGGTTAGGGACCAGACCTGACCCGCGATAATTGAACATCCGTGCTATGCGGATGCTGGGTCAGGTTGGGACTGGGGGGCATGTCTGCCCCCCCTTATCTGAGGCCTGGTGCTGCCCGAAACAGGCCACCAACGGCCTTTCATATACTATGGTCCCATGATATACCGGGACTGCAGTATAGGAACAGCAAAAGGGGTGGGGACACTGTGTCTTGCTCTGGTTTAATGCAAACCAAAATTATCATGTGCAAGTCTGCACAAGGCGGTCATGATACCACTCTGCCACGGTATTCATCCAAGGCTTCATAAACCATTTACCTGTGTCAGTGGTTGCTGTCACATGATTATTCAAAATAGTGTCATCCAAATATAACAAGTCCAATTGTATTGTGTTGTGATAACTTCTTGGTGGATCCAAATTGTTTTTCTGTCTTAACAGTTAAAAAGCACATGCTGAAACTCAGCAATATTTAATACCTTTTCCTTCATTAAAGTGTTTTCTGCTGGTGGTGTTTTCATGACATATTTTTCTCAAGGTGGTTCAATGGAAACCTGGTCCCTCTACCAAAGAGCATTAGGAGGCAATGTATGAACACCAGGATTCTAAATAATAGTGAACCCATTTGCCAGAAAAAATCCTGTGAGTTAGTTATATCCGTGTAAATGCAGTAGCATAAATTGCAGTGGTGAATTTTTGCTAGTAAAATAATCTCAGTTTGTATTCCTGATCTTGCGTTAAGTCACACCTATGGTGTTCCATGAAGAATATAAGCAAAAGTTCATTCAGTAGCAGCATTTTGTTATTGTGATTTATACAATTACATGTGTGCCAGCACAGCTAAAAGACAGACATTTTAAAATCTCCTTTTTTGTTCTTAAATACCAGTACAATTAATATTGCATTTTAAATTTTCCTTCTCCCAACCAATCAGAGCAAAGTATCCCAGGATTCTAGCAAGTATGGAACCCTCCCTCCTAAATCTCCTGGTGAAGAAGATGCCTTTGGAACCCGTAAAGCCAGATCTTCATTTGGGAGAGGCTTTTTCAAGATCAAGAGTAACAAAAGAACAGCAAGTGCACCTAACTTGGGTAAGTTCAATAAAGGCTAGAGGGTCACTTTCCCCTTTCAGCTATCGGAAGTAAGAGGCATTAGAGAAGACACGTGTCTTGGATTCTGGTACTTTCACAAAACGATGTGGAATTAATGTGTGCTCCGTAGTTTGTCAGTCACTTGTGAATTTGCTTATTAATTTCAACACATGTTTTAATAGCATCTGTGTCACAATGCAAGGCATGTGTTTGTGTGCACACTGAAATGCATGCCCTGCTATGTGCAGGGTGTGCAGCCTTTTCACTGCAAAAATGGAACAATGGATTACATAGCAGCATATAGCTTCAGGTTAGGGTGAGGGAAGTACAGCCTGAGGGCCCTCCAAACCTCTATGTGGAATCCTCCAGGCTCCCCAACAGGAAAAAAAGTATATGTTTTGCCAAAAATGTTACCCCCAACCATAATTGGAGGCATCCAGAGGCATTAATTTCTGCATGCCTCCAAACTAAACAAAATAATAACTTAGAAGTAAGGTTACCCTAACTACAACCTCAATAGAGCTGTCCAGTCTTGTGGACAGATAGCCTTATAGACTGGTTGGAAGCCTAACTATTGCCTCAAATGTTTTCTTTCTCAGACAAAGCAGTAGTCTAGTTCCATAGATTGCCTGAAAAAGATTGAAGGTTCTCCAGGTCCAGAGTTTAACATCGTTATTTGTGGGTGTGAAAAAAAAATTGTACACAGTAGACTGATCTTTGTTGAGGGGATGACCTTCATCCCCCTACTTTGCCCCTTCCCCCTCCAGCATGGTACTAGAGGCAGACTACTATGTCCTTTTGGTTTATCCATGTGTCTCTGCTATACCATATTTTTGCACCATAAGATGCACCGAACCATAGGACACGCCTAGTTTTTAGAGGTATGTATGAAAAAAAAAATTCACGCATACATACTGTGGTCCTGGTACATCTCCAGCCCCACTTTACTTTCTAGCCATGCTACTCTTGGGAGGCCTGGAGTGGCATGGCTGGAGAGTAAAATGCGAAGATAAGCTGCCGCCCCACCTGGGTCTCCATGCAGAGGCCTCCAGACCCACTGCAGGAGCCAGCCCCAGCTGCAGCTGCAGAGGAGGCTTCTCAACCTGGCTGTTTTTTAAAAATTACTTTGCATGACTGCTTTGTTCCATAGAATAGAAGCCGGAGAGTAATCAGCCCAACTGGAGACCAAAGAGATAAGAAACAAGAGGAACCACCCCCATGATGACCATAAAGATGCAGCTAGAGAGTAACCACCCGCCATGACGACCATAGAGATGCAGCTTTATGATCATCATGGTGGGGGGGTTTACTCTCTAGCCCATTTCTTATCTATATGGTCTCCAATCAGGCTGATTACTCTCCGGCTTCTATTCTGTGGAACAAATCAATCACGCAAGGTAATTTTTTTAAAATAGCCGGGTCAGGAAGCCTCCGCTGTGGCTGCGGCTGCAGCTGGGGCTAGGACCTGCACGGGGTCCAGAGGCCTCGGCAGCAGCTGCTCTGGAGGCTCTCGGTGGGGATGCATTTGCCCCATAAGATGCACAGTCAGTTCTCCTTACTGTTGTGTGTGTGTGGGAGTGCATCTTATGGTGCGAAAAATATAGTAATTGTTGTGCTCACACTGTGGACATTTTAACTATATGAAAACCTGAAAGCTATTTCACGGTGTTTCTGTCCTGGAAGGAAAGGCGGCAAAGCTGATGTAAGCAAAGCTGTTGTAAAGACAGATAAGGGGATTTCCAGCTTCTTTCACCTAACTGTCTTTTCACATGTTGAGCAGACAAAATAACTTGATTAGAAAAGCAATGTACATAATGATCTTCTTGCAGCCACTTTTGTTGATTTTGCCCACCTAATAGATAATCATGAGGTCAACCTGCATAAAAGATACTCCATTTTTAAAATCATGCCATTGCTTATCGGTTGCAATTTTATTGCATGATTAATTCATCTTTTAATTAAGTGGACACGACTCACAATATTATTGTTTGAAATAACTATTAGACTTACCAAAATACTTGTACCATTCTTAACTACAGTGGTACCTCGTATAACGTAGGGTTTGTATAGCGAAAAATCCGTACAACGGAAAAAAATATCCGCCCCCCCTCCTCCCCCGCCCACCACCTGCGGCCATCAGGGAAGAGGAGGGGGGCGGATATTTTTTTCCGGATTTTTCACTAAACAAACCCTCCGGCCGCCCCTCCCAAGGTGGGAGGGAGCCAAGCGCGGAGGACGAGGTCAAGCGTGCCCAAGAGAAGCAGCCCCGCCTGTCCCAAAGGCTGGTTGCAGGTCCTAGGGCCGCTGTGGCTCCTGCAGGGGAGCCCTTATCAAGGCTCCGATCAGGGAGCACAGCTGATCGGCGGCCTGTCAGGGAAAGGCCCCGATCCTCGGCCACCAGGACTAAGCCGGGAGCCCTCCCCCCGGCAAGGAGAAAGAGGCTCCGATGGGGGGAGCGCCGGCTGGAGCGGACAAACCGCGCGTCCGCAGCAGCCGAGGATCTCGCCCTTTCCCCCCCTCGCCCCCGGTGGCTGCGGTGAGCTGAAGAGCCCACCACCACCCGGACCCCAAGCGCCTTCGGGGATTGCTCGAGGAGGCGGCGGGGGAGGGTGGGCAGGGGAGGGAGACCGCCGCCGCCGCCGCCGCGCTCTCCCGCCTCCCGGAAGAGGCCAGCCGGCGGT
>JAHTLZ010003305.1:6270569-6289716 GCA_023846285.1 Phrynocephalus versicolor
ACGCCGCCGCCGCGCTCTCCCGCCTCCCGGAAGAGGCCAGCCGGCGGGCGAGCGCCTCCCGGAAGAGGCCAGCCGGCGGGCGAGCGCCTCCCGGAAGAGGCCCGGGCGGGCTGGCGAGCGAGCGAGCGAGCGGGTGAGCGAGCGGGCGGGCGGGTGGGCGAGCGAGCGAGCGGGTGAGCGAGCGGGCGGGCGGGCGAGCGAGCGGGCTGTTGGGGCAGTTTTCTCTCCTCCTCCACCCCAACCCTCCTCCTCCTCCTCCTCCTCCTCCTCCTCCTCCTTCCCGGCCCCTTCTTACGCCGGGCATGTTCCTTTTCTCTTCCCCCCCCGCCCTCCCCTCTCCCTCCTCAGCCAGCCTGCCTGCCGGCCTCCCTGGATTGCTGACGGGCGATCCGGGCCCGGTCCGTCTCGCGCCGGAGACGGACCACCGCGGGCCGGCCTGTTCCCCGCTCGGCGCGGGGGTGGCCCACGGCGCAAAGGGACCTCCGGACCCTGGCGGGGAGGGGCCTTTCGGCCCGCTCACCGCGCTCCAAGGCCGCGCGCGACCCGCCGGCTGCGGCAGGCGCGGGGCAACTCCCCACCGGAGAGGGACCTCCGCGGGCCGGCCCTGCCTCCTCGGGGGCAAGGGCCGGCGCTCAGGCGGAGTGGGCGCCTCTCCGCCCTCGCGAGCCACCCCCCGCCCCCGCGACCAGACCTCGCGCGAGGATCGGGCCGCCGCCGCCCCCCGCGGCGCGCCGCCCGCCCCTGCCTTCACCCGGCCGAGCCGAGCGGGGAGCCCACCCGACCCAGGGGCGCGCTTCCCTCGGGCCGGCGAGCGCGGGGCCGTCGCCGCGGAGCGCCTGCTCTGCGGCACCCGTCCCCGGCTCCCGCCCGGATGCTTCCTCCTCTAGCCGACGGGGAGCGGGAGGTAGGTGTGTGTGTGTGTGTGTGTGTGTGTGTGTGTGTGTGTGTGTGAGAGAGAGAGAGAGAGAGAGAGAGAGAAAGAGAGGCGGGAACGGGCCGCCGCCGCCCGTGTGTGTGTGTCTGTGTGTGTGTGTGTGTGTGTGTGTGAGTGAGTGAGTGAGAGAGGGAGAGAGAGAGGCTGGAACTGGAGGTGGCTGGCGGGACCTTTAGGAATGCATTGGAACGGATTAAATCCACTTCCAATGCATTCCTATGGGAAATGCTAATTTGCATAAAGAAAAAATTGTATAACGTAATTTAATTGGGAACCAATTAATTACGTTATACAAGGTACCACTGTATCCAGCTTAAAGGCTATTTAAATCTTGGCCTTAACTTGTTTAAGTAGTAATGATGAAGATAGTGTGACATTGATATATAATTGGCTCCAGGATCATGTATCCATTTTCTTGGATGGCAACTCACAATGTTCCTAGTCATTGGCTAAAGAGGAATGATGGGAAATAGAGTCCAATGACAAGCACTCACATAAACTTGCACATAGGAAAACGATCTGGATGGCTGGAAATGATGAGGATTTGGGATTTGTAGAAATATTTCTTGTTAAGAACATATACCCCTCTCTTTACAAAGTATACTGTGAAATCAAAGCTGTACGTTTTATAACAGATCCGAATATTGTACATGGAATGCTAGTGGATAGTGTTGAGTATGCCACTCTTTTCATGTCCCTAGTATTGTCATTAGAGCTGTTTTCAGTATTTCTGAGATATCGGAAGCATTCTGAGCGCATATAGTCTGAATCTAGCAGTACTAGGCAAAACATACATAAGCTTAAATCTTACTTTCCTGCTGTTTAAGTAGACCAGAAATCTCAGTCTTAGTTATTCAATGTCACATCATTCCTGTATGGTCCATTTTTACATACCCTCTTGTGTGTTACGCATGCGTCCTTCTTGGTATTATTCACCTCTTCTCTTCTTAGTGTTAAGTTTTCATATGTTTTATTTTATTGCCCTGGGTGTGTTCCTCCCCCTTGTGCTGCGTGTGATTTTGTGCGTTATTTGGATGCATTGAAGATCGCAGTCGAAGTGCAAGTGCACCCACCTTAGGTATAGTAGATGTGCATGCGTTATATGTGCCCCTAAAGCTGGACCATCTGCATGCAGTGCACTACCACCAGGACATCTAAACTGGAATGTTTAATCATCCCTCTGCCACACGGATGCATGCACGCCGCTACAAGCTTGCTCTTCTCCGTAGTCATCATAATTCTACTAATAAGAAACATCACAGAGCCCTTGAGATACCTTATATAGACACAAAAAAGTTTTTTAAAAATTGAGTGTTTGTAGTCTGTATCCTTGTCATAAACAAAGACAAAATGCACATTTCTCTAGGATCAGCCTGGTCATAAAGCAGCATGAGCTAATTGGGATAACCAAGTACAGTGGTACATCGAATTATGACGTTAATCTTCGTAAGTCGAGCAAGTCGTAAGTCAAACAGCAGTTTCCCATAGGAATGCATTGAAAATCAATTAACCCATTCTGTAGGTTTTCAATGCATTCCTATCGGAAGGCTACCCCAACCCACCCCCACCCCCACCCTGCCCAATCAAGGGCAGCCAAGTGCTGCTTTCCACATTCCCGCTAGACAGATGACTTTGACACGTTGGACCTGTCAAAATTAGTTCGGAGTGGGGGGGATTTGTGGAGAGCAGTCTTTGGCTACCCTTGGTTGAGGGAGAAGCCCGGGCACCTTGCAAGGGAAGCGCTTATCTCCTGGTAAGCACTTACCCGGAGGTAAGCGCTTTCCTTTCAAGGCGCCTGGGCTGGGTGAAGATGCATCCGCCCCAGGAGATCCCTGGGGCGGATGCATCTTCGCCCAGCCCAGGTGCCTTGAAAAGAAAGTGCCTACCTCCAGGTAAAATTGGTGGGCAGAGCACAGATTCATTGATCTTCGCCCAGCCTGGGAGGCTTGCAAGGGAAGCAGCGGTGGCTATACGCCACTGCCGTTTGCCTTGCAAGGTGCCTGGGCTGACTGAAGACCCATGGTCCCTGCAATCTCTGCCCAGACCGGGCGCCTTGCAAGGGAAGCTTCCCTTCGCTTACCTCCGGGATGCCCGAAGATTGGTTTGGCCAGCTCAGAGGTAAGCGCTTCCCTTGCAAGGCGCCCAGGCTGCCTGAAGTTGCAGCGTTCCCTGGTGTGGTTTGAAAGGGAGTTGCGATGACCACCACCTCCTCCTCCTCCTTCTTGGTTGCTTCAGTCTCTTTTGCAGAGATCGAAGCAACCGAGAAGGAGGAGGTGGCGATCGGCAGAAAACGCTGATCTCCCTTCTGCACAATAGGTGACATTGACAGTTTGGACCTGTCAAATTCAGCTGTAATGTGGAGCAGAGAACAGCATTCATAAGTCAAATTATTCAGTTGTTGAAGCAACCATAAATTGAGGTACCACTGTATTGTTAAATAAAGAACAAATAGTCTGTTTATGTATTTTCAGTGGAAGAGATGAACTGGAGGGAAAGAAATGAGTGTTTCCAATAACATGTTTATATTAAAATTATAAGGGTTTGGGATATTAGAGCCACATTGGGGAAACTCTGGAAATTTCTTTCCCCTAAATTATAAGGTGAGAAAACAATGTATATATAAAATTGGTTATTATATATACCTCTGTGTGTATGTATGTGTGTGTGTGTGTGTGTGTGTGTGTGTAATAAGCCAAACATACATATATACTAGACGGTTTCTTCACCTGCTTTGGCTAGCTTGAAGATAAGCTGTACATTAATTTATTTTACCAGTATTAAGTGCTTTTAAAAATATACTCAAAACTCTCTTACTGCTTTTGTCTGTCCTGGGTGTGAGGAGATATATATAAACAAGCCATCATGAAGCAATCTGAACTGAAAGATACAGTATCTACTGTTTTTGCAGCATAACTGTTTTGAGCTAATTTTATTATATTTAGATGTGTTTTGTTTGTTAGTGGGCAGTTTGTATCATTATGATGTATCCTTATACATCCTTCAAACTTTGAAGTATCTAGTTCACTTATTTAGAAAACATTGTAACTATAACAGGAAATAACTACATTTTGGTGCATCAGGACTGTACTTCTGATTACTTATTTGCTAGAGAGAACTTTTGGAGCCCCCAAGGCTGTTTGCATTATACTGTACTTGTATAAGAGTCTTGGGAAGGAATAATAATAATAATAATAATAATAATAATAATAATAATAATAATAATAATAATAATAATAATAATAATAATAATAATAATAAGAACAAAGAAATGTCTAGATCATTGACACTGCAATTCCAGAGGATGCCAGAGTTGAAGCTAAATAATTAGAAAAACTAACAAAATATAGAGACCTTGCAATTGAAACATCTTCCTGGTGTATGAAACACACTTCAGTGGTCCCGTAGTCATTGGGGTTTTGAGAACAATGTCAAGAAATTTCACACAGTATTACAATCAGTTGCAGATCTCAGAAATAACACCACCAGAACTACAAAAAATGGTGATATAAGTAATAGCATAGACACTGTACCAGTATTTAACAGATACAGCAGACCCTTGTATAACAAGCACTTTGTATAACATAAAATTTGTACAACATAAAATATTCCAGAGATAGGGGGAATTTGCTTAACATAATCGCCTATGGGGCAAATCCATACAACATAAAAATGGGATTACTCTATTTTCAATGCATTCCTATGGAAATTTGCATAAAGGAAAATTTGCTTAACATAATTTAATTTGGAATGAATTAATTCCTTTATACAAGGTACCACTGTACTACAGTGTTTGTTTAAAACCTGTATTTCTCATATACTACCAGTCCATGTTTTTGTAATTTTGATTGAATGTGCCTGGTATATTTAGATAATGATAATATCAGAGCATTAGCATGTTAGGAGAGGGTTTATTTATCATTACTGCATAATTTGACTCCAAATTAGTATGCAGAATGTGGTGACAGGCTCTTAGTAACTTTCTTATAAACAGTCTTTGGCTTCCCGATATTACAGTGAGTGTCTGAAAAGTATTTTTTTTTAATTCTTACAGGAGAATATGTTAGCCCCTTACACGTTAGGCATAGGAATAAGTGACTTGAGATGACTGTCCACATTAGCTGCTTTGGACATTCTTGGGATATGCATGTAATCCTCAATGTCATTATTGGTAGCTTTTGCCTTTTGAAATTTGGACATTTCCTAGCCTGTTAGATCCATATTTACCACAGGTTTGCCTTTGTGGGTATATTAATTAATTTTTGTTCACTGAAGATGGTTGGATTTTATAATGATTTATTTATAAGACCTTTAATGAATTTATATTTTCTCAGTACCCAGTAAAAAGGAACACTTTCATATCTCACTTTCACACAATCTCAATGAATTGGCTCAGCCAATATATCACTTCAGAAATTAGAAATGGATGCTAAAAATGAATCCAGTTTAAGAGCTACAGATTCATGGTATTAATTGAACTTTATTTTAAAGCTGAGACAGAAAAAGGATCTGCAGACCACCTAGATCTGGCTGGCTTACCTCCTCGACCCAAAGGTTCAGAAGGTGGGCCCCTGACTCCACCTTCTCCTGACTCCAGAAAGAAAGCAAGAGGAATCAAGAAATTGTTTGGAAGGTAATCAGAATATAACATCACTCAGCGTGGTAATAAAGGTCGAGTTATGGTAAGGTACCGTATTTTTCTGTCTATAAGCCCCACTTTTGAACCCCAAATTACAAAAAATGAACAAATCCTGATGGAAGGGAAGGGAAATAGTGTGTGTGGGGGGGGGTGTAAGAAGAACCCAAACTAACACCAATGAATGAGCTGAGCTGAGCCCCCACCCCACATAATTTTCTCTTTTCGCTTTTCCAAGTTTCTTCAAAAACAAACAAACAAAGCGGAGAGGCTGGGGCACCTCCCTTATGAGGAAAGTCTACAGCATTTGGGGCTCTTTAGTCAAAAAAATAAAGGTGCCTGAGGGGAGATATAACTGCAGGGCATGAGTAAAGTGGATAGAGGGACACTCTTCTTCTCACAAAAATACCAGAATTAGGGGACATCCACTCAAATTGAGGGTTGGGAGAGTGAGAACAGACAAAAAATAGTTCTTTACCCAGCGTGTTGTTAGTCTGTGGAACTCCCTGCCACAGGATGTGGTGATGGGACCTGGCCTAGATGCCTTCAAAAGGGGATTAGACAGATTCCTTGAGGAAAAGTCCATCACAGGTTACAAACCATGATGGGGAATGTGTAATCTCTAGTCTTAAAGGCAGGGTACTTCAGTTGCCAGATGCAGGGGAGTGGTATCAGCAGACAGATATTGAATCTCATGTGCTCCCAGAGGCATTTGGCGGGGCCGCTGTGAGCTAAAGGAAGCTGGACTAGATGGGCCTTTGGTCTGATCCAGCAGGGCTCTTCTTATGTTCTTATGTGTTGTTCTCTGCCCTGACATCACCCTACACCAATGTTTTGAAAGTGTCTTCTACAAGACTAGGCATAAATGTCCCCAGTGAAGAGGGCAACAGTTAATTTGCTAATGAGTGAACCATGTCAATGGTTGAAGTCAGTCAGTTTTGCTGTCGTTCTAAAATGCACTCCCCATCTATGGAATGTGCAACTTTATATAGTGACTGGTGTGCTTTTTTCCTCTGGCACATACTTCTGAATCTTTCCAAACATTCACACTTGTAATCTCGCTGTGATACAGAATCCAGCATGTATAGATATTTTTTTTAAGTGTCTGTGGGAGACATTTGGGACAGCCTTTATGTGTCCATTACTCTGCAAAAGAATTTGTGAAAGCTGCTTTTTGAAGTACTACCCCCATAATTCTTATTCACCACAGTGAGTGGACATCTTGGCCAGGAAATTCTGGAAATTACATTCCCCCCAAAAACCCTTTTCAAGTCCTGCTCTCCAACTTCTGTCTTCAGTTTGCTAGTTTTTTTGGTGGTTCTCACTAAATGCCAGAGAGAATGCTGATACTTTTGTGGCCTACTTGTGCTTTTTTGGGGGGGAGGGGGGACAGCTGGTTGACTGTGGTGTGAAATCACATGCTCATCTATTGGCTTGATCCAGGAGGGAGCTTCTGTTACGTTCTTCTGGTCTCTTTGCCCTTTACTCTTTTCTGACTCTTTCCCCTTTTCTTAGGCTCCGAAGAAGCCAGTCGACCACATTTAATCCCGATGATATGACAGAGACTGAGTTCAAGAGGGGAGGAACAAGAGCAACAGCAGGACCAAGATTGGGCTGGTCAAGGGATCTTGGACAAGTCAATAAGTAAGACACCTCTCATTGGGCTTACTTTTCCATGTCGGAGCATAACCTTGGTAGAGCACTGGTTCTGCCAGAGGGAACCTCTGCCTACACCTGTCGATTGAGCTGTTGTATCTGGAGTCCAGATTTTTCTCCTAAAGAGACTTATGGTATTAGAATAGACATGTGGAAATAAATATGGATTGCGTTTCAAGCATGTTTTGGTAATACAGATGATACTGATTTTCTGGTTTGGGGTGGTGGTGATATTAAACTTTTTTTCCGAAGTTACTTTGGATAAGCTGTGACTTCACCTTCATTTTGCCAGTGCCCAAATTTGAAAACAAGATGTCAGCAGGCACTAAGCTGAAATTTATAATATGAAAATCTAATTATTTCACATTATTCTGATAAAGAGTAGTGCTAGAAAGGATATGAAAAGAACCGTTACCAAATTGAAACCATATACAGTATCATGAGATTTAGGCAGTCTCCGTTAACACTTCCATTAGCACTTCCTCAAAATCGTTGCCTCTATCACCAATGAATCTTACTCACGTTGGTCAGTGTATCTTGGTTTCAGGTTGATTTTTTTTTTATCCTCACTTTTAGTGACTTGGACATGCCCTTTGCTAAATGGACAAAAGAACAAGTTTGCAGTTGGCTTCAGGAACAAGGCTTGGGTTCTTACATAGGTTCTGGAAAACACTGGATACTTTCTGGTCAGACTCTCTTGCAAGCGTCTCAGTCTGATTTGGAAAAGGTAAGGATCTGAAGCACCATTACTTGTTGTTATTGTTGTTTGCATTTATAAGATTTTAAAATAGCTTTTTTGTGTTTAATTATTATGTCTGTACTAGAATTGGGTACTTTGTGTTTCATACGAACCACGAAGCACAGCGCCACAGTGGCCATTGTGGTGCTGCTTGATGGGGCCACTTACCAGGATCCTTGCAACACTGGGGTCTTATTTCCACAGCCGCACACCAGTCAGGGCAGGAGCCCCAACAGACCTCCCCTGCATCCTCAGGCAGCCAATCCTTCCAGCCATGAGGTGGGACAGGGAGTCTCCCAGTGTAGCCAGTGAGTGGTTGGCTGCCCAGTGAGGCCCAGATGCCCTGGCCAGACTCTTGCGCAGATTAGCATGCTGCCTCAGAAAGACCTCTGAGCCCAGGCAGGGCCTGGAACAGATTCAGTGCCGCCGGGTCAGCCGCTCCCACCCTCATGGGGCTGTGCCTTCCGTGTCCTGTAGAAGCCCAGCGGGACCTGCCCCTCAGCCACGGATCAGCCCTGCACGTGTGGGAAGGACTGCAGACTTGGTGGGGGAGGGAGGGGGGTCCGTATTTGCGTTTTACCTGTTCTCCTTTTTGAAATATTGCAAGGGTTCAAGGTGTTGTTGTTGTTTTTTAATCCAGCACAACGGAGTTGTAAACAGAGGGTGTCCTTTTGTAACTGGCAAAGTGCTGCCCGCTTATGAGTTCCCATTTTGATAAATTTCTTTTTTTGACTTCCAGCAGGAAGTCTTTTTAATGCATCAAGCCTTTCTGCAGAATATTTTAAAAATGGGTCTTCTTTTGTAGGAGCTTGGAATAAAGCATCCACTGCATCGGAAGAAGCTCCAGCTTGCCCTTCAGGCATTAGGATCAGAAGAAGAGAACAATCATGGGAAGCTGGATTACAACTGGGTTACAAGTAAGTTGTCCCCCACCCCTTTCCCCCTACTTTTTCCTTGAGAAGTTACTACAGGTGAAACTCGAAAAATTAGAATATCATGCAAATGTTCATTTATTCAACCCACTCTAATCAGGTAATGAATCCATAACACCTGCAAAGGGTTCCTGAGCCTTTAAATGGTTCAGTAGGAATCACAATCATGGGAAAGACTGCTGACCAGACAATTGTGCAGAAAACCATCATTGACCTCCTCCATAAGGAGCGAAAGCCCCAAAAGGTACAGATTGCAAAAGAAGTTGGATGTTCCTGAAGTGCTGTATCAAAGCATGTCAATAGAAAGTTATGTGGAAGGGAAAAGGGTGGAAGAAAAGGGTGCACAAACAGCAGGGATGACCACAGCCTGGAGAGGATTGTCAGGAAAAGGCCATTCAAAAGTGTTGGGGACTTTCACAGAGAGTGGACTGAGGCTGGAGTTAGTGCATTAAGTGCCACCACACAGAGACTTATCCTGGACATGGGCTTCAAATGTCGTATTCCTCTTGTCAAGCCGCTCCTGAACACTGTTGCTCAGTGGTCCAAAGTCCTCTTTTCTGATGAGAGCAACTTTTGCATCTCATTTGGGATCCAGGGACCCAGAGTCTGGAAGGAGAATGGAGAGGCACACAATGCACGATGCTTGGAGTCCAGTATGAAGTTTCCACAGTCTGTGTTGATTTGGGGAACCATGTCATCTGCTGGTGTTGGTCCACTGTGCTTCAGTCAATGCATCCGTCTACCAGGAGATTTTGGAGTACTTAATGCTTACTTCCACAGATGAGCTTTATGGGGATGCTGACTTCATTTTCCAGCAGAACTTGGCACCTGCCAGCACAGCTAAAAGTACCAAAACCTGGCTCAGTGACCATGGGATTACTGCGCTTGATTGGACAGCAAACTTGCCTGACCTGAACCCCATAGAGAATCTATGGGGCATTGCCAAGAGAAAGATGAGGGACATGAGACTGAACAATGCAGTGGAGCTCAAGGCTGCTATTGAAGCGTCCTGGTCTTCCATAACACCTCAGCAGTGCCACAGGCTGATAGCATCTATTCCACACCGCATTGAGACAGTAATTGATGCAAAAGGGGACCAAACCGGATACATGTACATGCTTATACTTTTCAGAGGTCTGATATTCTTCTATTTTCAATCCTTTTGTTATTGATGTCATGTAATATAATTTTCTGAGATTGTGAATTTGTGGTTTTCATAAGCTATATACTATAATCAATCACAGTTATACCAAAGTAAGGCTTGACATATCTTGCTTTGCATCTAATGAGTCTCTCTCATATATTAGTTTCACCTTTTGAGTTGACTTACTGAAATAAATGAACATTTGCACAATATTCTAATTTTTTGAGTTTCACCTGTATGCCTGCCTGCATCCTTATGCACTGTCTAAGAAACCCCTGTACATGTACTGGATCAGGATGCTACAGATGTTTGTTTTACAGCGAGGGGTTTGAATAAACTATTCAAAAAAGATTTGTAGTTCTGCACTGGCCATTTCAAAGTTTTGGGCCAGAAAAATCTGAATTTTGGAGCA
This sequence comes from Phrynocephalus versicolor, assembly GCA_023846285.1. Lineage (NCBI taxonomy): Eukaryota > Metazoa > Chordata > Lepidosauria > Squamata > Agamidae > Phrynocephalus > Phrynocephalus versicolor. The sequence goes on from JAHTLZ010003305.1 coordinate 6,281,020, forward strand.
TAAAAGGTGCTGATTTCATTTTAAAGGGTGTGATTTCATTTTAATAGCTCAGTGACCTTTTGAAATATTTCCATTAAGGTGAGTGTGGGAGTGCTGCCATTCAGATAGCTCTGTATACGGTATATGTATTTGTAAACATAGCAATAATAAGTGATGGTTTTCTCCCCTCTAATGGTGCTCTACCGGCATCATTTTGTCTTTGACTTGGCCATCTTGCCTGGCCATCATTTATAGCCTCATTTGTCTTTATCAATTACTAACAGTCACTCTTTTAGGGCCTGGAATACCACAGTTTTTTCAACAGAAAAGTCTATTGTTTTTTTTGCAAATATTGTAATTCCAAGGGCCTCTAGCATAGAATATAGCACACTGCCAATTAATATTATTGTCCTGACTAAAATTTTGCAGAACTTAGAAAACAAAATATAAAGTGTTTGAAACACCAATTGGAACACTAGAATATAGTAGCTATAGGACCTGTAAAGTCTATCTTCGTATTCACAAATTGTAGCATAAACATATTCAACTGCCAGGATTGTCATGGTCTAGCGGCCTTGCTTGACTGGAGAGCTGGCTGATTTTTCTTGCTATGACTGTGCTAAACTATTGTTCAGGCCCCAATTTTAGAAGCACTTTCTGTAGAACTGGATAGCTCAGTGGCTTAGATCTGTGGCTATGAAGCCACTGTGGCTCCTTGAGAAGGGCCAGACTCAGTGATCCATAGGGTCTTCAGTTCAAAGGTTATTTATTATCCAGGCCTGCATATTCAATACTCCCTTCAATATAGAACACTCAATGTGCATAAAATTTCACATCTTGACAAATATGCTTAAAACCATTTTCACTTCACCAAGGTGTTGTTTCCCTTCATATCCACTTTGCTTCCATTCACCACTAGGACTGGAAATGTTAACCTTCAAAACAGGGGTGTGGAATCTGTGGGGCTCCAGATATTTGCTACCCTACAACCATCACTTGCATTGGTCATTCTGCTGAGACCCGTGGTAGTTGGAAAGTGGAAAATGATGGGTTCCCCTTCACCACTCTTGCTTTGAATAAGATTGTGTGTCAGTTAAATGATAGCAAAAGGGTCCTCCTAAGTAGCCTATTCTAAATACTGTAATTGGAAAACAAAAAAGATTTCAATTCAATAGAGAAATTAATTGCATGTATGTGCAGAGATAATTCTGATCTTGAATTGAGTGAGCAGTCATTTTTGCCTTTACACTCTGTATCTTTTAAAGGTAAATCTGTGGTTTCCACAGTAAATTAATTAATGTTTTTATTTATTTATTTTGACACCTTTACCAACGTGCTGAATTCTGGCTTGCTAATACAGTAATAAGGAGTGCTAAAAAAATAAAGCTTGATCCTCCAAAGGCTACGATCCTTCCTTTTGGCTCCTGGGATTTCAGCATTTATAATTCCAAACACACATTTGGTGTCACAATGATTAGAAATTTCCTTTAAAATAACACAAAGAAATTAAACATGTAATTCTCAGCTGAAATCTGTATCCTGTACCTGACGATATTTTATACCTTGCCCTGGTCTTGTGGAAATATAGGAAGCGCAGTGCTGTTGCATTGTCACAACCCAGAGTTAATTGTTTTTTCCAAAGCAATTAAGGATGGAGTAGATACAAAATCCATCTCTTGCTCACAAAATTAAAAATGTTTGACACAACAGATGTTTTAGCTGTATCTGTGCATGGCTTTGAAGCTGTTGCAGCCATCTTATGATTGTTCACCCATAACTGCAGTCATTTTTATTATTATTTTCAGGATGGCTGGATGATATCGGATTGCCCCAATATAAGACACAATTTGATGAAGGAAAAGTGGATGGACGAATGCTTCATTATATGACCATTGTAAGCCTTTCTCGTTTCCCTTCACTAGTTTTCTTCACAGTACTAAACTTGAACCTCACCCTCCTCAGATTTTTCTCATACATGAGGCGTTGACATTTCCATATTGTCTCCTCAGAATTATCTTGCAGTCATAAAACAAGTTTTCATATTCTTGCATGCTGCCTCTAACAACATTTTTGAAATCCACCAATGCATGTATACCTTAATTTGGTCATTCCATGTTAAATCAACCAGTGCATGGAACCTTGATGTCATGGATTTGTTTCATTTTTGTTACATTTGTACCTTACCATGAGATGCTTAGAAGTTATCTATTTATTTATTTATTCAGATTTTTTTTGTCCACCTGTTTCTGAGATATTGCATTTTCAAAATTGCAAAAAAAAAAAAAAAGGTAAAATTAAAAATTTAAGTTTTATATGATACCATTGAGACACCATCCTGCAATTTGGATTATTGGCTACAAAATATGTATCTTTAAGCGTGAATTTTTTGAAAATATTAAACAATTCTGTTTTTGCAAAAATTCAATTTTTTTATAGGAATAGGAATATTTATTTAAATGTGCATTTTTTTTGAAAATGTACAATTGCATCATGTTGTATATCGACTGAAAGCCCTATTCATAGGCTTTAAAATGACACCTGTCCCAGGTCTGTAGCTATCACAGGTATCTATTAAATGACATTTGAAGTTATGGTGGTAAGTTAATTTTGTCTTCTTTTTTTTGCAATTTTGAAAATGCAATATCTTAGAAATGGGTGGACCAAAAATCTGAAAACAATAACTTTTAAACATCTTATGGTAAGGTACAAATGTACCAAAAAAGAACCAAATCCTGATATCAAGTTCCAAAATGGATTTTTCATTGGTTGATTGACATGAAATGACCCTTTTATGTTATTAGTACTGTATAAATAACAGTTGACAATCACAGTGGGAGCACATAGGACACAGTCTTTTAAGTGTCCTGAGAACTGTCATTATTGTTTGCTGCCAGATGAACTGACGGTGGTCTACAAGGGTTGATCGTGTGGGCCACAGCTGTGCACAGAGAAATGCTCTGCTTTGTTCGTGGGTAGTAGAGAAATTGTTACACTGGTCCCTAATGTACAAGGCAAAATGGTGTGAACACCATGTACATAAAATTGTGCTAGTGGTTTTTGCAGCTTACTCATTGCCTGTTGCACATACAGATGCATCCAAGTATGCAGCAGAGAAAGAGCTCGGGGCTTGGCCTAACACATGACAGACTGTGTGGTTATGCACACAGGTAGGCTATTGTTTGTACTGTACAGATCAAATAAGATTTTGGCCAGGAGTTCACTGTGGCAATTCTTTGGCTCGCTGAAATCTTAACAAATAATGAATATCACTTGGCTTTTCTTTCTTAACCATGTTTTATAAAGCAAATACATACTTTCTTTTTCTAATAATAAAGAAATCAATCATTGTGTGTGTCTCATATGCAAACATTTGTGTGGGCATAATGTGTGGATTTTAGCTTTGATGGCTATTTCTTTGAATCATGTCATCATTCTACATTGTTTTTAACAAAAAGGAAGTATTGTAGATAAAGAATACATGATGTGTGTGAAATTTGCATTGTTAAACTGATGTACTAGTGGGAATTCTCAGTTGTTCACGTTAATAGGTAAATTTGAGATTTATGGCCCCAAACTATGTGCAAATCCTGTTTCCTAATTAGTGACTGAATTGTTAAATTAAAATGGCAGGAAAATTGCATTTAGATATGTAATTTATTTAGTTAGTTAGTTATTTATTTACAAGATTTTTTAGCCACCCCACTACCAAGAGGTCTTTGGGCGGCATACAACAAGTATTAAAAATGATAAAACAATAAAATTATTTAAAACTATTAAATAAAATGCAGTTAAAACAACATACAGTATAGATTATAAATTATCCAAGTCCTACGAATTTAAAGATAATAAAGCACTAATATGTCATTAGTTGCATTTTGGGGACAACTTTGAGGCCTAGGTAGGCCTTGTTCCACCTGGGCTTTCTGTTGGTGCCCAGTGGTAGCTCAGAGCTTTTTTTTCTGAGCAGGAGGTTAAATGGAGATAGACTTAATGAGGCCTCTAAACCTTCCAGTGTAGGCCTTTCTCCCAGTTGAGCCACATTCAGATGTCTTTTAGAATAGGTTAATTAGTCTGAAGAAGTGGTCTTGTCCATGAAAGCCCACATTAAAAGATAGTAGTTACTCTTTAGGGTGCCACTATGTTCGATCTCATCTGATTTCGGAAGCTAAGCAGGGTCGGCCGTGGTTAGTACTTGGATGGGAGACCACCAGGGAATACCAGGTGCTGTCGGTGCCTGGAGTAGGAACTGGCAAACCACTCCAGTATTCCTGCCAAGAAAACTCCATGGACATGGAGTCACGAAGAGTCGGTCACAGCTGCAACGACACAACACACACATGTTTTGGCCTTTATGTTTTATATTTCTTTTGTTTTTGCCTGTTATTCACATGTCTGTCTGTCAGGTAGAAATCCCAGAATGGAAAATTGTAGGCTTGATGGTTTAAAAAAAACATCCCAGCCATTAAAGTGCCACGAAACTCTTGCATTCGGCAGCAGGAAACTCATATTGCCACCCCATCCCTGGGTGTAAGGTTCTTGGTCTCAATCTTATGTCATTTTCTTTTTCATATCACCCTTTTCAGGATGACTTGCTATCTTTGAAAGTCGTGAGTGTCCTCCACCATCTTAGCATCAAACGTGCCATCCAAGTCCTACGAATAAATAACTTTGAACCCAACTGTCTGCGTAGGAGACCATCCGATGAGGTAACAGTTTCTAATACAATGAGTGCAACTTCAGATATTGCTAGTGTGTGTTTTCTTCAATAATTCCACTTGACAATTTTGCCTGCCTTAACGGGCCTTACCTTTTAAATTATGGATTTTTTGGTGTATGGATTCATCTCCATTGTCTGTTTTAAATGCCTTCACTACCCCCCTCCCCTTCTCAAAGCCAACATATTTCTTCCATAGGAATACACTCCAGCTTTTGCTCTCTTTTATATTCAACGCTTCCTTCAAAAATGAGAATGGAAAATAGTAGTCATAAGATACAGATTTTTTGTTTTGACAGCACCAGTAGAGAGGGAACATATGAAATAACCAATCTCACCAATCTCCTGCAATAAAAAATCTCTACTTACAGAAAACTAATATATCATGTTCCTACTTATCGTGGTAATCTATTGCATTATCCTCTTGTTGGTGATCCGCTGCCAGTCTTTTATCTGTCCAGAGATTTGTTGGTTTAGGGCTGGGGAACAACCAACAGTCAGAATAACTCAATTGGTAGATTTGAAATTGAATGGAAATCAACAGTTGGAATGGAAATCAACAGTTACTACATACAACAAGGAATCGATACATGCAGCATCCTTTACTAATGGCTATCCAGTTTTTTTCTGCTTGAGTACTGCTGAGGAGAAAAACATACTACCTCTCAAGGAAATTTGTTCTACTATGGAACAAGTCTTACTGTTGGAAAACTTCTTTTAATGTTTTTCCCAATATATTCCCTGCCATTCCTATTACTTCTAGATTTGGTATCTGATCTCCTAAACTACTGTAAGATCAGTCTAAAAAAGTATTTTTTTTTTTTTTACTCTTACTGAAAGTTGGAAAAAGAAATGAGTGGATTCTAAATCTCTAATCTCATTTCTCTTCCTGAATACTTGCTTCTTTAGCTTCTGTAAAAGAGGCTTAGCCAAATATTAACTTGAGACAAATATTAACATGTTTATATTTGAGGTGTACAGCACTGGAAGCAGAATGAACAAATAGACATATTGATTGCAGTTTCATATTAATCTCATCTTGGAGGAATGTATTATGTAGTAACTCTTTTCTTATTTGACCTATGTTACACTCCTGTTAGTTGCAGCCTAACATACTGAATCAAGCCCAGTAGCTGCCCAATCAACCTTCACGGGTCTTTATAGATTGATTTCTGCGTCAACATAGGGCTGCAGAAATAGGGATTTGAAAAATAAGTCTAATTAATGACCATCCTTTAAACTGAGTAGGCTTTCAGTGTTTTAGATGTGTGCACCTTAAAACACCTAATGGATAGAAAATATTATGGTGTAATGCTCAGTAAAGGTTTGAGCCAAGTAACCTAACATAATGAAAGACTCTTGCTAGATTAGGAATTGCAGGGATTCATAATTTGGCTGTGTTACCGTCATTTATTCAACTGGATTTATTTGAGTAATTTCTGTACGTATTCATGCTTCAGATATTCAGCCCCAAATTCCCAATATTCAGATTGATTACTTAATATAATGGAGTTAATAGCAAAATTAAGAAGGAGAGTGGTCCCAAAGGAGTGTCTGGTTTATTGTGGTTTTCATTGGTAGAATAACATCACCCCATCAGAGGTTTCACAGTGGACTAATCATCGCGTAATGGAGTGGCTGCGTTCGGTTGACCTTGCAGAATATGCTCCAAATTTGAGGGGAAGTGGTGTTCATGGAGGACTAATGGTAAGAGTCTTTTTATCAAATAAGATGGACATTGATATGTCATTTTAAAAAGTCTTTCTCTGGAAATCACAGCGATTCCATCACAGGTATTTTGTAAATATAATGATGTTTCAGTTTCCACATTTTTAAAGTACCATGTTCCCCCCAAAATAAGACACTGTCTTGTATTTATTTTTTCTCAAGAAGACACACTAGGGCTTATTTTCAGGGGATTTCAGTAAGTATAATGTGCTCAAATGTCAGCCCTGTGCACAACCAAAGCCTTTGCTCTCCTGTCAGCAATCCATTCACAGATTCTTTTCCAGCTCAGGAAATTAAGATTGCCGATCTGAACCACACTTGTGCTATTTAGCATTTCCTCTGTCCACATGTAGACTGAGGTTATCGTATTCTGCCTGTCATTTTTGGACCATTCAGATATCCAACTTCTTCTCTTTGCAGAAAGCCGTAAGATTCTTGCCCTGGGAGTCCTCGACAATTCCTTTCTTGTACTCAACAGAATAGCTCTTTCTTTTTGCACTCACCTTGTCTGGGGGTACAGATACTCAGGAAAAACAGGCCCACAGACTGTTGCTGGTTGGTGGAGCTGGCGTAGTGATGCATGAACTCCTTTCCCCTAGCTGTTCGCGCGTGCACAATAGGATGCCTGCAACCACAGTTACCACACGCGCATGTGCTAATAGCTAGGAGAAAGGAGTAATGCGGTTGCCACCCGCGCACCCGCGGAAGTGTGAATGGCTAAGAGAAAGGAGCTATGGCAGATAAGAGGTATTCCAATCTTCCTTACCGCTCGGTGCCGAAAAGCATTTGCATAGCCACGCCCATCACTAGGTTTTATTATCGAGGTAGGGCTTATATTTAACAAATGCATAGAAATCCTGCTAGGGCTTATTTTGGGGGGAGATCTTATTTTCGGGGAAACAGTATCTGGGTGATGCAGATTTTTAGAGTGTTTTGAAAAGTTTAATCTGGAAACATTGCAAACCTGCCTTTAATTCTGAATCATTCATCATCATCATCATCATCATCATCATTTGCCATTCAGGTTTTGGAACCTCGTTTCAATGTGGAGACCATGGCACAGCTGCTTAATATCCCACCCAACAAGACACTGCTCAGGCGGCATCTGGCAACCCATTTTAATTTGCTGATTGGTCAAGAGGCTCAGCAGCAAAAGCGTGAAGCCATGGAATCTCCAGATTATGTCCTCTTAACAGCTACCGCCAAAGTGAAGGTATTACATAGCCTAAGCCGGGGATGATTATATGATCTATACATAGTATTATTGCATTGCCAGTGTGCTTCTATGGCAATCCAGAATGCAGTTCAGTTTTTAGTCTTTTAAGCAGTTAGTGGAAAATGATAAAAGTAATAGTGATAAATTAGAGGCCTCCTTTGGTTTAATTTGTAGTTCAGGGGATTAGGGTATGGACTTGCTCTCCCCTAGATGTTATTGAGGTCCACTTCCCATTAGCTTTGACCTGTGCATGATATATTATAAGGCATGAAGGGTACAGTATTTCATAAATATCTGAAGGACTGAATGTTTCCTTTTTTGGGTATATTTGAAAAGAATTAGGAAAAATTGTGAAGTTCAGGATTACACAAATGCAAGAATAAGAAGTAAAGGTATTATTCTTGCATCACTTTACAAATTCCTTTGCTTTTGTTGAAGAAGGGTAATTAATATAAGAGGAACCAAGAGACAGCATTGTATGTAAATGCTGAGAAAACCACAATATCGGAGTGCTTGATTTTGAGGGCTTTTATCTGCCTATCAACTATTGGGGAAATGTTATGTTTATTTGTTAGAAAATATGCAGTTTTGTGAATGCCATCAGGACCGTAACACTGCCAGACCACTTACTGTTTTATTTGAATTGTCTCTTTCAGCCAAAAAAACTTGCTTTTAGCAATTTTGGAAATTTAAGAAAGAAGAAGCAGGATGATGGGGAAGAGTATGTATGCCCGATGGACTTGGGAGAGGCATCAGGCATTGGGTCGAAGAAGGGATTTAAGCAAGGTTTAGATATGAGAGTGTATGATGACGACGATCTGGACAGACTGGAACAGGTAATAGCAGTTGCCCTTCTAGTGTCTTTTGGATTAATTTGCAAAAACTGCAAAATCTTCTTTGCATGCATGCTGCCTGTATCTCTTGATAATTTGAATGTATTTCTCAGTGTTGTGTATCACTACTATAAAATCTGGCCCATGAGAATCCTGCATAAGAAATTTTATTTATTTATTTATTTATTTATTTATTTATTTATTTATTTATTTATTTATTTATTTAT
>JAHTLZ010003305.1:6289726-6324725 GCA_023846285.1 Phrynocephalus versicolor
TATTTATTTATTTATTTATTTATTTATTTATTTATTTATTTATTTATCACCAGATTTTCCCAAATGGGAACTCAAGGCAGTTGCATATATCTGCAGGTTTTTAAACCATAATTGACAGAAGAAATCTGAATGATGAAATTCTTCTTTACATTTATAATTGACATTTTTACAGCAGTTGATGCCATGATGCTAGAATTAATCTCCCCTTTTCCTGTTGTTGACAATGCTGTCCAAGGTTAAATAGGAGTTAGAGCCCAATAGATATGAACTGGCGCTGGCTTCCCACTCTCTCAAACTAATGCACCGTAACCTTTTTTTCTCCTCACAAAGGAGGAGAGGGAGAGCTCCAGTACTATCCCACAAAAAGTGTCTGGTCTGCAGCCTCTCCCTCCTTTTTTAGAAGAGACAAGACACTGGCAAGCTGTTGTTGACCCTTGTCTATTCAGTCCTCCTTTTTGAAGATGTTTTGGGCAATATTGTTTAAATGAAACTCTGGAATGGCTTGGTCAGCTCAGTGGGTTGGCTGCAGGCAGTTGCTTTTCTACCAGGGGTTTGGTTAGAGTCAGGGTTAGGGTTAGGGTTAGGGTTAGGGTTAGGGTTAGGGTTAGGGGGCGCAGCCAGACATTTCTGTTCATCTCTCTGGTTTCTCAAGTAGGGCCTGAATCTGTGAAACTGGCTCGAAAAACTGAGCTCCCAACCTGACTGGTTGAAAAGGGCTCCTGAACTCTCTTGCCTCCTCAGGAAGCCTTGCCTCTTTACACAGGTATTGCCCGACGTTGTAAAAAGGCATTTGATTCTGCTGTAGTCCAGTAAGTGCTTTTCGCATGGTGTTTCTGCTTTAATACAGCTATATGAAGAACAGATGTCATGAGTTGCATGTTGCGTGTGAACAGTGACTCTTTCTCTTTTATAGATGGAAGATTCAGAAGGTACAGTGAAGCAAATAGGTGCATTTTCTGAAGGCATCAACAACTTGACAGTAAGTCCTTCAAAACCCATTTCATGCATACACTCTTAAAGATTTGCCTCGTCTTCTAGAGCAGCTGTGTTCAGTTGGCAAGCCAAGAGCATGTTGAGAATCAGTTTGTGACCCATGCACAATCTCTTGGCATATGTCCAGTTGGCCTAGCCTTTTGGGCCCTGAAGACATGCCCAAATTAATGCTCCTTCCTGAAATTTCCTGTGTGACAGTGCAGACTGGGGTTATTCTCAACCTTCCTAATGCCGTGATCCTTTAATACAGTTCCTCATGTTGTGGTGACCCCTTGCCCTGCTTGGAAGAGACCACAAGCTCCCTTTGGCAGGCCACTACTGCAGGTGCCTTAGAGCAGTGGTTCTCAACCTGTGGGTCCCCAGATGTTCCTGGACTGCAACTCCCAGAAATCCTGACCAGCTCAACTAGTGATGAAGACTTCTGGGAGTTGCAGTCCAGGAAGACCCACAGGTTGAGAACCACTGCCTTAGAGAACTTCCCTCTACAGGCACCCTCAATCAATCGCAACCTACAGTGCCATTGACTGACATCCCCTCCATCCTATTAAGCTGTAACTCACTCCCCCCCCCTCTCTCCTTCTCCAGAACCAAGCCATTTGTGCCTTTTTCTTCACTAGCTCACACAACCCCTGTGAAATGGTTGTCCGACCCCCAAAGGGGTCCCGACCCCCAGGTTGGGAAACACTGGGTTATGATGTTATTCTGCAGTGCAGGGAACAGACTAGCCTCTAAAGAACTGGAAGATGACAACTTACACCCACAGGCAGACAGTTGGTTGAAAAAAAATTCAGTTAAAGCGACTTCTTAAAGAAGTCTTGTTCTAGAAAATGGTAAATATAAAGTCTATGAAGAGGGAGGTGCAAATTAACTTCCCATAACTGTGATTTTTGAACAAGCACATTATGAAATACATACCCAACACAATGATAGATCCAATTTTTGTGCATTTGACACGACCTGCCCCCAATGATAATATTAAAAACTTAATATATCCTGTAATATAAAACTGTGACTCAGTTGCAGTTAGATTAAAATATGTTAGATTAAAACTCTACAATATTGTAATCCCTACACAGAGCCTAAACTCCTGTGGTAAGGAACTACGGATCCAAATATAGAATACGCATCCTAATTCTTACAACAATCCTTTTCCTTATTTTATTCTTGATACTAATTTTATGAGGTATGAGTGACTTTTCAGAGGCAGAGGAAGATTTACACATTAGCCAAACAAATCAAGCAACTCCCAGATCTTTTTTAATTGCCTTGCCTTGCCTTTTTAATTGCATCCAAGATTGCGTCCTGCCTGGCATTACTGGTGAACTTCAACTAGTTCTTTGAACCCATGCTTGTTCAGGTCATTATCTATATTTATTTGTTTTATTTAATTTAAAATCCAACTACTCAGCCAGGTAAGAAGATTTGCACAGAATCTAAATTAAGGCATCCTCTGTCTGTAAGGTTACAATCTAAAAAGACTGGACGCAGGGGGCAGGGTGGGGGCAGGAACAGCAAGTAGCTCTTCAAAAGAAGTGGGTGACTGGTGGAACTGCCCTGCTTCCCCTTGAATTTTCCTTTGGGTCAGTGAGGAGCCCAAGTTTTCTTCATAGAAGACACAGGATGTGCAACAGCAAAGCTTCCACAAGCATTATTTGTCACAATCACACAATACTAACCCTGGTGGACTTGACTACTCTTAAATTCTTAATTTATTATTACTGTATCATTGTGGTCCATGACCAGCAAAATACATTAAAACATAATACAGGCTAGATTTATCAGTCAGTCACCATGCTGGTACAGAGGAATGAAAGAGATAAAGGAAGGCTGTAGCTTAAAATCATTACCTATAAAATATTTGGATATCTTGCACTCAGCTGCGAAGAATTTTGCACAAATAAGTGGAATCTGAGGATTAAAGCCTAAAAGTAGTTTATGTGAGATCTGAATTTACCACTCACTGAAAGTCTAGTGGGAAACTGGCCCGTAAATCTGTACCAATTTCAAGAGTTACGGCTTTCTTTACTAACATTCTGGAAGCCATTGTTTTATGAGGCCACTTAGGCTTTCTAGCACAGCTCTTGGCATATGTCATGAAGCTGCGTCATACAGAGTCCTACCACTGTAACGCTTGCTCAGTTGTTGTCTTCTCTGCCCATTACCTCAGTTGTAGAACACTCCCATCCTTCTGATCTGAGATCAGGACTAGGTGGGGGACTGAACCTGGGACATTCCACATGCACAGCGTCTCCTCTGCCACGAAGGTTGTTGCTTCTTTTCAAGCTTGACTTGAGCGAGGCCAAGTACATCTCCTTGACTTGGTGTTGTCCCTCCATTGCTTTTGGGCTACTTGTACTCGGAAGGGAGACAGGGCATCCGTGCAAGACGATGGCATGCCTCTGTTTTTTTTTTTCCTCCTGTGTTTCAGCACGAGTTCTGATTTGTTTCTGTTTCTTTTGCTACCAGCATATGTTAAAAGAAGATGAAATGTTCAAAGACTTTGCAGCGTGTTCTCCTAGCACGAGTATAACAGATGAAGACTCGAATGTGTGACAGGATCGGCGCGGGACCCTTTGGTATCTTGGCCCTGCTTGGAGTGCGAGTTTTGGGAGGTGATGGAGACAGTGCATTATGTAACTGAGGGTTGCTTTGCGTTCTGTTTGTGGGAGATGTTCATTTCAGATGAATAATGAGGACAAGAGGTGCCTATTCTAATGTTGCCATAGCATGGGGGAGGGGGTCACAAACAAGCCAGAGCACACTCTAAGTAGGGGAAACATGTATTATTTTTTTCTGTACTATAGAAACTTGTGACACATTTCAAAACATCATATTTAATATGACTGTACTGCCATAATGCTCCTGCACATAATTGTGCCATATATATGGATTATTTCTCTCACTTTTTAAAGTTCAGTTATATTGAAAAGGGAAAAAAAAAGGTTCAGCTGCAGACCTGGAATATACAGTACTGTAAATACTTGAGCAGAAAACAACCTAAAATGTCTCGTCTCCAATTTAAATGAACCGATCAGACTTAAAAAGCAATTTCCCAAATTGAAATCCTGTTTGTCTTATTTTTTTATACACAGTTTTATTAAAAAAAGAAAAATGTATTGAGTACATACAAATCAAAAGTTTTATATTGTGATGTAAGGTGATAACTTTTTTTTTAAAAGAGAGGATTCCAGTTTGAAAACCAGCTGGTTACTGGAGAAATCAGACTGACATTGTAAGTTGTTTATACCCCCCACCACCCAAAAGTGTCCCTGCATTCGTATGTTAAAATAAACTTAATGAAAATTGTGGTTCTCTCTTGCAGCATTATGATATCTCTGAGCTATCATTTTTCCAGGTCTAAGATAGGATTTTAATAACTTTTTTAAAAAAAAAATATTTGTTGATTGTTAAACTGCCTTTGGCTTCTGTTCACATTTTCCTCCTGCATCCTGAAACAGAAGCTTTTTTTAAAAAAAATTATATTGAAAGAATCGTTTGCCCAACTGTGTTATTTTGCAGTATTACATTCAGATGAGGAGTCTTGTCTTCTAAGTACAATTGATTGTTAACATACTGACTGATATTTATGCTTCATTTTTATAAAGTACATTACTGACTTTTTTGAACAATTGAACGAGTAATTAGCCAATGAGCATTTGATTGAGATTTCAGTGGAATATATTTCACTTTCTCTCTTCCCACTCCACCAATCCCCTGAAAAATAGAAAAATAATTTGCATTGTGCATAGCATGTTAATCTTTAGAAATGTACTGTAGAAAGTAATTGCTCACACTGAGGATGGCGGATTCTGTGCTTCATCCATTTTACAGTGGTCAACAGAGCTTTTTGCATGCACTCAGGTACTGCTGGTGATTAATAGCAATTTGAAGCAAATGTACTCATTCAGCTCAATCTTTTGGCACAGATTTTTTGAGACTATCCATTTCAGACTAGAGTTGGGGAAACACACCGTTCCTCTCTGTCCATGAAAGACTCATTTGTCAGGCACTAAGGCTCTGCTTTCTTCCTGACATTCTAATTTTCTGCTTGCAATTTGTTTTGTGGGGTGGGGGTTGCATAGACATCTTCCACTTGTAATCGGAAATGGAATTATCTAGCTAGTGCTTTATTTGCATGCATCAGTTGGCTCTCATAACATTGGTCTCAAGGTGTCCTGCTTGGCATATATTTACAGTTTTCAGAATTGCCATGAAATATATTATGTTGCTGGTCAGGTATTAAGAAGACTTGCCAATGTACATGCAACTCTGTGCTGGAAGATGTGAGCTCACAAGATAGGACTGTCTCCCTGCCCACCAGTGTTCTTCTGCACTGCTTGCACATATGTACTGGAGGGTTTTCTAGTACTTGGGAGCAGATTTTGAGGGCACACGTGACTGTAGGGGGAAAATTGATCACTGTCCCCTTCTTCCTCCATTCTACGTATTGAACACCCAGTGTGTTCAATATGTACCGTCAGTCATTCACAACATGGAATTTACAAACTTGTCCATGATATCTTCATTTTGAAGAAATCCATTTTGTTTATTGTCTGAACTAATTTGACTAAATGCATATGGCACTCACTGTAGAATTCCTATTTTGTCATGAACTGTGAATAAATGTATTTATGAATTAACTGATTCACATCATCCTGTGCCTATAGAAAGAATTTGCCAATGGCCTTGTGAGGTCACAACATTAAAAGGAAAAGGAAAACTGTACATCATAGGCTGAATCCAATGTTAGTTCTGTCTTGATCAGACACGTGAAAGTCAATGGGGATGGAAACCAATCCTGATAGGTTTCATTTATTTCATTGGTTCTCCTGTAGGTAGGACTGAGGTTGGATTTTCGCCATAATCCTCTTACATAGCTACAAAACAGTATATCATTTGGAGTAAATACGTCACAGTAGAGACATTATCGCTTGCATGCCAAGTCACCCGACTCAGTATGAGAATAATGACTAGGGTGGTTTCTTAACTTGAAATAATTTGACTGCAAAAGTTCTGCTAATTGTATTATGCCAGTATAACTAAGTAAGAGGGTTTGGGTTACTGTACCTCAGCTTCCTCTTAGACGCTGTCTTGACCGTTTTGGCAAATACTGTTCACATAAAGCCTAAACAAAGCATCAGAGAAGAACTTTTAGATTTTTTAAAAATAGAAGGAGCTTCCATGTTGAAATGATGCATGTTCAGACAACCTCATATTTCAAAAAAATGATGTAAATTGAGTTCGGTTTAACTTTACTTAGTATTTTGTTGGCTGGAAGAATTGTTCTTATTTTCTTGTTTCTAGGGGTTTGGGAAAGGGAAGGGTAATATAAAACACTCATAATTAAAGCCACATGATTAATGTCAAGTGTGCAGACATGAAATATGGTATTTTATTGGATTTCATGAGTACAAAGGAGTCAACATAAACGTGCGTGTATTGCCATGTTTGAATAAATGCCTATTGAGAGAAATGGTCTAAGAAGCTTTGATATCTTCTTTGCAAAAAAGCACAGAAATACTGTTTTGGGGAGACTCTTTTTCTTATATCCTCCAAAACCTTCAAAAGTATTTCCCTCAGCACAGAATCAATGTTACTTTACTGCACTATCAGTATACATAAGCCTTCTCCATTAATTTCACTCTCATCAGATCTGTGTGGAGATACTGTTGTAGAACACGGACTGAGTAAGAAAGCTGTTGCTGGATACTGTGCCTATGACAAGATCATGGCATTTGCTTTTCATAACATACGAGAGAAATGCACACTAAAAGCAATAGAAATACTAAATGTATCCTATGTATGCCTCCTTGATATGTGGTTTATTTTCCAGGAAGGAGCATGAATTTAAAAAATATATAATTTTTTTTGAAATATGTTTAGCTTTCCTCTCTGAAAACCCATTTACCTTGGTGGGAAAGCTTGGTGGTACGTTCCTACTGGACAGGCCATTTATTTTGAGGAATTACTGGTTATTACTGGTGGTGTTAGCAGACATCTTACTGAAATGCTCTCTGTGTTTGTTTTGATTCAGTCACTGCCTTGTGGCTGAGAAAACTCAACCTGTGCATTATGAGGTAAGTTTATGTCTGTAGGCCAAGTGTTGCCCATGAAGTTCTCTAGTTCGGCTCTTGCACAATCTCTCTCCCATGTCCAATGCTATTTTAATCTCAGTTGTGGAGAATGACATAATTTAACCCCTCTGTTTAGGATGCCATGAAGAGAATTAAATTGGGTCTGTGGTGCTTCTTGGATGACATTCAGTGGTCAGCTGGGCCATGGGATAAGTCTCCCTCTCCCCAGTTCCACATTCTGATGGGGAGATTTAAAACTTGATATAACACAACAGGTAATTTTAGGAAGGAAGTGAAGGGAACATATGAGCTGCAAAACACACATCACGTAGACTTGGGTATGTAGAATTAAGAGTATTGTTAAAACTCAAAAACATGCAACAAGTTCAAGTGGTTGTAAGCAATGACAACACAGTGACACGTTTCCTATTTGTAGTTGTGATCAACAATCAAATAAGCAACATCTTTCTAACGTAGATGTTGCTTGTATGTTGGATTTAATAAATACATACATGGATTGTGTAGTTTCTAATTCTTATTAGGGCGGCATAGTCATAGTCAAAATTCTTACGGATTGGGACAAGAGTGATTTGTTCTTGTTAGAATGACATCAGCTGAGTTAAATACTGTATGTACACTTCTATTTTCTATACAGATGATTCTCTTCCTGTTGCTGGAAGGAATCGGTGCTTAACTCCCATCCTTGGAGTATATTATTGGATGTCATTTGCACCCACCCACCCCAATTGAATTCCTTGGGCTTTACTGTTAATTCATGGCTACAATTCTATGAACTTGCTTAGGATTGCAGGCAATTCTGTTTCATGGTTTGAGTAAAGCATATACCTGTTTGAGGAAGAGTGCCCATGGGATTTGGCTAATGTTTTCCCTCAACAACGCCAGATCTTTGCTGCAGTGAAATTCATTCCCCTTCCCTTTCCTGTTATAATGTTTAAGCATACACCTAAGTGATAAGGTTGGCAGTACCAGTGTTAACACTAAAGGGAGTGGAGATGCCAAGAACATATAAAGGAAGTCTTGATATTTTTTTTAAAAAAGGAAGCCAGTTCAACTAGTTTCTGAGCTAGAGGAGGACACACCCGGAGTGCAGTGCCTACAATCAGGAAGCTGACCGATCTACACCGCATGGCTTTGCTTTTGGTGAGAATATTTGTCTTCTGTAAATCCATGGATAGTTCCTGCATATTTGGACAGCTTCATGCTGCAGGCATTTAACCAGGACAAACAGACATTGCTTTGGAGGGCATTTTGCATGAAGACGCCACCCTAGAAGAAAGGATGGGCCAAAAAGTATCACAGGAAACAAGCCAAGAGAGTAATGCTGACATTCTGGTTATCTGTGATGTTTTCAGCCAAGGAGTGGTTTTTGCTTCACAGAAGCTGAAAGAGTATCTTGGATTTGAGGATCCACAAAGTAAATTCTATCCAACCACTGATACTTTAAATGAGATTTTTCTGGTGAACTTTATTGGCTTTTGTGTTGAAAAAGGTGTGGAAGAGCGCATCACAACCAGCAAGATGACCAAGCAGCAGTCCTTGCTTTTTGGAGTTGACTGGATCTGGACGCTATCTGAAGCTGACAAGAAAATCCGACTTCAAATTGCTGTGCAGTCTCTACAGATGGGTGATCTTCCAAATGGCGGCCAGCCTTTTGAAACCACGGGCAGTAACGAGGCAGTGTTATCTGATGAGCTTTTCTGTAACAAGAGCCGATTTGAAAAGTTGGAAAAATTCTGTACCCTGGTGGGACATGACTGCCTTGGTCTGTTCATAACGTTTGGAGTTCCAGGAAAGCCCAAAGATATCAGAGGAGTTCTTCTAGATAGCATCAAAAGGGAAACACGGAAAAATCTCTTGTCTGGTGAGAATACACTTCGACAATTTGTTTTGACCACTGATAGTTTTCTTCCAACTAAAGAAATGCTGGAAAACTGCCTCACTAAGAAAAATGGGCTGAGGGAGGTGGGAAAGGTTTACATAAATTTTCTTTAATCTCTTGATTACAGACTCCGGGTGGTACAGTATTCCTCCCAACTCTTCTGTCTGTTCATAAAAATCAATCTGGCTTTTGGGTTTCATTTCTGCCATCCTGACAATAATTTGCAGGAATCAAATATTGCTGTCTGTCTGCGCTCCTAACAGATTCCATTTCAGCTGTGCATGTCAACAGAATGTTTTCCAGATAGACTATTTCCATTTAAAAATATTCAAAAACTGTGTTCTCTTAAAAACATACAATTTATTCCGCAGACTCTGTCTTTGTTCTCTTTGCTGAGTTCAGCTTATTTTGCAAGAGTGAGCAAGAGCTTTTAAAGTGCAAGGTAACTGTCCCGTGCAAAAGAACATTCAAATCCTTTATGAATGAGCACCTCTGCAGTTTTTATAATAACTGGGAAACACTATCTAGTGATCTAGCAAACAGTTACTGGTTTACAGACAATGAGAAGTTCCTTTTAATAAATCTTATCTATTTCCAGACAGCTTAGCAGCCTTCTATAACTGCTTCTCTTTGCCCAGCATCCATGATTATATCCAAGTGGAATATTCCATTACAATTTGTTTAGTATACTATCTCGGGTAACATTCTGCATCTGTAAATGCCGAGTTACCTGTTGGTGATACATTGTTGTGTTTCATTTGTTACCTAAACTGACTGTCTTACTCCTGACATGTAAGGGGTAATTGAATGCTGTGCTGACCTGTGAAACTGCAGGTGCCTTGTGCCACTTGCTTCACATGGAATTGGGCAGGGAGGGGAAAAGGTGGCCCACCAGTTGTTGTTGGACTGCAACACTAACTAGTCCTCACTTTAGCTAACATCTGAAGGACTAACAAATCCATTTCCCTAGAACAGCAGTTGCAGGAGATGAACAATTGGTAACCCGTCTGAGAAGGTTCTGTGACTTCAGACAGGTTCCTTTCAATAAGCCTGTTCTGTAATGGAGTTCTGCATGCAGAATGTAAGACTTTAACGGAATAATTTAACTTTGGGGTGGCCAGGATTGGGAGATTGGTACGGCTCCCATCATTCCTGGCTAGGGCTACGCAGGGATCGAATCCAACATCTCGTAAACTGTCGACTCCCCACCCCTCTATTCTGTTTTTGGCATGATTTACGAATGAAGCAAGATTTATCGTTAACAGAGTGAGCTGGGAAGGGGCCAGAGCACGATGGCCGTGGTAAGATGTTCTTGACATTCAGGACTCACATTAAAGAAGATTCACTGGTTTTTAATCTGTAAAGGCACAACTGAAAATGAGGAAGTTGGGCAAGGGTGGTATTGTGCATCTCTGGAAGTAGCGACTCAATGATTGTCCCATTCCCAAAAGTTGCCTAAGGGCCACTTCAAATAAAAACCTGTTGTTGATTTGTCAAGAAGTCATTAATGTAAATAAAGACCACCGCACATACTACACATGCATGTATTTTGTAGGAAGTCACAAGGGGTCTGCTCTAGAGTCTTTTCAATACTGAATAGAAATACCATATGAATCTCATATAAAGCACTAAAATTCACATTACCTCATCACAATGTAAAAGTCACTGAGTCTTGGAGCTACTGAATCAATTCTGACTTGTGGCAGCTCATTCCAGGGTACTCTAGATAGAAAGTATTTGGAAGTAGTTGACCATTCTCTTCTTCTGGCGGCATCCTGGGAGTGTGCGGCTTGTCCAAGTCCAAGGCTAGCCATTCACCCTTGGAGGCAGAGTGGGGAATCCAACTCTCAAAATCTGGCTTCGCAGCCAGATGCATAAAACACTGAATTATTCAGCAAGTATATAGCCAGTGTGGTGTAATGAATAAAAAGTCAAACTAGGCACTGGAGAACAGGGTTGGATTTCTCAGTCATGGAGGAGTGAAACCATTCCTTAAATTCCATACTTTAAGATTGCAATAAGTTGGTTTTAGCTTGACCGTGTGTTTGGGTTGGTGTGAACGTGACAGTAATTGTCCATAATTAGATAACCTACTACAATGCTCACCTAAATTATTAAATAGATAATGATAAAGTTGCATACAGTATGGATTGGCATTATTGGATTTACCCATATCTTCCCCTCTTTTCCCCAGAATGATGTACAAAGGGCTTCTGAGTGGATGAAGTAGAACTGTATGCAGTTCCTTGTAACGATAATGGATAAGTGTATACAGTACTTCTGGGGGAGGGGGGTGACCTTCCATTTGTTTTGTCCACCAATAGGCTTGTAATACTAAGTGAATACTGTATAAGACTATGATTAGGGCAAGACCTGCAAGACCTGGCTGTTGTATCCTATTATATAGCAGATACAACAATCATATCTTCTTTCCTGCAGCTCTAGGTGGTGGACTTCATTTGGCCCAAAGCTTATCATAGGGATAGTCATATTTGCTTTGAACAGTTTTAGCAAAGCCAGCAGTCCATGATTTTTAATTAATTAAAATTACAAGGCTACAAAGTCTTCAAACAGAATTTTAAAAAAAAACTCTGAAGAAGCCAGCTGTTGCTTCCTTGCAGTAAAAACATTTAAGATTTCATGCACACAGAACCACCCAGCAATCAAGACTCTCAAATGGTGCCCTGCCCTGTTTGTACACAAGGAACTGTTGCTGAGAGAATGAACGAACAACTATAAACAATCTAGAGAGTGGAGAATAATTGCATTGCCTGTAAACAGTTCTTTAGTTATGTACCCAAGTTTTGTTTCTGTTGAGGGCCACAGATTTTGGGTTTATATGTAGTCAGCTGTTGTCACAGGGATCATCCAAGGCAGTAAAGCATTAGCAACTGCCACAGAGATGTTTGCCCAGAAATAGAAAGTTACTAGTTTGAAAGCTATTTTTGCCAGCGTGGCATGCATCCTGAAAACACTTCCTCTGAGTTGCAGCTGGGAAAACAGATGGGGCATGGTGGGGCAATTATATTACACCATGACTAAGATGAGTCTGCAATTATCAGAACGATCGTAAAAGAGGAAAGTGTGGGGAAGTTACTTTCACAAACTACAACTGCCAGAATCTTGCAGCCACCACGTCCACCGGGGAGGTGTAGCTCCATTCTCCTCCTTCCCAAACTGCTATGGAAGGTAGATCCAGTTGGAGGTAGTAAATGTGTCTCCTTATTAAAATTAACATGAGTATAGCTTGCTGCTGTATAGGAAGAAGGGGGATGATCAAAAAAGCAAGGCATGCCCCCCCCCAGAAGTGCATAGAGTGCATAGCAAAGGACATTCTGTCATTTTAATTCACTTGCAATGAATTTATAAGCAACCCCCAATAGTGGTTGCTTTACACAGGGAAAATCCTGGATTTTGGAGCACAATGTTAATTTTGTGTAACATCAAGCAAACCATTTCACTGCTACATGAGCACATTCATTTGTTTCTAAAAGCTCTAGTGAAGTACTGACTCGCTTTAATTTAATCTTCAACCACATATTTTTATACCATTTATTCTTGCTTGCCATGATTTTTTTTTTCTTCTGTATGAAATGAGGCCATGTCTGGTTCTTCTTTCAATTCTGAGCCCTCTTGGAGAATTTCTTAAATGTCCAAAATCAGGTTTAGCCAAACAGATTAAGAGGAAATCCACTGAAATAAGTGATAAGCAAAACTGATTTTATTTCTACCACAAGTCGTTAGAAAACGGACAGCTGAATAGGCAGAGTAAGTCATACAAAACAACTTGAGTGAACTGAGACAGAGTGACTCAGCATACATTTATTAAAAGTAAAAGCTCCTGTGTCTACAGTTGTACAAACAGTATGCCAAAAAGACAGTTTACATTAAATTGGATAGAGCATATTCGAAGAAGGAATTTAGTGTACAGAACTGGGGAACATTTGCAAAGTTTCCTTTCCTCAGCCTTCTGCTGTTTCTATTAGCACTAGTCCAAAGGCCAAATTAGAAGCAACATTGTTTTCCAAGTGCACAAATGACATTTAAAGAAGACATGGAACACCCATACCTATATTTAACGGCTAGGTGTCCTTATCATTCTCAGCCTGCTTCTCAGCTCCTGCATTCAACCCCTTTACTAGCCCTGGTAATCCCCAAAAGTCAAGTTTTAGAGGACCAGGCTGCAACCCTAGTCCACATGGGACCTCCTTGCAGGACCTTAGCACACTTACCCTTCCTCCTAAGAATCCCTTTGCCTCTTCTTTATACATTCTGATACAAGCTTAGGACATATGTGGTAGAGATGGGCACGAAACGAACAATTTTTCATTTTTTCGTTTCGTTACATAACGAAACGACAAACAAATTTTGTCTCTAAAATGAAACGAAACTAACAGAAACACCGGAAATTTTGTCGTGCGTTTCATTTCCGTTACTGCAATATGAGTCAATTGCTTAAAATCCTTTTAAAAATCACAAAAAATCGAAATAAATGGTAATTAAATGGTAACGAAACGAACGAAAACGATTTTTTTTGCAAAAATTCGTGAAAAAAGGAAACAAACCAAAACGGACCCTCCAAACAACAAACGAAATGCCATTTTTTTTAATTCGTGCCCATCTCTAATATGTGGTCTTGGAAAAACCAAGGCATGACAGCTTGTGTGGGTGCTTTAACGTCAGTCACAGAGAGCTGCACTTCATTATGAAGGAAACACCAGTACATTTAGGGAAAGGGGAAACCTTTGCTGAAGCCTTTAAAAAAGGAGACCTTCTTTGCATTTGGAGGGAAAAGGCACCACCATATGAGCAGTTAAACAGGCACAAGGAGGCAAGATGGACTGTACTTCAGATGACACAAATCTACAGTACTCACAAATACACTTGTGCAGAATATTAAATGACTGAGTAAGCAAGAGAACAAGTGACTAAAATGGGTAAGTATATGAAACATTTTTATTCTCAAACTGATTGGCCTAACTTGCACATAACAGCAAGTCAGCTTGTTTGTTAAATGTGCTTGCCTGTCGCATCCAAATCGGCTGCCACAAACTGACCATGGTTTGTTTATGAAGCCATAACAAGAAACCATGTTTTATTGCTAGTTTGTGTTATGTTCAAAACTTGAATTGTGGTGTTTTAAAGGGGGCTGATAAAAGACAGGAGGGAAAACAGACCAGAAACAGGGAAAAACCAGTTCTAATTCTGTTACCTACAAGACAATGTGGGTCTTGAAAAGTTTCAGCACCACATTCTTTATAAAATAAATGGTGGCTAAAGACAAGAATTGTTAATTTCCCCACACAAGTCCTCTTGAAATTAATGGGAGATGATCAAGAACATTTGTATCATGCATCTGAACTCATTTTCTGTGTGGCTTACGCAGCAGTTAAGCTACAGAACTTCAACTTGTTTTTTAAAAGAACAAATATTTTAAATTCGAGAAAGTGAAGTTTTAACATACACATATAGCATATAGATGCTGAATTTAACTTTTCTGAAATCCTGCCACAAAATGGTTTGTGCGTTTAAACTAACAATATACAGTGCCCCGCTAGTTTTCCCAACAAAAGAAAAGACATTATATTATTTAAAAGGGCTGCTTTAAAAAGCACAAAATTTCCTGCAGATACATGATACACCATATGTTGGAAGCAGCATTCTGGCATGTCTATCCTGTTGTAGAAGGTGTTATAGGACCCAAATGTTGTAGAAAATGGGAGTTTGCTTTTAAGTACAAAAAACATTTCGCACAATATAAATCCCTACATTGAAGTACAGTTAATACATACTTCCTTTTGATTACTTTCGACTCACTGTTCTATATAATCAGAATTTATTACTGGAATAACGTACGCATCCAAACTGAAAGAACTGGCTTCTACAAACACACATAAGGACTGCTTTCCTCCTAATAGTGTTGAGTATTGCAACATTAGATGTTCTTTTCAATAAAAAAATATCAAGAAGGGTAAAGAAATACTTGCAACTTGCTTTGGGAATTGTAAAGAAGAGAGAAATCATGTAATTAGATTAGGATAACTCATCTATGCATTCTCAATATACAGTGTGCATCAAATAAACAGTTCCCCCCAAATTAGCTATACCATGAGTCTTGAATGAAATGCAACAATGGTGTTTTAATTAATGGAAAGTGTGCATTTAATACAGTTTTCTTGAACTCTTCTCATTTTAAAGCTTTTTGGCAGAAGAAGAACAAAGTATTTCCTGTTGTTTTAGAACTTAGAAGTTTGGACTACAATTCTCAGACTCCCCAGCCAGCAAAGCCGGTGCTGCCTGGGGGTTCTAGAAGCTGCTATCCAAGAAGGAACTTTTCCACCCCCTGTTTGACTGAATATGGGCATCATACATACATCCTGAAATGTAGAAACTCTTTGGAATTGGAACAGACTAGCTACATTTCTTTGCTCTATCATGAAAGAGTTTAACATACCCCAGTGGCCTTATTACTGGTTTGACAAGCACAGCAAAGCTAGAAGTACCATATACAACACAGCTATCGGTCTACAGAATTTTCAGCATGGCGCTAATAGAAAGACACCAAACGTCTACGGACAGTTTGGCTGCCCCTTTGAATGCAGTTCCATGGCTCTGCCACTTTCTCTGTTTTGCATCTTGTTCCCTGTTGTTCCAAAGTGCTTCCTTCCACACTCCTTCCCCTACATACACATCTGACGTCATCCTGCTACTCATCCAATCTAGTAGGCAAATCTCATCTCCTTGGTATAGCCCAGTTTCTCGAGGTTGGGAATGCAAGCGTACTGGATCATGGGAGGAGGACCACACATCAGAATAAGGACGTCATCCTGCGGTGGGGGCATATGGTCTTTAATCATATCTTGATTCACAAACCCTTGGCTGTAATCCCATTCTGAAATCAAGAAGACCACAGTTTATGTTTAAAGTGGTATCTAGACAAACAAACAAAACATTTATCACTAAAGGTTAGATCCATATGCCCAGATTCTGGTTTTCAGAAAAGACAACCCTTTGTATTGTCATCTTGAGTTTTGCCAAAGATCTCATGACACTTGCATGACTGACTCGTGGCAATCCTAGCCAAGGTTCTGAGGTATGGAAGATGGCCAAGGAGTGGTTTACTGACACATCCTCTCTTGCCTGTAAGTGCCCCTGGCTGAGCAGAGATTTGAATCCAGGTCTCCTGAGGCCTTGTCTGCCATTCTAGTTACTGCACCACACTAATTATGGGTCCAATTTTATCTTGTTCCAAGATGGAGAAGTCCCAGTCCCATCTTTATACTAAGTTTAATTGCAGAACCCCATGGTTCAAAAAACATAGCCACGTCTTTCAGTATCATGTCTTGTGCTACAGTTCATATTTCTGTCCCCCACAAGCTTGCCACAAAATACTGTACTTTATAACTTGAAAGCATCTGTAATGTATGAATGTACAGGTGATCCTAAAAAAAAATTGCCCAGATTTATCTATGCTTATTTTATCACCTTTCTTACAAAACTTTCAATGACAACAGCCACATTTGACACAATACTAGCTATTACTATTGAAAGAGGAAAGATCACAGACAGCAGTAGGTGGGAGAATGTGGGTTTTTTCAGTAAAACGCAGCATCTCAACAACAATGAGTGATTCGCACCATTTGATTTTATATTCAAAATTTAATACACATGATTTTTACACATTCAGAGATGGAAAAAAATAAGTTATTAAAACCAGAAGGGGGAGCATACGGAGAAGTAAGATACGTGAGCCATCATAGCCGATCACAATATTAAGGACTTACTTTCAGGTGCTCTGTCCAAGGTGTACCACAGTTTAAAGCGGGCTGAATGTTGAACCTGGACTTCTTCCAGTTCTGGCCGCAGCAAGATATCATCCTCTGTCTAATCAAAAAAGGAAAAAGGCAGACTTGGCATTTCATATTTCTCTGCTCTCCTCTATCTAAACCTCTCCAAAGATTAAACCAAGGGCACATCATTTATTTTTACTAGACAAGAAAAGAGAAGCATTGTAGTAGAGAGCTGGGATAAGGGGCATCACGTTTTCCTGTTCAATTCTGCCACTCTCATATCGAAAACTGCTATCTCTTGACTCTGCTGTCTTTTCACAACTAAATATTTATTGCTATTACTTTGCTTAGCACTTAATACATTTCTAAGCGAGAAATAATTCAGGCAGTCTGCTTCTGGCATCATTTGCTCTGCCATTTGTTGACATAAGCTGCCTGTAATGGTTAAAGGTTTCTATCGCTAAATGTAACTCTGTCCTCAGCATGTCACTGATGCAACACTCAGTGTTGTGTTGTGTCTTAAGCCACATGGCAAAGAAGCTGGAAGTCTCCACTGTTGCTCAAGGCTAGGAGTTTCCTGATGCAGGAAAACTACACTATGACTCTTGTTCCAAGAAACAATTCCAATCAAGGACTAACGAAACGCAAACCAACCCTGCAGAGTCTGAAGCCCTTCTAGCAACTGTCAGTACTAAATAATCACACAACTTACTCTTTATTGCCACAGCATCATGGGAGCCAACCACTACCCTACCCACCTGGGCATGAGGGGAGTGTAAGTGACTAACTGAAACAACACCAGCCATTTGTGGCAACCCCTGACAGGCCTCAAGTCTTTCCTGGTAACCCTCATTCAGCTTTCCCATTCAGAAGTTGCAGTGTCCCAATCCACCGGGGGGGGGGGAATGGGAGCCAGGAAAGCAACAATTCCACTGGGTATGGAAGAGAAGAGACCAGAGATTCCCTGTTAAAAGAAAGATCCTCAATTTTAAAAAAAATACCATAATCATTGCCACCCTGACACCAGTCTCGCCAGTAACTAGGCCATAAAAAGGCCACATCATTTGTTCAGGCTCCTGAGGTGTCCCTGAAGCACGGGAGGCGGGGGGTGGGGTGGGGGTGTCAACAAGTAACAGTTTCCCAATTACTGCAGCAGTGAGGTAGGGACAAGAGCATTCATCAATTGGAAGAGCCATGAAGGATGACTCCACAGTCGCCACTGAAACAAGAATAGTCTGAAGTAAATACTGTTCTGAATGTGGACTCCATTGTAGCAAATGACTATACAGTACAGAATTGTGCATTAAAGGGAAGAACAAAGTGACTAAAAGAGGGACAGGTGTACCACACCACTCCTTAAGGAGCCTCATGGTATGATGGTTGGACAGTGGTATTGCAATCCAGACTCAGTTCATGACCGGAATTAATCCCGATGGGCTCAAGCAGCAGGATCAAGACTGAGTCAGCCTTCCAACTTTCCATTGGTAAACTGAGTACTCAGCTCAGTTGGGGAGGGAGGCAAAGCGCAGCTAACTCAATTGCAAACTCCCCAGAGAATGCTTGATGCGCCAAGGGGATGATATATAAGCAGCCCACTTTGCTTTGCTTTAAGTCGGACTTAAGACAATCATTAATTACAAGGATGTTAGAAAAAAAAATCACAATTCACCAGTAAATTACTTGCCAGTTTTCACTAGATTAGCCAGAAACAATTTGCCAGGATTTCTGAAACAAATGCTGCAACCTCGTGGCAATCCGGCAGGGCACTCTTATGAAAAGTTTTAAATTTTAGCTTTATCAAAAGACATGTACCCCACTTTAAGAAGAGGGGTCCTCACAATAAGCAGAAGAATGTCAGGAAGTTTAAGCTTCCTTAAGAGTAATTACACTTTTGTATCTAGAAAAGCAATGCTACTTTATGCAAAATTATTCGGCTGGCAACACCACACTTCTATTTAGAGGTGCAGAGAACAAGAATTAATTTGCACCTGTTGGTAAAAAAAATGTTTCTAAAACCGCCTCAGCTACAGGAAAGCTATACTTGGGTAGGAATAAATCAAGGCAAATGTCACAATCGATAACGTCACAGAAATCTACCTAATGAATGCACTGCATTGATGAAAACTAATGAACACCACTAAAACAAGGCTACAATGTTTAAACTGGCAGACAGATAGATAAAATTTGAATTTTAAATTCAATATGTAATTATTGGAGGTGCAGCTGTTTAACTCTTGAGGGTACTTTGATTCTCAGGTGATAAACTGGAAGCGACAGAACAACAAACAGCAGGAGCAATCCTATATACATGTCTCCTCAAAATAAGGCTCATCAAATTTGGTGTTGTTTCCTCCCAAAAGCACACAGTCTAGTGCCCTATGTTTATTCCAGCTTCAGTCTAGTTTACAGTATGTGTGTAAATGAAAGGCCACTAATGTTAATATATTGAACCGATTAGAAAAGTTGTAAGCTGGATCAGACGTAAGATCCGTTTTCTCCAGTATTCAATAAGCAGGGTGGCATTTGGGACAAGCCACCCCACTGCCATCGGACTGCGGACCTGAATGTTAACACACACAATTCACAATTACTGTTTTGAATAAACTGCTCTGAGCAGCCTTGTTCTTAGATGGGCAGTATAGAAATCAAATAAATAAAAGTCTGCAGGACCCACTACTGTAACTGCAAGCATTCTTGTGGGCTATTGTAGGAAGACAAAACATAAGCTACTTGTGAGCAATTAAAGGTAAGGGCACAATTCTAGGCACACTCACCTGGGATTAAGGGCCACTGAAAATGGTCCGACTTATTTTTGAGTTAATGTGCTTAGGAATTGTGCTGTATTATCCACCACCACCATTGATTTTGTTCCCTTTACCCAGAGAAAACACTACCATTTCGTCGACTTATATCACAACACAAGTAATATCAAGGGCATCGCTTTACCTGGTTAGCAAAGAGCAAGTGACAGATAGTGGGATCATCTTTGTCCTTCGTAATAGCTCGGATCAGCTGCAGCATAGGTGTAATCCCTTCCAGGAAGCAAAACAAATAAAAAATAAAAAAACAATCAACATAATCAAACAGAACTCAAGACCACAAGAAAGATGTCAGCAAGAAAGGCAAACAAGTCTCTCAGATACCTGTTCCACCTGCAATCATCCCAACATGTTTCACATGCTTGAGAACTGGTTCTGATTTCTTGTCGGGACGAATGGCAAATACACCTGCAGGAATGGCAAGAACTCGGTCAGAGGATTCTACCCATGAGCAGACACAGTACATAGTGACAAAGGGGCTGGAAAACACAACAGATACATACAATCTTTTCTAGAAATTAGACTCAATGGCAACTGGAGGGGGTGGTGGTGACATCTCTATTGTGCCTTTTTTGCCACCAGGATAAGAACCTCTCTGTTACCCCTCTGAAGGTTAAAACTACCAGTGGTTACTTATGTTAACCTCCATTTCAATCTCTCTCTGAACATGAGGAGGAGTGCTCTTGCCCCCATCTCTTGCCTGAGAGATTCCTATGGGCGGTGGGGGGGGGACACTTGCAGGAACATCATGCTGGACTTGACTGCTTTTTGGTCTGATTTAGCATGGTTGTTACATAGTTGTGCCATTTAGGATGGAAGAGCAGGGAAAGACTTTCTCTTGAGAGCTTGTGCGCAAGGGGAACCTCTCCACGCAACCTCCTCCTCCTCCAAGAGAAGCTAGGACAATACAAAGTCTAGAATGTCTGTTAGGCGGCTTCTCCATCTTCTGATTAAGGTACTGTATGGATCCATGCCACGGAGCTGACCTACCTCTTTCTACCAAGCTTATAATGTGAGGCCATTGTAGCATTACCCTCTTAAGGCAGCTTTCACAGATAAGGCCACAATGGCTTCACCTTATGAGAATGTGCAACAGTAAATATAAAGGACTTGTGCACTCCCTCTTCTTCCTTTCTGCACCATCAAGGGAGGAAATCTAACATAGTTTGATAGACTTGCTCCTGCACCAGAACAGGAGACTGTAAGATGTTAAACACTTTGATTATACAATATATTTCCTCCCACTGCGGATCAAAGTTGCTCCTCCAAAACCAAAATGTGGCCATCTGAGGCTATTGTTGTTGGTTTCTTTTTTACAAAATTATCTTTATCTCCCCCTCCTTTGGTGGGCGGGGGTTGGCAGTGCAGGATAGGAAAATGTTTTCTGGGCCCTCAACCCTAACCCTAAGCCTAACCCTTACCCACCCTTGAAGTTTCAAGGTGGCAGCATGATTTTGTAAAACAGATTTCATGTTCACTTAAGAAAGCCAATGAGGTCTCACTCTGTTCCTAAGAGGCTACTGGCAAAGCCAAAAAGCTGTCCTCTCTGGTTTCTTAGGAATGTATCTTGTTTATAAAATTCTGCCTTGCCTTTCCCCTTGTAGACAAGCAGTCCATTGGGTCCACGGAAATCGATTGTGTCCCCCGTCTTAAGGCTTTCAAGGTGCTGTGACATTTTCCCTCCCTCAGGGAATTTGGGGTGAACGCCTTTGAAATATATCTATATTAAAAGGAGAGAAAGAAACAAAAAAAATGGGTAAGGATACAAAAATGGTTTACAAACTTGCAGAAGTTGTAAATGGCTATGCGATAACGCAAGGAGAATAAAAATGACTCAGCATCTCAGCGTGTGATCACACAGGCATATGGCTTATATGTTGTGGCAAGGTATGGTACAAAACAGATATGGTATTATCTGTTTCCTGGTAATTACATGATATACAAGCAATAACACTCCATCCCAACCCCAATGTTTTTATTCCAGCCTTAAAGTTATTACTTTCTGGGAAATTCCCCAACTGGCAAAAAAGACACTTTAAGGAAGATTGTTGCAGACAAAGCGACCCTTTCTGGAGGGATAAAATGTGTACCTTTCTCACTGTCTGGTTGCACACTCACTCGCATACAGTATAAATCCAGATCAACAGAAATAGACTACAATGAAGAGGTCTATACCGTGAACGTATACAAGAGTTACAAAGACCAACTACAAGACAGAAATCATTTTTAAGGCCATACATCAAATTATTATTGGTGGATAACCCTCAGTAGCTAAAATTGACAAGGGTTTACCTTTACAACAAGATCCACATAACCTTTGTCATCATCACTGCTGACTGGCGTGTACGGTCTGATCACTAGATTCCCATCAATTCTTGCAGAGAGGTAAATGTGCTGCCCTAATGGTAAATCAAAACATCACTCATTAATCATAGTTTTTAAAGTATAAAGCAGCTTAAGAAACATGTTCTTCTTCCAGTTATTTGTCTTGACTATTACACACTTTTCCCCCTCAAGAGTCGAGGAGCAGTGTTTTGCTCATATTACTATGGACTGAACGTAAGTTATGGAGGCAGCCACAAGCTATTTGGAGAGGGTCTGGCTACGAGCCTAGTCATGCCACAGGTACCTCTTCCGACAACCATTTCCACAACTTCCATTCTGCACACAGTAACCTGAAAAGGATACTAGCCAAGATGAGTTAAATGGTTGACACCAGCCCTCCTTGGCTTTTTCTGTCCTAATATGAATTTAACAATTTCTATACAGAGGAAATGAAACACATGGCCCTTCTATCCCTAGTCAGCATAGTCAATAGTGCAGATCCATCAAGATACAGAGGATTATGGGTCTCTATTCCCGAAACAGACCTAGTTCCAATCTTTATCTCGGGTTACAAATTTATTCACAGTGGCTAGATCAATAATAGCTAGAAACTGAAAATCCAAACATGAACTATATTTAGATGAATAGTATAATGAAATATGGAATATTGCTTTAAATGATAAATTGACATATATTTTAAAGACCAAAAAAGGAGAGTTTAAAAAAGATATGCTTTATGAGATTTGGGGTAGATTTATTGAATATGTGCTTGTAAGAGATAAAACTTCCATGCAACAATCAATTCTGTTCTGGAGGGCAGGATAATGAATCAAAATAAAAAGAATGGTCCCAAGGTTCAATGGGTGCACTGTTGTTGATGTTTTGTTTTCGCTTTAATTTGTAATTTTTTTGTATTTTGAACTTTTTTGTATAAATAATTCTTTTTTTAAAAAAAAAGTATAGACATCTAGAGCAACTGTGGATAACCTGCAGCATTTTCTTAACTGCAGGCAAAGCAAAGAAGGTATTAATGTCCACGCATAAAAGGGAAAATAAACTGAACATTTATAACATTTCTGTTACATTTAATTCCACTGCATATATTACACATGCATCTATTGCATCCGTGTCCTCTGACTTATCCACAGTATAAGCTTTTAAGAAAAATATCATGCCACCTTTGGTTCCCAGTCGCTTCAGCTCCTTGTCCCATTGCCCATTCCTCTGAAGAGTGTAAAAAACAAAGGACAGAACAACACCTGCTTTGGATGTCTCCAGAAGAACAAAGCAGCAGCTGCCTTTAATTGTGATTAAATTACCCCTCAGATACCAAAACAAGAAAATAAACTGTGCTGCAACCAGGGGCCATGGCTAGGAATGCAACGAATACTTACTCTGATAGCAAAAGGCTCCATGAAAAATGCAATGAAGTGAGTGTGTATGTATGTGTGTTTGTGTTTGGGAAGACTGTCTCCTAAAAGCAGCATTGAGAATCCCACTGGCTATTTATCTGGGCATTAAATGCAGTGTGTAATCAGTAACAGTGAATTACCCACCAGTTAATCAGCTGTGCTACAATTCATACCAGTGCACTTAGAACCAGCATATAAATTTTGGTCAAATTCAGAAAGAGAGAAATTCCTTATGATTAGCAAGCTATATAAAATGTCAAGTTTTCTACGTCAAAGAACATGAGACATGTCATGGATTTTGAGAGCAACTTATACAGTTCCTATAAAACGCAAGAAATAAACAAACAGAAAGCCCTGTCATATTTGGTAATTTTTTTAACCAAACCAACATGCTGCTTTCCACTAATACCCAATGCAAGAGCAAAATGCAACATGATGATTGGGGGGGGGGGGACAACTACAGTAGTCCCCTGCCACAACACAGTTCATATATTACAGTCTCAGTATATTGCAGTTGTTTTTTTTCCTTGAGAGAAGCAAGCTTCCAAAGAGAGGCTTTTAATCCCCTCCTGACATCTCAGCAAACAGAGCTGGGGCTGTTCCTGCCAGCTGCATTTGCAAAGAGAAGTTTTTAACCAACCCCCTAACACCTCATCAAACTGACCTTGGGCTGCTCTGCTGCTGTTTCCAAAGAGAAGTTTTTAACCCCCTCCTGACATCTCAGCAAACAGACCTTGAGCTCCCAGCAGCAAAGTTTCCTGAGGTGTCAGGAGGGAGTTAAAAACCTCTCTTTGCAAAAGCAGCCGGCAGGAGCAGCCCAAGATCAATTTACTCAAGCGTCTGCATTTCACGTATCCTGGTGGATCAGGCACCAAACTTCCACAATAAGCAGGGGAGTACTGTATAGTAAAGAGAGCCTTGGGACAGTCTGGGGGTGAGAGTTTTGGATTTTCTGAATTACATATACCACAGTTCTTCATTCTGGGACATCCATCTACTTTATGGGCACTTTGCCTTTCTTCCAAGTGTATCACATTCAGGTATTTGAAAGTTGCCTGTGAGGTAGCTAGAACTCCCAGAATGAAAAATTATGGCATCTGTAGTTGAAAAAGGGGGAAATCCTAACCCTAGGAAAGATTTCAATCCTTGCAACAATGAAGTAAAGCAGTCATAGGTTTGGAAATGTCAAGGAAAAGTGGAGCTGCTGGTAGAGAATCCTTTCTCTTCAAGTCCACCAAATAACCTGGATATCCTTTTCCTTGGCTGCCTTCTCTCTGTCACTTAAATGCAAGCATACCTTGGTTTAAGAATTTAATGCATTCTCTGGGACGTTTCATATTGCAAAAAAATCATAAATCAGAAACACACAGGGCGCAATGTATCCCAGGGAAACCTGGTTCAAAAAAATTGTAAACCAAGATATTGCAGAAAAAAAAATCGTAAACTGAGACATTATTTTCAATGGATTTCCTTTCGTAAACCAAAACCTGTGTTAATGGAGGGCGTTCGTAAATCAAGGTACGCCTGTAAATGTAAAGAGTTTTCATTTTCTGCAGTATAAACAACATACCAATGGGAAGGCCTAGAATGTGTTCTGGGCTTGGCAGTGCAAACCGAAATCTTCTGGTATCATGACTGATAATCTGGAAAGGAAACAGCAGTCAAATCAGTCCTCTAGATGGGCTTTAGCCAAACTTATATTTCCACACACACACACACACACACACACACACCCGTCCAAATATTTTTAACTGGAGTATTAATCAGTTTCAGCAGGAAACGTTCATTTAGAATACAAACATGCTTGTTCATACAGGAGCTAAATAAGGCTACCTCGTCCTTTCATTCCAAAATGGGTGCTCAGCACTCACCACAGACTTGCCAAGACATGTGACAATACAGCACAAGAGCGTAAATAAAATCATATACAGTATACATTTAAAAAAAAACATGTTTCACCACAGTACTATTCATGTGGTTAATTCATGTGGTTAAACTGCTGTACTGAAGCCAAAACTGTGCTCATGACCCAGAGTTCAACTGCAGGTAGCAGGCTCTGGTTCCACCCCTCCAAGGTTGGATAAATGGGTTCACAGGTTGCTGGGGTGGGGGTGGAGGCAATGTGTAAAAGGTTCCCCCCTGAACATGCATGCTAGTCATGTCCGACTCTAGGGGCGGTGCTCATCTCCATTTCCAAGCCAAAGAGCCAGTGTTTTGCAAGTCTGTAGCCATGTGTCCATGGCTGAACGCATTTCTGCACACAGAACACTGTCTACCTTGCCACTTTTTATGGTGGTACCTATTTATCTACTTGCATTTACATACTTTTGAACTGCTAGGTTGGCAGGAGCTGGGATTAACAGCGGGAGATCACTCCGCTGTGAGGCACCCAGGATTTGAATTGCCCCGCTGCCGACTTTGCAGCTGACAGTTTTCAGTGTTCTAGCTCACTGAGCCACCACGCCTGCATAATTAAAACTGTAAATGGCCCCGAGTGTGCTTTAAGAACTATGGAGTGGTATGTAAGCCATACACTTTCACATGTACTAAAATTATTACACCTCTTAAAAATTAATTGGGCATTTCTTTCTGTGCCAGGGGTATATGTAATAAAGGACTGGAGTTGATGTGATCATTTCTTACCTCTTTGTCAATCAGCCTTAGTGCATATTTCACATCTGGATTCTCCAGGGTAATGGCAGGCCGAGACTTAGAGAAGAGCCTCATGATCAAGCTGAACACAAAATATACAGGGGATAGTGCAACTCTTCCCAGCTGTAACATAAAAAGGAAATGGACCTTCAACTTCTGAACCCCAAATGATAAACAGTAATCAGTCAGTCTTAATGAACAGCTGTAAATCAAGAATTTCAGAAAATCTCCCTTTGAGCAATGAACATTATAAACAAGGAATCTCAAACACATCTCCTTGTCAGTGTTTGGTGGAAAGAATCATCACATTGCACATGTAAAACGTTTATTGCAAAAGCAACACACCCTGCATTAAACAGACTCATATATCCCTGTGATAACGGCAAAGGCAAGCAATACTAAATTTGCTGGGAGCCAGTCAATTGAAGAGGGACGGGATGGAATGAGAAATACATTTATATACAGCTACTTAACGCGCTTTCAAAGTAGTCAATGGCGACCTCACCCATTCTCCCAACAATCAGGTAAGAAAGCTGATATTATCCCCGTATTTCAGCTGGGGGAGGAGAGAGGGATTAAGGCTCAAAGAAAGAAGGCTCACTCAAGGCCAAATAATGCATTTGTTGTTGAGATGGTATCTGAACTGGAGACTTTCCCAGCTCATACTCATAAATATTTCAACAAATGTTCTGTCATCCACAAGCACTCATGCCCACATGCAACCTCCCTACTTTTAAGCAGAGACATCCCAAGAGCCAGGATCACACAGCAAAGTGTGTGATACGGCAGAATATAAATGACTTTCTTTGGCAAAGAGCAATCTCAAGAGCTGGTAGTCTCAAGGCTCGATGAGAAGATGAGATGCCACATCTTCTCTGTAACTGGTCTAGCTTTATGGAATGAATTGTTGCCTGAGAATCGACTTACCCCACACCTCCCTGGAATCTTTTAAAAGATAATTAAGAACATGTCTTTTCTGGCAAGCTTTCCCTGAGATATTTACATCGTAAACCATCAATCAGCCCAACTACCTCCATCCCACTGTCTTAATTTTATTGTCATATTGATGTTGTTGTCCATGCTGATGTGACATTTTTATATTTTATGACTTTTTTTCACGACTGTTTCTATAATCTGTTTTATGGTTTGTTTATTTATTAGATTTACGGTATATAAGGCTACTCTGGGTGGTTTACCTTGTGTTAAATGTGATTTATTAATATGCTGTTTTATTTTTGCCCTTTAGCTGCCCAGAGTGGCTTAGTGGCCAGCTAGGTGGGATATAAATACAATAAATAAATAAAACAAATGAATCTTGCTGAGCTGTGGTGGTTTTGGATATAAAGCAAAAAGAGCAATAAACAATAATTAATCCCTACCAAATCGCCAAAGTACCATGAAGCAACTTACACCTCACTCTCTTCCTACCTTTCTTCAAAACCTAGCTCTGTTTTTCATACACCTGCACACCTGATCCCTGCCTTCAGCTGTGTAGGCCATAGTTCCCAGGGAATAACTGATATTTCATTCTAGTTACACACCTAAACTTCTAACTATCAGCTCCTGTCAGACAACCATTCTCCGCCGTTAATCAGTGATTTGCTTTAATGAATGAAATGGCAGGCCAGAAGATACAAATGACACCGAAAGATCTCTTCTGAGCTCAAATGAGGTCAGAGTGTGTTTTATTTCTTCTAATTATATTCTGCCTTTCTCCCAGGGCACAATTTAAGATGGAATGCATGGGAATCCTAGATACGTTACTCTTCCACACAGGCACTAAACAGATTCAGACCTATTAAACTTTAGTACGGTGGTTAAAGTTTCAGCCATTAAGAAACAATTATATACAGACACTGGATCATCATGTCACACTGTACACACTCATCTTGTCTGGTTTTGGAAATTTAAATTCCCCGAACCATTCTGTGCAATATTATTTTCACAGATTTCCTCAGGGCTGAAAGTTTAACACATGACACCAAAGTTAGCTCTCTCAAGACTCATATTTACAACAGTGGCCTCAACTGGTTATGCAATGGTTGACGTATATAATTAAAATGCAAACCACCCAGAGAATGTTTTAAGCAGCACAATTAGTTTTGCTTTGGTTATTTCAAAACATTGATATTGTACAGATGTCAACATTCATGTGATCGTGCCGCACTCTAACCAGCTTAATCCTTAACATATAGGTTAGTCCTCGGAAGGTTTGGAAGCTCTTACTGTAGTTAAAATCCCACCATCAAGGTTCAAGAGCAGTAGCAGAACTTGCCCCATAACATAAAGCTACAGTTGACCAGGGGGAGGATTTTAAATGCATGGAAAAACAAAATCCACCACAGAACCTAGCAATATCTGATAATACAAAATAAGTCTTGTATATTTTAAATTTGCATTTTCAATAAAAGGTTGACAACGCCCCCCAAGCTCCTAACAGCTCCATAAAAGCCCTCCAAGCCTAAGAAAATGTTGTTGTTTTTAAGCTTGGCACCAGAGGTTTTCTAATGAATTCCAACACTTCATTCATGCCTTCTGAATACAAATACAACTGATAAACAAATACATAGAAAACTGTTTCTGAGACTGTCTGGCAGTCTGCCAACATGTTAATTTCAGCTTTCCCTTTTACAATCACAAATCATAAGAATTCTTATTTTGTTCACACAAGGGGCTAAAATCTGATACATAATTTTCCACCATCAAACTCAATAGAATCTACTGATGAATAAAATATGTGTGCATAAAAATGGGTATACTTCTTGTGAAACTGACTTCTGAGTTGACTAGACTTTAACGAAAATGACTGGGAAGTTGTCGTCAAGTTCTCCAATGAAACTAAAGTTTGCAATGGCAACTCTCAGCTTTTTGGTTTTGTGGGGCATTTACTGGGTTGCATGTGTCCTGGATCCTGCATTTTGCCCAACCCAACGGAGAGAACTGCACAGTCAATTCTGTTACCATGACATCTACAAACTAAAAACAAAACAAGTATCTACATCCCACTTCTAATTAAAAAAAACAAAACACTAAGATGTACCATATTTTTCCAGCTATAAGATGCCCCCCCTTTCCAACCCAAAATTACAGTTTCAGAACTGCACAGTTCTCTCCTTAGTCTACTTCTGTGTTTAAGACCCTCAAAATTTAGTCTGACAGTTTTAGCCAAAAATATAGGCATATGCACAGAAATATACTGTATACAGTATATCTCAAAGAACTACACAAAGTATTTTTCCTTTTTTGGTGGGGGGGAATGTTGTGGTTGGTTGGTTGATTTGTACACAAGGCACTCAAGCAATTAAGAACATCCACCTACCCCGCCAACAATAATATCAGATATTCCCAGGGCTGGCAAAGATGTTCTTTAGCCACTAATGGCAGGAAGCTTTCTGTTCTCGAGCAGAACATACACCCTCTCCTGTTCTCGAAGCCCCACTGAAGAAAAGAGATGTACAGAGCTCCTTGTCAATATTTTGACCGCAAACATGTTGACATAAGAGGAAGCAGAACAGTAATTGAGCATCTTTAATATCCCAGCCACATGCTGTAGTTTATTAGGACCTGGCCCCCTTATACCAGAAAACCTAGGCAGAATTTTGTTTTCTTTCATTTTTAAATCTGCCTCCAAGGACTTTGGGCAAATAGACCAAAGGCCTCACTTAGAAACCTGAACCCATGTTTCCTGAGCTGAAATATTGCCATGCTACCCCTTATCTGGGGAAATGAGTTCCAGTTTAGCTACTTTAAATTGTGATTTTTCTACCCCCTTCCAAGCAATCTAAACATCAGATCTATGCAAACATTGTTCCTGTTCTATCTGTTGCTCCATCCCCCTCAATTCTTAAAGCCATGATTCCAGCTTTAAGTTAGAGAAGAAAGTTTGTTTCTAACTTATGGGTAGGTGACACCTTTTTCCTCAATTCTTGATGACCTCTAGCTCAGCTTTCTGCAAAACTCTTGCTGGGGAATTCAAACAGGAACAGAAGCCTGAAAACTAGAGTCAACACACAGCACCGCAACCCAGACTAGTAAAGCTGCAAAGTCCTAAGACTGAAGATAACGTCACATTCAGAAATATTTGAGGGTGGAACAAAATGTTTTAAGGCATGCGTGCCTACTGGTAATGCCAGAAGTCCTATATCTTCCAAGACCATTTTATTGCATGATGCTTTTGAACATTATGGCCTAGATCCAGTGTTGGCAGAATCTTTTTGCAATTCTGTGCAAATGCAATCTAGACTCCATTTTGCAAACAACTGCCACCCCTGCACAGTGATCACCTCTCACAAGAGGGCCACTGATCAAGCACAGTTCCTACTTCTGCAAGCTCCTGACTAATAGGGTGGCACTGTCTGTTGTGACAGTTGTGATGCCTGCTTGCTTCCTCCCCTCTGGGATCCTGTGGAACAACACTTAACAGGGCTTTATGCTCCGCCAGGATGGCAATGGAGCAAAAAAAAAAAAAAAAAAAAAGGACAAATAAACAGCAACAAAGCACTTGAGAAACATGATCTTGTAATGTCACAAGATATGACAGGAAAAAAAGTTGAGCGCTGTTGGTTTGGATGGGTTCTTATGCCCACGTTCTGGCAACAAAAGCTACATGCAGACAGGAATGGATTAAAAATAGCCGTCACTTCATTGGCTCCTGCTCACAGTTTAGTGCAACACAGGGCAAGTATCCAGACATCAGGCAATGCAACAGCTGGCTACTACCTCAGCCTAGCCCACACGTTGGACAGAAATGGATGCGGAGGCAGGAATCTTAGAATATCAATGTTATGAGTCCAAACTGCATATCCCAACCTAGGTGTGTGACAGATCCTAGAACTAGGCTGGGCTGGGCTTGCAAATGACACCTTACTATCCCTTAAAGCAGGCATGTCCAAACTTTGGCCCTCCAGATGTTTTGGACGGCAACTCCCAGAATTCTAAACTTAGGTTGCCAATGACAAAGGACTGTGGGAGTCGTAGTCCAAAACATCTGGACAGCCGAAGATTGGACATGCCTGCCTTAAAGGCATCTCCTGGTGTATATAGCTCCATGAAACTCATCAGGCTTAGTCAATCAAGAGGAACATTTTAAAAAAAAGATGTGTAAAATTCCTTTATTTAATGCACCAAAGAGTGGTGGTGTCAGCAGCTTGATAAAGCAGGAACCCGTCAGGTGTAACATCAACCTCAGCTGCAGAGGACTCTGCCACATTTTGACCTACAAAATGCAACTGGGCCCAAGTTCAACACCAACATGAACATGTTCCTTATTTATTTATTTATTTATTTATTTATTTATTTATTTATTTATTGAAAACCAGTGAATTGAAGAAATGTGTGGGGTTAAGTTGAAAAGTAAAGTACTGTAGAAGCATTCCAAAGTATAATGTTAATACGATTTGGTAATTTCCTCTAATCACAGGGAAAGTGTGATGGAAAAGACACTCAAAACATGTATATTCGTTTGTTGTACATTTCAAAGGACTTCACCACAGACTTCGAAAGCATACCTGACTGACAGAAAAGACAAAGTCATACAAAAATATTTTCCCCCATCCTTTTTTTTTAAATGAAAGTAGAAACAGAAGCAGTAAGCATCTATTCTTTTAGTTTACAATTCTGACCAGGATTCTTGGCTCCAGCTTTAGGGTGTGGTTAAGTCCTGAACAACATTGAACAACATACAGCCAGTCCAAATTTAGCACTAATTCTGTCAGCCCAGCTGACAGACCACGCACTGCAAATGTCTTTGGTCTTTTCAAGTCATCTTTTGCCAAGGGACCTACTTATGAATTTTGCTAAGATAAAGTATCCACCACTGCTAGATGTAAGGACTTACACAGAAGCTTTGGGCTGTTTGGGAGAACTTGACGCTCTGCTACTTACAGCAATATGATTTCAGCCATTATGAAGAAAGGATTCCCCTGAAGACCACACTGATATTTTCTCCCTTTCCTGAACCTTGTCTACTACCAAGGGAGAACGGGCAACTCAAAGCCAAACCAGACATTATTTTAATTGCCTAGCTGGCAACCAAATTTGATTCAGAAAATATTGGCAGCAGGGAAGGGCAGAATTTTCATTAGGACTAACATGCCCTTCCCATTTGTGCAACATTAATAATAATAATAATAATAATAATAATAATAATAATAATAATAATAATAATTAATAATAATAATAATAATAATAATAATAATAATAATAATAATAATAATAATAATAATAATAATAATAATAATAATAATAGCAGCTTACATTGTTTACCACTAGGAAGCCAGTCTGGCAGTAGGTTCTAAATGCTACTGATCAGCTGACAGACCAGAAGGCCCTCTCCAGGAGAGGAGGAGGAGGACAGAACAGCTAATGAAGACAATGAACAATGGGGCATTCTCTTTCTGCGGAGTTCTTCCATGTTCCCTTATTCCCTCTCATTCCTCACCCTTCCTTCCTCTTCTTCCTTTTCCCTTGTCCCTCCTCTTTCACTGTACAGAAGAGAGAAAAGAGAAGCAAAAGCGATGAAGGAAAGTACCAAAAACTTTAAAACCGGCAGAAACAGCTCATTCCACTGGTGGACTTCAGTGCAAGACTGCAGCTACATATGTTCTGAGGACTGCGCTCTTCTGGTGGAAGAGAGAGCTTTTAAGAAGGTACAAATGCCATGACTAACTCCACAGGAGTACCATCACCAAAACCCCATAAACCAGGAACCTCCTTCAGCCTTTTCATTTGACAGATAATAAGCATATTTATTTTAGTTGCTGAGACTAGAAGACTTAGATACCCTCTAAATCAGGCCTGCCCAAAGTCCGGCCCGGGGGGGGGGGCGGCGGGCAAATCCGGCCCGCCAGGCCATTCTGAGTGGCCCGCAGCTGGCTGGCCCGCCCCTCCCTCCCCCTCCTTCACCCCATGTCTTTTTAAAAGAAAGTGGGTGGGGCTTGCAAGGGGGGGGCAGGGTTGGGGAGCAACCGGCCCCTGACATATTCTCAGCCACCAAATCTGGCCCTCCTTACAAAAAGTTTGGGCACCCCTGCTCTAAATCATGTAGCTGCTCATGGTCAGAAAGTTCATAAACCAATTCACAAGCAGCTATGGGAGGGTAAGACAAACACCCAAAGCCGTCCCAAGAAAGATAGTGCTGATATAGCGGAAGAACTGCCACACAACTTGGAAGGCAGAATTCAGGGACACACGGCAAGTGGGAATAGGCAAGAACTTGAAGGCACAACTTGGTACAGCCCTATCGGTATATCACATGTCTGCTCTGAACATGTCAACGATGCCTGCCATTTATCTGCCAAGGCCATGCTATCTTTTCTTTTCTTTTTGAAGCAACCAAATGGGCAGAGGAACAAGATACAGAACAAGATAGATAAAAGTTATTTTAGTGTTAACATTCTACATTATGTCTGTTATTCCATCCTTCCTGCTGCGGATGTCGTTGCCTCAAGAGCCTTGTCAGACAAATAATAATTACACACTGTAAAGTTGATCCCAATGTGTGGCAATCCTCTCAGAGTTTTCTAGATGTAGAGAACTCAGCAGACCTTTCTTTTGGTTCATTCAGTTCCCCAAGGCTACACAGATAACTGGGCAAGTAGCCCCACTACCCACACCTAAACGAGGCTATTAAGACTACCTTGCCTCCAACCCTGCATGGTGAGGCAACTGCTTAGCCTTTCACCCTGAGCGCTAACCAGAACTGGCGTGCATTTTGAAAACTATGATGCCTTTGTATGGGAGCCAGTTTGCCCCCATTATACCACCAAAGACAGCTAATGAGTGGAGCTATGAAATACGGGTCAGAATTTTACTGGCAATTTACATGTGTGAATGCTTAAGAGGTAGTAACAAATGGCTGCTAATCAAGAAGATACTGACTGTGCTGGTGGATGTAGGCCCAATGTCACCTGACATGCATCAATCACCAGTTCGACTCTGGTCAATATTCTCTAAAACTCAAGTGAACCCTGCAGAGAAAAGCTACTACACTCATTTACTCTGAAGTCAAATGCCCAATGCCAAGCTGCTCCAGAGCTGCAATTACTAGATACAACTGAAAGCAAGACTCATGGAACTCATCAGGACTTACTATGAGAAAGTACACATTAGAGCAGGCATGTCCAAACTTCAGCCCTCCTGATGTTTTGGACCACAACTCCCAGAATTCCAAGCCTGTATTGCCAATGACAAGGGCCTGTGGGAGTTGTGGTCCAAAACATCTGGAGGGCCAAAGTTTGGATATGCCTGCACTAGAGTGACTGTGCTGTCACTCCTAATCAGATGTGTTTAAGAGGAGAATCCTGAGCACGCCCAAATATTATGGATCATAACCAATTTACAGATGCCAGACAATAAAATCAAAATACTGCAAAAGTTATGATCTGTCCCAGGGCCACATTCAGCTGCGTTATCCTTTCTCCGTTCCCAACCACCACTGCTGAGAGCAGGATGACAACAGAGCATTTGTTCCAAGGCGATGGCGATCGCCAGGAAAGTCTGGAATACTTTTCCCATGAGTTATCCAAGCCTGCCATGAGTCATAAAGGCCTCCCAGCAAGCCCCGGGGCAGCTGATGCATCAGGCCTTCTGCATACCGACCCCCCCTTTCCCCCCCTTCCTTCACCAGGTCCCCCGCTCGAATCCACCCATCCAGGCATTGCTCGCCCCTAAACATTGCACCGCAAGCGATCCTTTCGCCCCCCTGCCTCTCGAGAAACAGCGGCCGCTCCCTGGAGGAAGCGCGGGAGGGCTGCATGTCCTTTGAAACACCCGGGCACAAAATGCAAATGGCAGGGGAGCCAGAAAAAAAATAAGATGGCATTGTTTTGCATTTGATCTTGAGCTGCCCCTGCCCCAAATGCACGCCCCGCTGGGAGCAGGAAATGGAGAAGAAGCGAGCGAAGCGCGGCCAGTTGCAGAAGGCGCCCCGGCTCTCCTCCTCCTCGGAGGCAAGGAGGTTCCTGCAGGGACTGATCTCGAAGGGCTGGACGGAGAGGCGAAGCAGAAGCACTTCGCCCTCGAGGAACTCCAATAC
>JAHTLZ010003305.1:6326118-6373883 GCA_023846285.1 Phrynocephalus versicolor
CCCCCCCCCCCCCCGTTTAGATCGAACAGCTTCCACAATTATTGAATAAAGGATAGGACGCCCTTCTGTCAAAACAGAAAACTGGCATCAGCCTCCTGGAACTTATATAGATTCCCAATTCCCTGCAGGGTTGGTGGCAAGGTAAAAGGTTTTGTCCAATATTGCTTTATTGGCTCAGAGACAGCTGGTAACAGAACCGATGTTGCAAATGTTCTCTAGACTGCTGAAAAATGGCTGGTGAACTAAAATTAAGTTGCAGCACAAAGCATCTAATTGCACGATGCTTCATGGGCCTCCTAATGCTGTGTCTCTTGAATTGGAACTGGAACTGGAACTAGTATTGAGGTATTTATTACTCCTGAATGGTAGTAGGTGGGGCTAGTTGACCATGTGGCACTTCTGCAAACACTGGTTGTAGAGACAGTGGAAAAGTCAATTGCATCTGTGAGGTGTGCTCTGAATGCCAGTAGTTTGTCTGCCTCACTTTCATCATTACTGATCTACATTTTCTTAAAATAAACAAGGAACAGCTAAGGACTGTGAGCTTAAAGAATGTGGCAGAGTTGAAAGATAGAACAGCATCATTGTCACTGAGTATTAGGTGTGACTGAAAAACTGCAACTAACAAATGAACAAATCAATATTTGGGTGCCCACTTCAATATTCTTAGGTTGCAATGCCTATCTGAAAGTGCACTCCATTAATGTCTGGAAAACCACAAGTTGCTCATCGTTGTTCTAAAAGTTTGTGGACTCCATGGAGACCAGTAGCAACCTATGAAATGTAACCCATGTTATCTCCTGCCTTGGAACCACCTGATCCCCATGCACCTTTTTGTCCTTTGTTTGCTCCCCTGTCTTCCCTTAAGCGAATAAGCACTGACTAGCCAAAGGAGTGGCAACATCTGCTCTCCTCATCATGTCCCTTATACAATGGAGATGAAAGCTGGGTAAGCAAATGGGCAAGGTGACAGCAGGAAGACCTCCCCCCTTGATTGATGCTGGATGCCTCCATCTAGCTGTGGGGGAAGAGGTTTGGAATTATATTCCCCATTGAGCCTCCCTGACAGTGGCTGATCTCAATTATCCACAGGGTACTTCCTAGTTCTGAAGTTCTAATATAATGATAATGATAATGGTCATCATCTTCGTAGAATCATAGAATTGAATTAAAAGGGGCTTCTAAGGTGATGGAGTCCAACTCCCTGCTCAGTGCAGAAATCCAAATAAAAGCAGGTCTGAGAGATGGTTATCCAATTTTCTCCCGAGCACTTCCATTAGAGGAACGCCCT
Organism: Phrynocephalus versicolor; assembly: GCA_023846285.1. Lineage (NCBI taxonomy): Eukaryota > Metazoa > Chordata > Lepidosauria > Squamata > Agamidae > Phrynocephalus > Phrynocephalus versicolor. The sequence goes on from JAHTLZ010003305.1 coordinate 6,327,410, forward strand.
CCACTTCCCAAGGTAACTGGTTCCATTGTCATACAACTCTAACTGTTATCAGGAGTTTTTTCTGGATATTCAGTCTAAATCAGGCTTCCTGTAGCATGAGTCCATTATTCCATGACCTGCACTCTGGGTTGACTGAGAACAGATCCTTGTTGCTATTGCTATTGCTGCTGCTGCTGCTGCTAATTATGATTCTATAAATCCTGAGCTGGGCTTTTGTAAAGAGCCACGGGGAACAGAATCAGAAATTGACGCAATTGTAATAATAAGAAGCACCACTGGATGTCACCCTATTCCTAGTACAAGATCCAACATCAACAGAACAACTTTAAAAGAAAGTTGCTTAAATAATTTGTAATGCATGGCAGTCAGTTTCCAGAGTTAGTTCTTTAAACTAAAGTTGCATTTACAATATTAGTTGATCTTAACCTAAATCTTAAAATAATTTAGGTGAAATAGTCTAAAACCAGAAAAATGTTAGCCTTATTTTACTTAAATCCCAGATACTGGCAAATAAGGATTTAAAGCAAGATAAATATTAAAAATGAATGAAAAGTGATTTGAAATAAGTGATAGAGAAGTTAAAGTTTTGATGCTACAGAAAGTCAAATAATTTATTAGGCTTTAAGCAAGTACGCCTCTCAGTAAGAAGTAATCATTAACAGTATAGAAAATGTACCGTATAGACAATGGTTAGAATAGGTGTAATGCTACATGGTGTGTCCCAAGGATTGTTGATTTTTCTAAAACAGTGAGTGGCTTTTTGATTGCAGTATATAATCTCGTTTGGTGAATTAGTCGGGGTGGTATGTAAACATATCAAATCCCAAACATTTGGTTTCAGGGAACAACAAAGACCACCATGCATGTGTGATATGTGGGTATGAGTGAGAGAGAAAGAACTCATACATGCTTATCCTAATTACCGGGAAATTCAGTGGGGATTCTGAACATTTCTTAATTGGACATTCATGGCACAGTATTTCACTAGAGAAGTTATGTGTCACTATGGTAACAATGGTAGATTTCACTTCACTTCTCATCTGACTCATACTGCTTAAATTTCCTCAAGATTTTTCCAATTAACACACCAGAACAAGAGCTGTAACACTTGTTTCGTGCCTAATCAAAATGGATGGTAACATGCAAGCAGCAGCCCAAGGGATTTTGCTGCCCGAGGCAGAGCAACAAATAATACGGCACCTACCAAAATCAAGGCTTACAGTACCTGAGGCCAAGCACGTTATTTGAAGAGAAATCCCACAAACATTCCCTCTTTGCTGAGGAAATGTATAATAATAAATAAACTTAACAATTTGCTGCTACCCCAAATCTGTTGCTGGAGGCAGCTTCATTGTTCTGCTGACAGGAGAGCTAATCCTGCCAACAACACACACTTCAGGCTAATGGTGCATCCTGACAGTTGTTGCTTTTCCTACAGCAGTTTTTCTCAACTTTCTCACCCAAGTGCCTGGGGGGGGGGGTCTGGGAGTTACAGTCCAAGGACACCTGGGTTACCCAAGTTGTCATTCACTGTCCTACAGAGAGGCTAGACCTGGGCGGGACTTCTTTGAAACCCAGAAGCTGCCGGAGATAGAGTGATGCTTCAGCACAAGTATTCTGGATCCCACACAGAGAGAAACATTTTGAAGCAGAGGGTAAAAATAGAGATATGATAGTTTGAGTTGGTTAAGCACCATCTCCCTACCATTTCCACTACCCAAATTCGAATATTGAGGCAACTGGGGTTATCCTAGGCCTTTAAAATTCTTCCACATGCCTTTTGTTTCTTCAGAGGCATTCAAATTTTAACCTACCCCCCCCCCCAAAAAAAACGGCATTTGGAGCCCCATGGTGCAGTGGTTAAATGCCTGTATTGCAGGTAAAACTGTGCTCACAACCTGGGGTTCAATCCCAGCTAGCCAGCTCATCTTTGACTCAGCCTTCCATCCTTCCATCCTTCTGAGGGCGGTAAAATAAGTTCCCAGATTGCTGGGGTGGGGGGTGGGGGTGGCAATGTGTAGCCTGCATAATGTAATTAAACTGTAAACCTCCCAGAGATGACTTGAAGTGGTAAGAGCCGGTATATAAGCAGAACACTTTGCTTTTGTTTTGCTTTTGCAATGGTCTAGGGACCAAACACTCCCTTTCCTTGGTCCATACTAGGCCACTCCTTTTCCTGCAATGCCTAGGATGTTTTTCCCACAGAGTGTCCAAACACCTCTTGAGCTTTTGCTCAAAGCAGGATTTGGTAGCCATTCAAGATGGGACAATGAACTAAATTGGTCTTGACAATGGTGGCCTGAGTTCTCCTGCCCCTTGACTTAGTGCTGGGATCTAGAGATGGGCACGATTCAAAAAAATGACATTTCAGTTTTTCATTTTTCGTTGCGGGTCCGTTTCGGTTCATTTTTGTTTTTTGTGAATTTTTTGAAAAAAATTCATTTTGTTTTTTCATTTTTTCATTTTTCATTTTTACCCGCTTTTTGTGTGACTTAAAGCATTTCCGTGCACGGACGTCCCCCAACGCCCCAGACCAGAGGGAAAACACTAAAAAAAATGATGCTGACAGAGACACAGTATAGACTAGGTACGCAGGGAGGCTGTAAAGGCAGCGTCAGGCATGGCCCAGGGCGTAAGGCAGCCGCAGAGTGACTGCACTGTGGGGCAGGGGAGGGTACTCACCAAGAGGTACACAGTACGCACGCAGGGAGGCTGCAAGAGAAATCTTTTCTTTCTCTGCCCTAAGAGCCAGGCTGCAGACAGCAGGAACACAGAGACACACACCTGCCTGGCTGGCCTAAAGTAACGAGTCACAGAGACAGCAATCCCACCCTAACTCCCACCGCAGACTGCAAGGAGGACGGCGGGCTGCCAAAGCTTTTTATGCCCTCTGTGGCTGCCACACCTACCCAGTCTGCAACCTGGGCATGCTATTGGTTGAAATTGTTCAAGAATTTACATGATCCCATCATATGGCTTGCATCGATCTTGTGGCTGGAATCCATTTTGTGTCATCCTTAAAGGGAAAAGAAAAAATACATTGTGATGGGAGAAAGACAAAAACAAACGTTTTAAGGACCGCAACCCCCTGGTAGGTAATAATTTCAAATAATTATCACTGTGTTTTTACAGATGTTCAGGATGTTTTAATACCCAAGAAATCAATATTAGGCATCTGGGAGCCATTTTGGGTCAATGTCCCCTAACTCCCCTTAAAGGAAAAAAATACAGGAATCTGAGAAAAGACATAAATGCACGTTTTAAGGACCTCAACCTCCCCCCCGGTAGGTATTATCAGGCAGAATAAATAATTATCGCTGTGTTTTTATGGATATTCAGGACGTATTTAACATTTAGGAACAGCTCATTTTATTGCGTGTTGCCATTAACGAAAACGAAACGTAACAAACCTAATTTTCATGGTTCTGTTCGGTTCGTTCTAATTTCATCACATTTTTCATTATTCGTTTCATTACGTAACGAAACAAATAACGAATAATGGAATGAATTTTTTTTTTCATTTCGTGCCCATCTCTACTGGGATCCCATTCCTCCTATTGCTGATGTTGCTTACTAGTTCATCCTCTTTCTCTTGCCCTTCCTTGCCACCTTGGGTCCCTTCATTTATCCTCATCTCCCCATTCAAGAGGAAGAACTCGCCATGGCAGCTACATCCCTGTCTGCTTGGTAAAGCCAGCTCTGGTATTTGAAAGAAGATGGGGATGTTTCTAGTGCAGATGAGGGGAGCCGGATGAGTGGGAGCACCTAAAGATTCAATGCCACTTACCACAAGGAGAAGCAGGAGTCATAGAAACACAGACGTTAATGATAACTGAATAAAGCTTTTGTGGGTTTTTCAGGATGTTCTGTAAGTTTTTCTTCCCGATGATCAACCCTCTCTTATTACAGTGAAACTTCTTAATCCCTCCAAATCACAATACTATGACGAACACCTAGTCTTCTGAATAGGACAAGTTCCCCCTTTGCCACCAAGTAGCCAAGCGACTAAGCTTGGAATTGGAGCTACAGTATTCCCCTCAAGGTTTCCTCTAAGGCAGGCCTGCCCAAAGTCTGGCCCGGGGGCCAAATCCGGCCCGTCAGGCCATTCTGAGTGGCCTGCGGCTGGCTGGCTCACCCCTCCCTCCCCCTCCTTCACCCCATGCTTTTTTAAAAAAAATCTGCCAACACTGACACTGCTGGGAAGCTTGGGTGGATGGGCGGTCTGTCGCCACCGCTGGGGAGCTTGGGGGGGGGGTGCAAGGTCGCACAGATCGCCTCTTCAAGGGGCGACCTGTGGCCACGGCTCCCTGTGCTGGGTGGAGCCCCAGCCAGCAGGGCTAAAAATAGAGGGGACACTAATCTCTGTGTTAATAAGCAATCCAGACTTGTAAGTTTTATAAAACTGATTGGAAGAAAGCTTATGAAGAAAATTGATGGAATGAAACAGGTTGTTCCCAATGGAACAGAATCATTTCAAGGCGGCAAAAATGAGGGTGCAGATAACAAAACATGAAATTAAGACAACTACATTGACAAATTACAGTACTCTAATTTGAAGGAATAACCTTTCCTAAACCAGCTGCCTGGACTTTTCAAGCTCATGCTTTCAAGCTTTCAGGGCAAAGAGGGAGACAATACCCATCTCTAAGCCCCATGTCACTAATCACTGGTAAGCCCCATTTGATCACAGCATGGAGCAGAGTATTGCTGTAACCAAAAGCAGATCTAGACATGCCCTGAGGATACATTGGCTGTCCTGGCAGGAATCACAAGCCCTCTGAAATCACGATTTTTTTTTTTGAAAATTGGAATATAAAGAAGCTGTATGCAAAGGGGGGGGGAGAGAAATCATACCTCCTAGCCATTTGCTTTCCCTGTTTTTCTGGCCGTTTCATGTCACAGTAATGATAGCATGTTTAATTAATCCAACTAATATCCAAGATTCTGTGCTCTCCAATGATTTCACGGTCAGGATCTGATAGTTATTGTGAGCTGTTTCCAAACAGCCTGAAAAACTCACAACAACTATCCAAGATTCTGCTTCTCCACAACAGGTTATATATCTACAAATGCTTGGGTAGTCATCAAAATTAGTTTTCTTGATATTGCTTACTAATTAAAGAGAATGAGCTGGTAATTAATGAAATGTTTACACAAGGTAGAAGTACTGAAATGCTGGATTTTCAACATAATTTCATGTCTCATCTGCAAATCTCTACAATGCAAAGATTTGCAGTTTTCATATACAGTGGTACCTTGTATAAAGGAATTAATTCATTCTAAATGAAATTCTTTTAAGCAAATTTTCCTTTGTACAAATTTCCCATAGGAATGCATTGAAAATGGATTAATCCTTAATCGCAACTGTTTTTCTGTTGTACAGATTCACCCCACAGGTGATTCTGTTAAGCGAATTTTTTTCCTTTAAGCGGATTTTCTGTTAAACAAACCGCTTGTTATACGAGGGTCCACTATACCTGCATTGCTCACCAAGTTTCTTCATGCCTGCCAGCTAAGCACTGCAGTTTGCCAAGAACTTAACAAACATTTAGTCGTCTTCTTTCTTTCGCACTGTGGAGGGATGTGCAATATATAGATTTCCCATCGACCTGAGAGGTCACTGCAGAAGTTTGGGTGTGTGTGTGTCCAGTTTGGTGAATTATGATGCTAGAGTCATATCTTAACCTCTCTCTTAAATTATCTTTTTCTGTCAAGTCAAATATGTTCATTGTGATATGCAAACCCAGCAAGAAATGGCAGTATGATTTTCCTGTCTTCCAACAAGCCGGAAACCGACAAAAATTAACCCAACAAACAAACAAAGCTTCTGTTACCTACCAATAACATGTCTATAATTTAGGCAAGAGGTCAGGCAAAACCGAGCAGCTGAACCAAAGTTCCAATTTTATTGAGAAAATACAGCAGTTGTGTCAGCTGGGACTTCTCTTAAGGGCAGAGAAGACCACGCATGATACAAAGCATACAGGTTTTATACACGTCAGGCAAAGAGCCATAAACTCTCGTTACCTTATTGGTTAGAATCTGCTAAGTATTTGGATCTGGGCTCTAACTGTTCAGTTTAGGGAAGAGCAGGTGAAAAGTCAACTTAAGTGGTTCCCCTATGGATGTTTTGGGATGCCTCCCCCCCCCCTTAGTGACTTTTCTTTTGAATGTGGTTCCTTATGTTTATGTTGTCAGCTAGGCTTGGATGTATGGCCTTCAGCCCCCAGCTTCTGTACTGGGTTTCCTGTTGTCACTATCTGTACACTCCTACAATGGGTCATCTGTTAGTTGAAAGGGAGCCTGACATGTCAAGGGTGTAAAATATGGACACTGTACCTAGCTATCTTATGAGGTTACAAAGGAAGAGGTCTAATTCCTAAAGTTAAGGGATCTAGTTCTTTAAAAAACAAGGAGACAAATTTATATTGCAACCTATCCGGTAGCACTTTCAGTTCCACCCATATACTGAATGAATTTTACATCTCTTTGCAGATGGTCATGCTTCTTCCTGAATGATTTGGCTGACTTACACTACCTCTACTTTTGTTTTCTAGGTGCTGATCTCTGAGTTGTTTTAACCCCATTATATATCCTTGATTCCATCATGTCACCATCAGATGGCATGACAGAACCCAACGTGGGTGAAGGGTTGCCAGTTCCAGTCTTTTCGGTGTGGAGGCCAGACTTCCAGATGGCAGCTCCTGGCTCCAAGATGAAGGTCATTTTGTGGAAGATTCTGAGCAAGCTGGACCCCTTCCAAACCACATCAGTGACACAGATTAAAGGCATTATTGTAGTCTCTCTCTCTCTCTCTCTCTCTCTCTGGATGTATGCTTAGCATCACAGAAAGTCTCATTGGGACAAGGGGCTTCCCCACAAGTAGGAGGTCTAAAGTAAAAGGTTTTGGGGAGAATAGAGGGCCAAATCTTGTAGGTTAGGTCTCTGACCTTCTGGTATTTATACTTGTAACTGAGCTCAGTGAGGGGATGAGGCATCCCATCTGTAGAGAATCATTCAGTTGGGACTGCAAGCCATGGGAGTAGACATGGGCACGACTCGACGAAATTTTCGTTTTCATTTCCGTTTTTTGTTTCCGTTACGTAACGGAAACGGTAACGATAATTAAGCCGTCAGAACTCGAACTTGAGCCGAAAAAAGAAAATTTTGGTCGGGTTTTTCATTTTCGTTTGTGGCATCGCGGCAATCGCGTGATGCAAAGCACAGGAAAAGTTTTTAAACGTTTAAAAAAAAAAACCCCGACTCCCGGCCAAAAAAGCAGGCGAAAATATGCCTGCCTGAGGCTTTGCCACCTACCAGAGGGGTGGTTTCTGGGGGGTCCCCGGCCTTTCCCCCCTCTTCTCCTGTCCTGGGCTGCTTGCACCAGGCTGGGGGGGGGGTCAAACTCGTTGTCTCGCCATGCCATGCAGTGGGGGGGATCCAAAATGGCGACCGCAATCTTTCTTTTGAAATCATGGTCAAAAAACACACCAAATCACCACAGAAACGTGTGAAATTTATTTATTTTAAATGCCTGGATTTTAATAGTAGCAGCAGTGGGTTTTTTTATAGCAATAAAATGTCATATTGATTTTATTTTATTTTATTTCATTTTTTATTTTTTTAGATCTGCCCATTTGGGCTGGGCATGGAATGGGACCATGCAAATTTTTTGAACCATTCCACCAATGGCATTGCCAGGCTTCTGGATGTCTCGGAGTCGGAGGGCATAAAAAGTCGAGGCATCTTCCAGAAATCGCAGCTGGGTGTATGGATGTGGTTGAGGCAGGAGTGCTGGCTGCTGGTGCTGGTGTGATCCGATCGAGATTGAGGAGGCAGGCTGGAGGCTTTAGGATTTAAGTTAGGCAGGCAGGGAAGGAATTGAATTTAGAAAATAATTTCTTTGATTCCCTGCAGCTTTGTCTGCTGAAGGGAATAGCAGTTTGTTCTTTATTTCTTCTCTGGCACTTTGTGAGGATTTTTTTCTGATATTGGATAAAGGGGGAGGTTCGACTGGGAGTGGGAGGTGTGGATTTATTTTAAATATATATTATATACTACCATTTATTTTCTATTTTCCCAACTTCAATTTGCTTGCACACACACACATTTGGGATGCAAGCCAAGAACAGAACCTCTATCCTAAGTGATATCCTAACTGCCCACTCGCCCGCCCGCCCGCACTGCCACCCGCCTGCGGCCCGCGCCTCCGCCTGCCCACTCGCCCGCCCGCGCCTGCCCCCTGCCGCTGTTGCCGCCCGCCTATGGCCCCCCGCCACCGCCGCCCGCCCCCCACCCCGCCCGCCGCCTAGGGCGCAAAAACACCTAGTGCCAGCCCTGATTGCGAGACACCCCTATGCTCTGGGAAGTCAAATCGCGCTGAATCGCAGTGGAAACGACAAATGACAAATGAAACGACGAAACGACAAATTTTTGGAAAATTTCGCAACAAATGGAAACGACCTGAAATGGACCCGTTCCGACAAATGAAAACTCGAAACGTCATTTTTTCTGGTCATGCCCATATCTACATGGGAAACAATTTCTCTTGTGGGGCCTGATCCTGCTTAGTTTTGACAGGGAACTATCCTGACTAGGCTGACCTGGCTTAACTTGGATGATTTCTGACATTGACTGTCAATCTCTTACACCACATATACCTTCTGCTCTTGTAAGCAACTGTCTTCTGGCTCTAGAAGTAACCCTACATTGGGCACAAAGCACCTTCCAAGTATTCTTCATAGATGTGACCAATTCTTCCTCTTCAAGGACTAAGACTTAGAGCAGGGTCTCCCAACCTTAGGAAAACCAGGTCTTCTTAAACTGCAATTCCCAGAATCCCCGGCCAGTACAGCAGATGTTGAAGGCATCTGGGAACTGAAGTCCCAGAACATCTGGGTTATCCAACGCTAGGAACCACTGAGTTAGAGGAAGGGTAAAAGTGGCCCTGCTGGCAGCTCTGGTTCAGAAAAGGAATGCATCTCTCATTGACTATGCTATAACATAAGCCTAATGTTCAGCATGCAGCTGAATGCTAAAGAAACATTTGTTCTCTCATTCCAGCTTTTTTCATCTAGATTTTAATGCCTTTCAGCAAAGGCTGAGCACAAAGACAATTGATAGAATCTAATTACAGTGACCTTCTGCCATTTCACTTTTTTTGCAATGAACTTTTAAAAACTCTTATCCAATAAAACAGTGATGTGATTCTTGAGACTTCTATTTTGAACACCCCAAAATAACATATGGTTTTAATAAAATTTGTATTTATTGTTGGCAGTCCCTATACAAAACAAAAACAAAAATACTTGCAGAGTTATCCACATTCTCCAGAATGCATTAAACTCTTCACTTTGTGTTCACCCATTAAATTTTTATAGAACTGACTTGTGCAAAGATCATTGAATCATTGCAAGTTATTGCTGGTTTTTTAAAAAAATTCATTGCTAAATACACACTGATTAAGTGGAACAATGTGCACTCTGACATGTTAAGAATGTACTTTTCAGCTGGAGCAAAGTGACTTTATGAAATAGGCAAATGACTTTTTTAAATAGGACAGTTCTTGACAGAAGAACAGTTATTGATATGTGAATGCTAAATGGGAATGTGCCTCTCATTTTGCGTCTTCCATGCACTAGTCCTTAGTTAAACATGAAATGAGCTGCCTTTTCTAGGTTCATTTGTTGCATTCACCACTCCTCATATGTGTTCTCTCTAGTGTTCACAGAATAGCCTGAAAGAATCCTTAAAACTACTTCAAAAAATGAAAGGTATAGAAGGCAAAATATATTCACCCTAAAAGCAGACAGTGTTATACAAGAAAGGAAAATTACCAAAAACCCATCCAAATATGCACTGTATGAAAAGAAATACACACTCAATTAACCAAATAACATTTTTTGAAAAAGTGAATCCAACAATGAAAGTGTCTGTGCACTTGCACAAATGCACACATACACAGAGCGACTCCTCTCCCAACTCTCCCCAACAAAAAGCAAGCAGAGTCAAATCCACAACTGATACATCCACAAACCAAATTAACTAGAATATATGGATTTTTTCCTTCATACTACTGATGTCTTCTTTTCTGAATCCTGCAACCAGGCAGGCAAAGGCAGCACTATACAAGACAGAAGGAACCAGGAGGTAGTTCACAGATTTGCACCCGAGAAACTGAAACAAAGCACACACCCCTCACTCAATTGTAAGGTGCTCTGATTGGCTGTTGACATTAGACCTTACATCTCTATTGAATGAAAACAATTTTGGGCGGTTTTCCAAATAGACAAAGTATAAATGAATGTGAGAAACACACATTCACTCTGTCACACACACACACACACACAGAGAGAGAGAGAGAGAGAGAGAGAGAGAGCATGAAGCTTCTCTGTGCTCCTCTTTCATTGAAATGAATCATTCATGTTTAAGAGGCTTTTCTTAGTAAATCAATGAAAGAACACAAAATGAATAAAGAGCCTCTTTTGTGTCCTTTCATGTTTTCAGAAAAGTGCCATTCTTAATGGTTACATGTCCAGTGCACATAGCAACATGTAACACGTATTTTTGAAAAAAAAAGAGACCTCTGCTTTTATCCATAAAATGTGCTGGTATGAATTCTGTAAGTATTCCCAACAGGCCAGCAGGAATTCCAGGCCTGCTCAATACACAAAGTAACTGCATTATTTGTATATCAGTTCTGAACAAATGTAGTTGGCATAATTCAGTCCTAATTTGACGAGAGTGCTGTGCATTCTCAGGGGAGAGGCCTAGTCAGTTATGTTAGTTGCTGTAGCTCCTGAACTGGCTGCACATGGCTGGAATTTCAAAAAGATTCACCCTTTTTTGTGGGCAGAGAAACAGCAGGGGTCACTTCACCAGATTTTGCCTGGGAGAAAGAGATTTCAACAGTTTATAAAAGCAAAGATCTCTACAGTATGGCTCTTCTGTTTTTTAAATCTGAAGTATGTTGCTGTTTGCTCCTCCACAGGTAGTCACTGCAGTAAATGTGGAGAAAGAAATGAGTGTCAGAAAAAAACCCAACTCCTCAGGAATCTTCTCCATAGGAGAATACAGTAAATGTTACATCAGCTTGTGCCTGTGCCTGTGATCGTGTTTTCATGCTGGTCAAAATGGAATTGTTGATGCTAGAGCACTGTTAGTCTTCTCTGAAAAAGCCGCACTGAGAGTGGAATAAAGTGGATGGGAAGGTCCTATTGCAAACTGAAGTTCATTGGGAGCGGGAAAGAGAAGGCAGCTAGTTTGTGAGCTGGGGCAAACTGGTGTAGACCGTAATACCTGCGTTCATAAGCACTTCCAAGAGCTTGGCAAACCAGTAGGCATTCTGACATGGTTCTGTAGTCCAAAATTCCTCCCAGGCTGTGTAAAAATCTTTGGCTATCCATTGGGAAAGTCACTCTGTCAGGCTGATGTGCCTCATAAAATGGTTGTGGTTATAAGGATAAAATGGTGTTTCTTCTGCACTCGGTGAATTGTATTGTATTTCTATGTAAATTACAGTAACCATGCCCAATTATAATTAGATTTGCATAACTAATCTTAGATTAGCACATGCAATTGTCATACAAAGGTATCCTCTTTTTTGTTAATAAATGTCCTCCTCCTTTGCAACCTTTGTCTTCTGTGTCTTTCTTTTACATTTTTTGCTTGTTTTCCTTTCGAGACTGCAACACTGGTGCACCCTATTTGGGAGTATCTCTACACTTCATTGTTATGGGGTTTGTACTACTTTAACTATCATGGTGTGGGAACCCACATTCCTTTTCAGAGCATTCCAAAATGTATCAGAGAATTCTAAGTACCTGTCCCAACACCAATCCCAAGGTTCATTAGAATGGAGGCATGAGAGCGAAGGTGTTACTGAACTGATACAACTGTGTAGTGCAGGGGTGCCCAAACTTTTTGTAAGGAGGGCCAGATCTGGTGGCTGAGAATGTGTCAGGGGCCGGTTGCTCCCCAACCCTGCCACCCCACTGCAAGCCCCACCTACTTTCTTTAAAAAAAATGGGGTGAAGGAGGGGGAGGAAGGGGCAGGCCAGCCAGCCGCGGGCCACTCAGAATGGCATGACGGGCCGGATTCCACCCCCCCCCCCGGGCCAGACTTTGGGCAGGCCTGGTGTAGTGCAAATATACTTGGGGGGAGGGGAGAGAGAGACCTGCAGGCAGCAGCAAGATAGCTACTGAAATCAGCTCCACTGTCACTGGTCAGGTTAAACCCTACTTCCCAGAATGAATGGCAAAAAGATACAAATGAACTGATGAAAACTAAACTTATTCATGCCCATTCTTTAGCATAAGTCTTGCTATCATGTTTTATTTTGGCATCTCTTTTGTTCTATTTATTCATTTCTTGTGAATGCTATTGAACTGAATATAAATGAATTGAATGCCATTACATTTGAAATACAGTAGGACCCCTGTATCCATGGGTGATCAGTTCCGGGATCCCCGCGGATAGTGAAATCGGTCGATAAGAGCAAACACTCTTATCTGAGGATGATGGTGATGGAAGGAATGGTGGGGTGCCAGGGTGAAAGCTTTTGCTTCCAACACCTCTCCAAATGGCAAGGAGTGAAGAAAAAAATTTCCCATTTCTCTTTGCCGCTCAGCTGCGGCAAGAAGAAAGGGGGGAAAAAACTTTCTTCCCTCTTCGCTGCCACTGCCACCAGGCACCCAGGCACCGCTCTGGTGATTGCCCGGCTACCGAGCTGTCCGGTGGCAGCAGCAGTGATGAGGGGAGAAATTAAAAAATAAAACTTACAGCCCCAATGCCTGTTGCCCTCCTCCTTGTCGCTGTTGCCACGGCCTTGGTCAACTGAGGCCAGGCTCACTCGAATGTCGCAGGCACGCTCACTCAGGGTGGCCACTACTAGGGAGATGCGGAGGTCAGCTACGCGCAGCTGTGCCTTCTCTGTTGTGGGCCCCTCGTTGTGGAACCATCTTCTGAGTGGGCTGTGCCTTGCACAGTCCCTGCCTGCCTTCAAAAAGGCTTTGAAAACCATGCTTTTTAGGGAGGCATTTGGCAACCTTTAATTTAATTTATTTAATTTTGATCTTATCTGTTTTTTCCCGCCCGCCCCCTGATGCATCTTGCTGAGGGTTCCCCCCTTCTTTTTTGCTTCTATTGTTGTTTTTAACTTGTTGTAAACCGTCCAGAGTTCCTGCTGGAAGATGGGTGGTATAGAAATGAAACAAACAAACAAACAAACAAACAAACAAACAAACAAACAATAAATAAATAAATAAATAAATAAATAAATAAATAAATAAATAAATAAATAAATAAATAAATAACCAGCCACCTGGCCTTTGGACTCCTGGGTAGGGCCTCAGGCAACTGCTCAGAAGTTTTGAATTTCCCGCTCAAATTTCCAATCTGCCACCAGGGACCTGAGTAGGAAATTAAAGTCCCCACCCTACCCTTCTGGAGGGTGCCTTGCTGGCCCGCCACAATGGCGGCAGCGAGGAGGAGGTTGGTGGGCATTTTTAGGGGTAAGTTTTTATTTTTAATTTCCCCCCCTCCTTGCCGCCACCCCACTGACCACCAACTGTGGATAACTGAATCCACAGTTAGTGAATCAGCGGATACGAGGGTTGTACTGTATTGAAAAAGGAGACGCTAGTGCTCTCACTTTACTCAACAAAGAAAACAAGAAACACATCCCGCAATGTGCAGTCATGTGTGGAAGGAGGCTGTTAGTATGAGAATATGGCTTTTTAAAGAACACATGTCCCTCTTTCCTCCTGTGAAACACTGAAGGGCCAGCTTGTGTGTTTCTTTCAGTCAGGAGATCAAGAAAGCCTGCAGCGACAACTTTCCAAATAAAATCTACCAGATTGCAACCCAAGTTGTTCCGGATCACGAGGGAGGGTGTTGCAGAGAGGTGAAATGTTTGTAGAAGTCCTCACAAAGCCCCAAAACAGAATGTTGCGACATCAATGTGTTCCTCCGTTTCAGTGAGACAAAATTAAATTATATAAATGCTTTTCTGTGCGGAGACAGAAACGTTCAGCCTTTGGGGCTCTTCTTATAATATTTTGGGTTTTCCTAGGAAAATAATTTTAATTGAATTCATGTACTTCTCACCACACTGAATGCTTTTGATTCTCACATTACAAAATCTTCCCCCCCCCCCTCAAGATTGCTACGATGCCTTAATTTGAAAGCATAAACTCAACTACTACATCTGCAAGTCAGATACGGTTTTTGTCTTCAAGGAAAGGTTATTATTTAATAATTTTCCCCTTACTAGGGGAAAAACATACTTTCTCAGAGCCAGCAAGTCAAACCAAGACCTATGCAGCTGAATCCATGAATAGAATTTGAGATCCAGGGGTAATGTTTCACCCCCAAAACTTTTTCTGCTCAGGCTAGTAGGTCTGGCTCCAGAACAGTCTTTTCCATTGTTGTTAGTACTTTATTGTTCTGACATTTGGCTTCATCTCAAAGAACACCACAAATGCTGCCATCTCTTACAGACTATGGCCTACCGACTCTGACTTGGGAGGCCTGTGACATCAGTGCTTAGCTGGAAATACTGACCTGTCTTTTTAACTTCAGGGTAGAGTTCAATGAGTGTTTCAAAGTGATTAATCACAGTTGAATGAACTAAGAAACCTGATAGCTATGACTATAGTTAACTAACTGTTCTCAAACTGCAAATGACCATGGTGTTATAGTCGTAGAGTATATGTCCTACTGATCAATAGGATCCAGGGGTGGTGGTAATGGGAATACTGTTCTCCTTGGGTAGAGTGGGAAGGCATGACAAAATAAATCAGTGCTTGGAGAAAGCTGCAAGAATGCCGCCTGCACCCACTGCAGCAGCTACTGAAAGGAGTGGGAGAAGGAGAGGGAAAAGGCAGTTTACAAGAGCAGTTATAAGTCCTTAGAACAAAATCTGTCATTCAGCTGCATTTTTCAGGACTGACAATATGAAGCATCTGACAGTGGTATGGGGTGTGTGCCAAGGAAGTGGCAGAGAAGATGGCAGTTTAAGATGGAACTGATATGAGTGCAGCCAGGGCAGCCAGGGTGGTTGGGAACTGCCCTGGAAACTGTATTTTAAAAATAAATATCTATTGGGCATCCTTTTATTCTGTATTCATAAGCTTCATCCAACTCCAGGCTCTATAAATTGGATAGTCTGGGGAGTGCAAAGGATACTTCAGAGTTCTTTAAAAAAAAAAAAACATCAGCTGTATCAGGCGAAAAGGGGCTTCATGGAAATAAAGGCTGAAAATCTACATTGCTGTATAGGTACTAGGCACTATACAGGTATGTAAATAAAGTAATTATAGATTTTTTTCTGAACGCTCCTTGACTTATTATTTCAAACCTTGAGTTGGTCGGAGTCAACCAGGATCAGATAATCCTATTCTATCTTCACCTTCCTTTCAATTAGATAGGAACGGAATTACCATGTTAAATAACTTTTAACAATGATGTGGGGTTTGCCTGGCTTGAGGCCTTGGTAGCTAAGGAGGACATATGTAGTAATGATTCAGGATGGCTGTTGTGCCTCGCTCCAAGCATTAAATTAGGTTAAATATTAAATTACTGATGATTAGGCAAAATAATCCAAATAGGTTGGATTTTATTGAATTATTTAAGATTAAGAAATTGTGAGGAGATGGAGCACCCGGGAGCCATAATGAAGAGTGTGTCGTCTGAACCCAGTAGGGATAAGCAGGAAGAAGACAGAGAACTCGAGAGGCGCATTAAAAGACTGCATGTTATTGATTTGGCCGAGGACGGGAAGGAAGATTGGGGAGTTGCTATAGGCGGGGCAGCAAGGGACGCGTATTGGGTAGTAGAGGAAAGATCTAGCCAATCAGAAAGACGCGCGCAAGAGGAGAAAAAACGTTGGGAGAGGGAGATGAGGGAAATTGACAGTTGGGACGGAGGTCTGAGGGAAGCGTGACATGTGACTGCGCCGGGTGGACAAAAGTGCAGAAAGGAGAGGAATGGATCTGGGTGGTCCATGTTAGACCTCTAAAATGGCCCGAGAATTCCAGTAAGTTCCGAGCATGGAGAGGAATGAAAAGTGCGGTACCTGTGGCTCAATGGGCCAAGCACCCGTGCTGCGGAACACAGTGCCTGGGGCAGAATTCACCCATTCTCCCACTCCCCTGAGGGACTCTAATGTTAATCTGATGCCCGTTGGCGAGGTCTCAATGTTGACTAAGTTTAATGGAAACGTTGAAGCATCTATGCCGGTGTTGACACCTGAAGTGACCATGCTTTCACATAAGGACTTTGAGTTGTGTTATAATAAAAATCCTTTTGACGTTTTGCTAAAAGATGGCTCGTCTCCGGTTTGTGGGTCGGAACCGCCGAGAGAGGGATACGAACCCTCACAGAAATAATCCCAGGCTCCTTCGAAAACAAAGCTCGTGCTCCCTGTGTGTCTTGTTTTCAAGTTAAGGGGGAAGTGAAAGCTGCTGAAGTTTGGTGGCATGGCAACTGATTCAGCAATGGCAATGAGGATAGGATGAAGCCCCTGGTGGGCACAGGGATACCACAGTGGCCCCTGTCAAAAATTTCTCATCTCTGGATTAGACGAAAAACATCTGTCCTGACCACAAGGAAGTCCTGACATGAGAGGCTCTTCTGGTTTAGACCTAGCATCAGGACTATATAGTCTTTTGCTGTTCCTTGATAATTTATTGCAATATCATTTTTCTATTCTCCCTCCCTCTTCCACCCAACTGATAAATTTGCAGCAGTAAAATATGACCCCAGTCAGTCCATTGTCATGATCTGTCTCACCCGATCATTCCTGAGCCCTGGAATGGAGCCAGGAAATGGCACCTCCCATTTTGTCATAACCCCAACCACAAACTTCTAAAAGATGTTGGGGGGGGGAGAGACACCTCCAAACACCTGCAAACCAGAATGCTTCTGAGTGATAATGTTCACTTAAAGTCATTTACAAGAGTATCTGCCAAAAGGTGCTGGCTGTTCTGTTCTTTTTTCTTTTTCTTTTTGGTTGCTAGGTAGAGAGCAGAGTGACTGTCCTTTTATGCAATGCAAGATGTGACTTGTGCAGTTCAGGATGACTTAAATTTTGAAAGCATAAGAAGCTCTTTGGGTGGGTATTTGCATTGTAATTGGAAACTTTTGCCTTTCCATATTGATGATAATTAATGCTTTAAAATGAATGTGCCTGGAAATACATATTCAGTCTCTCCCCATGCAGTTTTTCTTAGGGTGATGAAAAACAACTGCCAACGCCATCTCTTGAGATCAGAAGCTTTCTTCCCTGGGAAACTGACAACAGCAGGCCTAATTATCTTTCTATTTTCCAGTGGGATCGAGAAGCTTCACTTGTTATTTTATCTCCATTTGTTGTATGTTTTCATCTTTTTAAAAAAGCCAAAACCCAACAACTTTGGATTTGATTTTAATCCTGTAATTTATAAATAAAGAGATGCCTGATCAGGCCTCACAATCCACCCCAAGATGAATTCACAACCACGCATGGCAGCTTGGCATAAACTTCATAAACCTCTGTTTAGCCCAAGACTTCAAAACAAGGGAATTGTCAAAGATGAGGTCAACCTATGAGACATAGGTAAAGGTAAAGGTTCCCCCCGCACATGCGCGCTAGACGTGTCCAACTCTCGGGTTGGTGCTCATCTCCGTTTTGAAGCCAAAGAGCCAGTGTTGTGCAAGTCCATCCATGTCCCTGCGTCCAGCATGGCTGCATGGAAACACTGTTTTACCTTCCCGCTTTTAATGATGGCACCTATTTATCTACTTGCATGTTGCATGCTTTCGAACTGCTAGGTTGGCAGGAGCTGGGGTTATCAGCAGGCGCTTGCTCCGCTGGGTGGCGCCTGGGATTTGAATCGCTGAGCTGCTGACTTTGCAGCCAATAGTTTTCAGAGCTCTAGTTCGCTGAGCCACCACACTCAGACATCCTTCAAAGCAAAGCCAGATCTTTCACCCTCAGCATGTATCTTCATATAGTATATTTGTGAATGATGTCTGGATTTGCACGCAGATCCAGCTAAGGATGTTAAGACCACTGACATACATTTTTTCTGTATATCCCTAACTGCCTAGGAAATCACAGATGCTACAGGTATTAGTCTCTGCCTCTGGATAAAGTATTTATTTATCTGAATCCTTTTTTACTGTCCTTTATACAGTACTGAAAGATTACAGCAGTGCATAACAGTGATTGCGTAGCTGGTAGAATATAGGGTCTGGTGTCCTGAAAGCCAGCTTTCACTCCTCACTGGCATAAGATTCAGTGGGTGATACTGGGCCAGCCTATGCTTACATTACTTCCCCCTCTTGTTTCTCTTTTTGTCCTAGATGGCAGCAGTTTTACCCACGAGAGGAACAGCAATGGAGCAATGGTACGGCTGTCCCTCTGCTTTTTTTCCTTTTCTTTCTGAGACCAATAATTGAATATGGTGCTCAGAAAGCAAGGATGGGTTTGGCTCAGACCAGAGGCCTTGCAGGAAGATTTCCAAGTTTAAATAATGCTAATTTCTCCTGGTGAAAATAGAGATTGAGGGTTGAAGCCTCAAAGGGATATTTTTGGACTGAAGAGGCAGAACCCGAAATGGAAACCAAAGCAAACCAAACAAACACCAGAAGAGCAATTTTCAAAGACAAAGCAGTAACATCTGAGAGTCATTGCTGCCTTTCGTAGTCTCTTTTAAGTCTTCTGATTTCTTGCCTGTGGTCTCCATTTGGTGTAGTGATTGAACCAATATGGCGCACCTTGACAAAATGACTAGAGATGCCTTGCCAAAAGTTTTCATATAGCATGAAAAGAAGAGCATGAATCTCTATGTGGTGCTTCGTCACAACATGTCATCGGGAAGTTGAGTCGTGTCTTCTTTTCTTGTGAGAACAAAATGTTTCACTGCTCATCCAAGTCACCCTCTGAAACATAACAAAGAACCAGAGGCGTAGCAAGGATTTGGAGCGCCTGGGGACAAAGTTCATTTTTGCACCCTTCCTGCCCCCTCCCACTTCGCACCCACCCAGCAACAGGGGACCGAACCTTGTGGGCGTTGGGTGGGTGCATGCACATGTGTGTGCATGGGTGGATGGATGGACGGGCATGTGTGTGTGTGTGTGTGTGTGTGTGTGTGTGTGTGTGTTCACCTTACACTTCTCCCACTAAGGTGAGGAATTGGAGGAGGAGGTCGCCGTGGCCACCAGGCTCCTGCCTGCTGGCCTGCTTCGACGCTCACCTGGCGTGCGGCAGTGGAGGCGGCAGAGAGGGTGCCATCGCCAAGCTTGGACTGCTGGGCGGTGGGAGGGTGCACAGCTTCCTCTTCCTGCTCCCCTTCCAGGCACCCCCAGATTGCCGCACCCTGGGGCTGATGTACCCTTCTGCCCCCTTTAGATACACCCCTGCAAAGAACAAGAACTTTTTTTCATGGATGACCACAGTATTAGCAGTATCCTTGTCTTTGGGGCAATAGTATGGTCCCATCTCTCAGGAAATGATCTAAGCTAATATTATTTTCTCATTCTTCTTGTTTTTTTTAATTTCATTTTTGGATGGGGGCCACTAACCAGATTGGACAATTCCATGTAGACGAAAGGCAGTGACATTTGAGAAGATTGAGGTAGTGCAGGCCAATAAATATTCCTTGGGCTCTTGGTATACTAAATCCAGCTTGCTAAATGGCTGCTGCTTTGTGTTCTGGGTTAGGAGCAGAAGGTCTCTCCTGTTTCATTCCCGCATGCTACTTGTGATTGTGCAGTAAAGCCAGTAGCTCTGGTGGTGTTTGTTTGTTTGTTTTTTGTCAGGCACTGATGCATTACACACTTTAATTAAAGAGATCAGAGCAGTGCCATTTTCTTATGCAAATTGATTTTTTATACAACCTCATGAACAAAGCAGGCATAAAAGAAAGCTTCCATCTCTTTGAAGAAAACTTTTAAGAAACACACTCCTTCTGAGTGATATTGCTGGAAGCTTCTTGTCTATTATCTGTATCTCTTGGGGGGGGTGCTTAGCAAACTATAGGATGATACAGCTATTTGTTTATCTTTTGTTTTGGATAGAATGTGATGGAAAAGTAACTTCCATCCAAATGAGTAAATTTTCCAGGGTCTATTTTCAAGCTCCCTTAACTTAGTGAAAATTAGCATTCTCAATCCTTTTAGGCAAATCACCTTATTTAAAATTGTGTGGAATTTTTTTGGGGGGGAAGAGCATAACTGTTGGAGCCCTTAGTAGGTTTGGCTGGGAGGGAATTTTCTGGGCTGGCATCACTGTCAACTTATCCAGCAAACTAACCAATTGTTTCCTCCTGCCTTTGAAGTCAAAGAGAGCCTCTTTTTTCTCAGTGTTTTCTCTGTATATAGAGTATGTTGCTAAAAGCAGCTATGTTTGTTAGTTTGCTGTTTAATCTATTCAACTATAAGTAATGAAACTTTTTGTTCTTTCTGCTATTAATGTCTCAGAGTGAGTTGTTGAGACAGTAAGTGCCGGTTAATGAGAAAAGGGTGGATTAATCTGGGGAACTTGAATCCTTGTAGTTTTTCTAAAAAGGAATTTAACAAAAAAAATTCAAAACTCTGCAACAATAGCTACATGGCAGCCATGCAGAGCAATTCCATTCAGAAAACTGCTAGGGTCATCGATGTGGCCAACTACAAAATATGCATCAAACAGAAAGCAAATTGATAAGACAAACAGTTGAGGAACCTGCCCAAGAAGCAAAACATAAATCCTAATCTCAAAACACAAAAACAGTCCTTTCATTCCAGCCTTCCTGCTCCAAAATAAAACTGATCACACAATGGCAAGTCAGAAAAGAACTTCACATCAGTCCTAAATAATTTCCTCTGAAAGTAGTTCATTCTCACAACAGCTTCTGAGGCCCAGAGGCATTCTGGGGAATTGAAGCTAGTTCTGTGGCTTCATTGTGTGAAGGAAAGCTTCAGCATCTGACTACTGCTTGTTTTAGAACAAGACTTGTTCATTTAATAGTAGGAAGGACATACTGCTTCACGGGTGCCAAGGGAGGAGGTGGTCATTGGTAATTCCCGTGTCAGTCCTCATTTAGAGTACACCTTTTAGAATCAGTGGCCAGGGGAGAAGAACAGGGGAGAGATCACCACGCAAAGGAGGTGGACACTCCTGCGACCCCGCCTCCTGCTGTCTCCTCCCCTCCCTCTGCCCTGCACTAGCGACTCCACTGGTCACGAGACAGTGGCATGCCAAACATCTGGCTGGGGGGAGAAGCAGGGGACTATGTCACAGCCCTTGTGCTGCCTGCTTGGCTGAGACAGTGGGCTGGCAGACCCAGAGCTTTGCTGGGGCAGTGGTGGTCCTTGGGTTGGGGGAGGTAGAGGTGGAGAACTTATCCCCTCACATTTTTTTATCGATGGCTGGCGGGCTACTTTTGAACCCTTCACGGGCTACTGGTAGCCCCCGGTCTACCTGTTGGGCAGGCTTGGTATATAGCACCATATTACTGTGAGAAAATTACAGTGACTTAAAATGACTACTGAGAGGGTTAAGGAAGAAAGTATAAAAGCAGGGTTACAGGTAACAAAAATTGTGACTGCAGAGAAATCACATACCACTAACTTCAATATTCAGGGCAAAGAAATCAAAATTGTTACAGTTTTTTTTCTGTACTGTACTTCAGTTCAATCATCAAGCCAAACTGAGATTGCAGCCAGTAAGTCGGAGGATGACTGAGACTTCCTTCAGTGGCTTTGAAGGAACTAGAAATGATGCATATATAGAAGGACAGGTGGCTAGAGAGAAAGGTCAGGTACTCCAAATTAATATGCAGGTATGTGAAGAGCTGCCTAGATGCCCTAAGCACATCCGATCTTGCCTGATTTCGGAAGCTAAGCAGGGTTGGCCCTGGTTATCACTTGGATGGGAGACCACTAGGGAATACCAAGTAATGTAGGCAAGTCAAAGTCAACTTGACCACATATACAACAACAATAAGAACAAAGCATGGTAGAGAAGAATGTTGGCTGGAACTGATGATGTGACAGCTCTCTACGTAGGGTGTTATGGCTAAAGAAAACTTCTGTGCTTCTCAAATGCTTGCATAAATACTTACAGTCATCTTCGACTTTCTACCCTCTTTCTAAAATAATTGTCATGAAGCCATGTGGGGAATAGCGTACTTTTCCTCTGAAGCAAAGGCTTTTGTCGCAATCAAGACTTCTGTGGTTTTTCTCATCTTGAGTAACACCTGACAAAATTAAGCATGGTGTGTTTTAAATATTGATCTGTTGGATTTGTCCCATCTGACCTAAATTATTGCTAGCAGGTTTTTTAAGTGGAAGTTGGAGCTCTCCATCTGGAATCTAATTTAAACACTGCTGGAGGCAAATGAGACAATTCTCATTCCTCTGTCTCTAAGTGTTAACTGCGTGATAGAAGTCAGTGACACTCTTACTCCCACCTTTTTTTCAACGAACCCTTGGGGTCGGGGTCTAAGGAAGAGACACAAATGATAGACCCCTATAAATTTTAAGAGGAATTGAAAGTGCATCTTACAGCATTTGCAAATCTTCAGAGTACCACAAAATGAGTAGCTGGTGTATATGTTCTAGAGAGATTCTGGGGGGGGGGGGGGGATTTATTTAAGATGTACAGAAGGCAATGGCCAACTGGCATCCGGCAGGGTGGGACTGGGCACATTTAATGCTTCGGACAGAAACTCACAGTTGAGGGAAATGAATTCCAAAAGTTGTGTGTGAGAGAGAAATGCCACTCTTCCGTGTTAACGTTCTGTTTGGGTGTTGCATATAACATTCTTACTGTGCCAAACTGCCACGTGACCGGGAGCCATCCCACCAGAGCCTCCAACCTGTCCTGCCTCCTCCTTAATGCCAGGTCGGACCATAATAAGATCGCCGTCATCTTTGATACCATCATTGACGGCAGGGCCGACCTGGCCTGTATAACAGAGACCTGGGTGGGCTCAGACAGGGGGGCTTCCCTCGCCCAGCTGTGCCCACCTGGGTTTTTGGTTCAGGGAGTGGGCAGGTTGGAGGGCCAGAAGGGGGGAGGCGTCGCCATTGTATACAGGGAATCGCTTCATGTGACCAGGGCCTCGACATTGGTGAGTCCGGGGCTTGAATGCCTCCACCTGATAGTAGGACAACGGGATAGATTTGGCATTGTGCTGGGCTACCGCGCTCCCTGCAACCCAGCACAATCCCTACCAGAGCTCGCGGAGTTCATCGCCGCTGCCCTGTTGAAGTCCCCCCGGCTTCTGGTCGTCGGGGACTTCAACATGCATGCTGGCGGTGAGCTCGTCGGTGCAGCTCTGGAATTCATGGAAACCATGGCTTCCATGAGCCTATCCCAGCATGTTTCTTGACCTACCCACAGGAGTGGGCATACCCTGGACCTGGTATTTACCTCCATGTCGTGGGATTCTCATCTGGAGGTGGGGGACATTGTCCCATTACCTGTGTCATGGTCAGACCATTACCTGTTGTCGTTTTCCCTAGCAATGGTGGCCCCTCCCCGTGGGGACCAACGGCCCCTAGTGTGGGCCCGCCCTCGAAGGCTTCTCGACCCGGCTCGGTTCCGGGAAGCCTTCGGGGAGCCTCCTGGTGGTCTGGCTGACGATTCGGCCGAGGCTTTGGCCAACCAATGGTTTGAGTCAGCTGCCACTGCCGTCGACCGAATCGCCCCCAAGCGTCTCCTCCGTGGCAGAGCTCGAACCTCACCGTGGTTCACGGCGGAGTTAAGAGCGATGAAGCAGGAATGGAGGAGACTGGAGAGCATCTGGAGACAGACCCGGACGGCGAATAATAAGACTGCCGTAGTGATCCAGAATAGGCGCTACTTGCGAGCGATCAGGGAGACCAGAAGATCTTTTTTTCTCCCTGAGAATTGGTGAGGCCTCGAACCGTCAGGCAGAACTCTTCCAGGTGGTTCGGGACCTCACCAATCCTAGTCTGGCTAGGCCTGCTCCTACTGATTTCAGTAGCGAGAACTTTGCAGTCTTTTTAAGATCCAAAATAGAGGCCATCCGTGCCGGTTTTGAATCCAGTAGCACTAGCCCTCCCTCGCCATCCCCAGCTCCCTCACCCCCTCGCTCTCCTCAACTGGTTGAGTTTGGGCCTGTCTCTTCTTTGGAAGCTTCCAGGGCTATTGCCCACTGCCGTCCCGCGACCACCCCCTTCGATCTTTGCCCATCATGGCTCATTAAATCTGCCGGAGGGAGCATGCCCGAGTGGGCCGCTGCCATCGCCTCCGCCTCCTTCAGCGAGGGGTTTTTTCCCTCCCGTCTGAAGGAGACGGTGGTTAAGCCCATCTTGAAAAAAACGGGATTGGCATCGGACCAATTGGCAAACTACCGTCCGATTGCCAATGTTCCCTTCATGGGCAAGGTCATCGAGAGGGTGGCCGCGGTGCGGATCCAATCATTCTTGGAGGAACAGCGGTGCCTTGATCCTTGCCAGTCCGGCTTCAGGCCTGGCCGGGGTACCGAGACACCTCTGGTCGCACTGCAAGATGACCTAATCCGGACGGCCGACAGGGGTTGCTCTACCCTGTTGGTTCTCCTGGATTTGTCAGCGGCCTTCGATACCGTCGACCACGGTATCCTACTGGACCGGCTCTTGGAGGTGGGTATCGGAGGCACTGTTCGCAGTTGGCTCCGGTTCTTCCTTCAGGGTCAGCTCCAGTATGTGCAGCATGGTGGAGAGCTGTCGGCCCCGTGGACACTCCCTTGTGGGGTTCCGCAGGGCTCATCTCTCTCCCCCATGCTGTTCAACATCTATGTAAGGCCGCTGGGGTCATTAGGAGATTTGGAGTGTGCTGCCATCAGTACGCTGATGACACACAGCTCTATCTCTCCTTCACCACCTCTGCAGTGGAAGCTGTCCGGCCCCTCGACCAGTGCCTGGAGGCGGTCATGGCCTGGACCAGGGCCAACAGGCTCAAACTCAACCCTGAGAAGACAGAGGTGATGTTCTTTGGGGGTTCCCCGTCTGGCTACGGTGGCCCTCTCCCCAGTCTGGAGGGTGTTTCCCTTCGGCTGGCGGAGAGGGTTCAGAATCTGGGCGTGATCCTAGACCCGGCCTTGTCCCTGGATGCCCAGGTGGCGGCCGTGGCTAGGTCCGCATTTTACCATCTTCGTCAGATCGCCCAGATTCGCCCCTACCTGGACGGGGACTCCCTGAGAACAGTGGTCCAGGCGCTGGTGATCTCGAGGCTAGACTACTGCAACGCTCTCTACATGGGGTTGCCCTTGACTCTCCTCCGGCGATTGCAGCGGGTGCAAAATGCAGCGGCCAGACTGGTGGCGGGTGTGCGCCGTTATGACCACATCACCCCGGTTCTGGCTCAGCTGCATTGGCTACCCGTTGCCTCCTGGATCAGATTCAAGGTCTTGGTTTTAGTTTATAAAACCCTCCATGGCTTGGGCCCAGATTACCTGGCAGAGCAGATCGCCCAGCGGTCAACTTCGACCCGACCGGTTCGGCAGTCACGGGCGCACTCGCTTCGGGTTCCAACTCCCAGAGAGGCCAGGCGATCCCTTACTCGGAATCGGGCCTTCTCGGCTGCTGTTCCAGCCCTGTGGAACAGCTTACCCAGCAAAGTGCGCTCTGCAGAGTCCCTGCTGGCCTTTCGTAGAGCGGTGAAGACAATTCTATTCCGCGAGGCCTTCGGTGACCTAGCTTAATATTTGTAGCTTAATATTAGTTCCCGGTTTTTCCCCCCCGCTGCCATCGACCATCGTGTTTTATCATGTTTTATGACAGGATACAATAGCAGTGAGGTTTTGAACTAAAGGGTACTCCCCTGCTACTGTCTTTCTACTCTATTTGTATTCATTTATTGGTTTGTTTGTCTATCATATTGCATTGTACTCTGTATTCGCTGACCTGTTCAGCTCTGTTAGCCGCCCAGAGTTCCCTTTGGGAAGATGGGCAGGATACAAATCTAATAATAAATAAATAAATAAATAAAATTTGTTCAATGGTTATGTGGGTTGTTATACTGGGGCCAAAATATTTGTCTGCCATGTCTACAAGGCCCATTCTGACTGCACTGTCTTTTGGTTGTTTTTTAAGGGAGGGAGACTGACAGGGGCAAATCGTCCTTGTTAGTCCTCCTCAACCTTTGGGTGGCCTTTGATCCCATTGACTACAGAATCCTCCTGAGGAGGCTTTCTGAGTTGCGGATTGGAGGCACTGCTTTGCAGTGGTTCCGCTCCTTCTTGGAGGACTGTCTCCAGAGAGTACAGCTGGGGGTTATGACCTCTACCTCTTGGTCCCTCAATTGTGGGCACCACAGGGGCTGGCCATCTCCCCCATGCTTTTCAGCATTTACATGAGGCCTCTGGGAGAGGTCGTTAGGAGGTATGGGGTTTCGTGTCATCAGTATGTTTACGACACCCAGCTCTGTTTCTCCTCCTTTCTTTCTGCAGTGCATGCCATTTCGTCCCTGGAGTGCTGCATGGATGCCGTGCTGGGGTGGATAAGGGCAAATAGACTGAGATTGAACCCAGGCAAGGCAGAAGTCCTCTGGGTGGGGGCGCCAGCTGTTGGTGGCTTGGGAAACTCCCTTTCTTTTGGTGGGTTGACTCTCACCGTGCAGGATAGGGTGCGTGGCCTTGGCATAATATTGGACCAGGTGATCACCATCAAAGCCCAGGTAACATCCGTGGTCTGCTCTGCCACTACAGTCACCCCCCGCCATTTCGCGGTTCAGGTACTGCGGTCCCACTACATCGCAGGATTGCAGTACCTGCACCACGGGGGCGCGCGATTTGGTCGCTCCCCACTCCCACCCCCTCTGAGAAGCCTCAGAGCCGCGCAGGGGGGCAGCGGGGGGCAATCGCCTTACTCCCCTCCCTCCCACACATCCCCCGAGGCTTATCGGAGGGGGCGGGGGGTGATCGGGTCGCTCCGCGCTGCCCCCAGACCCCTGAGAAGTCTCGGGGCCGTGCGGGGGGGCAGCAGGGGGGCCGCAATCCCCACTGAAACGCATTGAGTCAATGGATTTCAAATGGAGAAATTTTCCCCATTGGAAAGCATTGAGCCAATGTTTTCCAATGGGGAAAATTTTCTCCATTGAAATGCATTGGCCATGCATTTCAATGGAGACGGCCCGGACAAGAAGTCTTGGGCAGTGTGGGTCAGTGGCGGCGGGAGGTCAGATACCCCTGCTGCCGCCGGCGGTTGCTGCCCCAAGACTTCTCAGACAGGCATGCGATTGACCCTCAGCCCCCCCCACTTCCGCATATCGCGGATTTTCATGGATGGGGTGGGTGGGTCCCTAACCCCCGAGATCGGCAGGGGGTTACTGTACCACCTTCGGCAGATCAGTCAGCTGCATACCTTCCTGGATCCTGGGGCCCTCACCATGCTGGTTCATGAACTCATAATCTCAAGATCAAAGTATTGTACTGTTGTTTACGTAGGTTAATGCAAAGGCTCCAGCTAGTACAGAACTCAGCAGTCAGATTAATAATAGGGTTGAGAAGACACCAACTCATCTCCTCTACACTGGCCATGCTGCACAGGCTGGTGATTTGTCACCGCGTTGACTTCAAGATACTAGCATTGACATGCAAAGCCCTAAATGGTTTGGGATCTTGTTATTTGTCAGACCGGCTCCTTCCACAGAATCACAAAAGAAGCCTGTAAATCATCAACAAGGAACCGGGCCTTTTTGGTAGCAGGGCCTTGGTTGTAGAACCAACTCCCACCTGAGATTTGACTGGCTCCCACAATATCTGCTTTAAAAAAAAATCTGAAGACATGGCTTTATAGATCTGATTTCCCTGATCATTAGTTATTCTTTTAATTACCCGGTCTTTCATTCTTATGCTGTCTGCCGATCTTTGTTTATTAAATATGTTACTATTTTCATGTAGATTTAGTCATGTGTATTCTTTTTTCTTATTTGTCATATTGCTTTACATTGTACAGTAATACCTCAGATAACAAATGCCTCTGATAACGAATGATTCAGATAGCAAATGGAAATTTCCAGATATAGGGCTGCCTCGGACAACAAATGTTGCCAATGGGCTGCCTCAGATAATGAATTTTTATTAATGCCTTGCAAAAAAAGTATATCCAGGATGTATTGTCGTTTGTGGAGGGGTGGGAGGAGTTGGAGCAATTTATACATCCTGGTTTGGTGCCATTCTGGACCTTTTTTTTTTTTTGCTGAGGGATTTGAACCTTTCAAACTTGGAAAAGTAGGAAGCTGAGGTTTCCTTGTCCTTTGTGTTTTTGCATTGGTTTCAGTTGCATTTTTGGCAAGAATGACTGGGCATTTATTTTGGAACTAGCTTTTATTAATCTTTCCACTGCTTTTCTTTGCATTTTGGCAGGAACTGGCTCAGTTAGTCTTGCTGCTTTATTCTTTCCATGTTTGCAATCTTTTCCATTGCTCTGGAGGCAAAAACAGGCTGAATTTTTCTTGCTGCTTATGTTTGTTTGCATTTTCCCCCATCACATTTTTGGCAGGAAAAGGCTGGGGTAGTCATGCTGCTTTCTTTTGTCCATGCTTGCATTGCACTGCGGGGGGGGGGGGGGGTTCTGGGGGGGGTGTTCAGCACTGCATGCCTTTAAAATGCACTTTATAAAGAGGTCTGGGATAAAAAAACAGGCTTTTTTGCCTTTTTTTCAGACATTTTAAATAAATGCCAGTGAAATAAGGTTCTATGGTGCCATTGCTCTTAAATCTTTGAGTCATTCTCCATAGATATTTGGATATATCTATTTATATTTATATTTATATCTGGATATTTAAGTAAATTGTAGGACAGCATCACAATGTCATTTCTTTAACTAATCTCTTAGCTTAATACTGTTTCCCCAATGTTTTATTTACTTTAATAGATGCTTTTTCATCAAAGGCACTTTCTGGCTCCAGATTAGGTTTTTTTAAAAGCAAAGTGTTCTGCTTATATACTGCCCCATAGCGCTGAAAGCACTCTCTCTGTGTGCTGTATAGTTACAGTCATGACCGACTCTTCATGACCGCATGTCCATGGAGTTTTCTTGGCAGGAATACTGGAGTGCTATGCCAGCTCCTACTCCAGGTGCCTCCAGCACCTGGTATTCCCTGGTGGTCTCCCACCCAAGTCCTAACCAGGGCCGACCCTGCTTAGCTTCCAAAATCAGGTGAGATTAGATGTGCTTAGGGCATCTAGGCACTTTGAAAGCACTCTCTGGGTAGTTAATTTTTTTAATGCAGGCTACACATTGCTCTACCCCACACCTCACATCCTGAACTCTGGGTGCTCATTTGATGGAAGGCTGAGTCAACCATGAGCCTGCTTCCTAGGATTGAACCCCAGGTCTTGAGCAGTTTTAACTGCAGTACAGCCATTTAACCACTGCACCATGAGACCCCTAACACATATATCATGTAGTTAAGACCAATAGGGACATTACAGTGAGCCCTCATGAACAGAAAACTCACTTCTTTAGTTGCATCTGTTTATGTGTGCACAAAAAACCCATGCTGTAATGAATCTGTTAGTCTTAACGATGTCACGTGAATCTTCCTTATTTTGCCTCTGTCAGACATGAAGTTAACAAGTGCCATTAGCCACCTTTCTTGATTTTTAACATGTCTTTGAGTCTTGGTTCATTCTCACAAAAAAGTAGATTTTTCATTAAGCCAGTGCAATATGAATTTGGCTGCACAAAATGTGGCATGTGCCAGCATGGAAAGGCCTATCTCTGAATAAACTTGGATAGGATCTGAACATACATTTTTCACATCTTTCTCACTTTTTACAAATAATCTGGCTGACAAGCAGCAACATAGACTGCCAGTTTTCCTCACTCTTGCCTTAAAATGGCAGGTTTCCCCCTCCAGCTCTTGTCAAAACAGTTTGCAGGAAAACATGTCAGGTGTGGCTTTCTTTATGTGATAATAATAATATTTAAGGGTACCCTGCAGACCCCCCCCCCGCACCTATTTGTATAAAGTATGATAGGTACAATCTCCTTATATTGGGTTAATCTGCTTGAACATGCCAAACAAAGGCTTATAGCCTTTTAAATTATCCAATTCCAGTAAACAGGAGGCCACAGAAGACTAATAAAATTGTAACTTTGTAGTTAGAATTGAAATTGCCTGGCATACATTTGTCTTTACAATACTTCCTTTCATAGACTACAAAAACCTAAATAGCCTTTAGGCTGCTAATCAGAACATCACCGGATCAATACATGGTACCTGTCATGGACAAACCCAGGTAGTTGATATCATGATTTTCATCAGACTGTGTCAGAAATATGTGATATACTCACAGAAAAAATCCCAAAGCATGCCATTCCTCAGGTGATGGAGTCCTCCTCAGATGAAGATAGTGGTGGGGCTTCCTCCATCCATGGAAAACGCGAATCCCTGGTTGCATGACACTGGATGGAGCCTCAGGGAATTCCTATGTTTTTCTAAATTTCCAGAGGAGGAGATGAACCTCAGGGCAAGCAGCACCAGAGGGAGAGGGAGTCTGATTTATATAAGGTGGTTTTGAATCCTGTGTGCCCAACCCCTTCACCTTCCCAGTTGCCACTAGACTCTTCGGTTCAGTGGAAAGGTGTTTGTTTTACTTGCTACCATAACAAGCCCTGCCTGTCCCAACTCTGTGGTGTCATGACATGTCCCCCCCCCCTCCAGTGATTCCACAAGGACTTTCTGGTCTCAGATTTTTGCCTTGAACTCTCAGGAAATTTATATATTTATATATTTATATATTTATATATTTATTTATTTATTTTAATACTTATATACCGCCCGTCTTCCAAAGGAACTCCGGGCGGTTTGAGATACCACTGCCCTCACTTCCCTTCAGCTTTGAGGTACTACTGATAATACACATTTGATCTTGACTTCCTGCACTTGACTTGTGGAATTATTGAGTAATGATTTGTCTGTTTTAATCTTGGTTTTATTTATTGAACCTGACTGTGGCTATGCCTCGCCCTATGTACTTTGTCAGCTGTGTATCTGTGGCCTTCCTAGCCTGACTTTGAACTTCCCAGTATGTCAACATAGTCACAGCATTAACAGAAGTGGAGAATTTTACTCAATCCCGTTGAGGTTCAGTTGAGAGGGCATAGGCTGTACATAGGATCACATGCTGGTAGCTGTCATACTAACTACACATACTTGAAAGTTATCTGCAATGGGACTCCATTGTGGAGTATGTAGAGTAAACGTGGCTACATACTTCATGGCTGTGCTTCTGAGCACATGTCCTTTGATGTAAATAAATACTCAAGATAATTCATCTGGGAGTGCTGCCACTCCTGGTAACCACAACAACTTAACACCCATTGACTTCTCTTTTTTTGTATGTTTGTTTATTTCAAATGTCTTTTAGCTGTGCAAAGTCCGGTGGCGTTTTCTGTTCAAATATCATTTAGAATTGTTTGCAGGCATTATGAGATGGCAAGAATGCACCTGATCCTTGCATTTATTTCAGACAGAAAAATAAGCCTTTTGCTTCTTGTTCCACTTGTCTGTCGCTTTCTTAGCAAAAAGTCCAGTCCAGTCATTGGCGCCATCCTACTTGCAACCTACTTGCTTGACAAGGAGAAGAAAAATCTGTGTTTTTAGCTACTAAAAGGCACAATGGCTATATATTCCCTCCTGTATCAGAGGCAGTCCCTCTCTTTTACATGAGCGGAAAGGCAGCTTTTTTAGTGCACTCATGATGGACATCCTGTAGGCCTCTGGTTAAGCCAGTGTGTACACAGTAAGGTAGAGATAAAGGTAAAGGTTCCCACCGCACATGCGTGCTAGTCGTGTCCGACTCTAGGGGCGGTGCTCATCTCTGTAGTCAAGCCAAAGAGCCAGTGTTGCGCAAGTCCATGGCCACGTGGCTGGCATGGCTGCAAGGAAACACTGTTTTACCTTCCTGCTTTTTACGGCAGTACCTATTTATCTACTTGCATTTACATGCTTTCAAACTGCTAGGTTGGCAGGAGCTGGGGTTATCAGCGGGAGCTCGCTCCACTACATGGCACCCAGGATTCGAATCGCTGAGTTGCCAACCTTGCAGTCAACAGTTTCAGAGCCTTAGTCCGCTGAGAGAATACTAGTTAAAATTATAGGGCTGTCTTTTCCTTCCTGAAGCATTTTATCCCTGGACTCACCAGCTAGCTCCCTACAAGGAAGATGTTTTCGACAGTGGCGGCAGAGCAACGTTCAAGTACTCCCTTCCTACTTGCATTATTATGCAGTGGGTGGCAGGGGGACAGTGCACAGCACTTCTCCTAAACAGGTGGATTCATTCCAAGATACATGGAACGGGTAGGATTTTCCCCTTAAGAAAACACGTTCAGGACTGACGTGTCGGTATCATTTGTAACAATAAAGCTCCTGCTTTCTTGTTAAGAACTGCTCAGTCTTGGGGGATTGTCTTGCTGGCTGTTTGGTGATTGGGGATTTCTCCTCTCTGTCTCCTCCTGAGTAATTGGGGGAAATGCATGCTTGATTTCAACTTGAGATTGATTAGGCAGTCACAGCAACTGTCAGGAACAGATTTTTGGCTGTTGTTGGTCGTACTTTTTTGGGTGGCTTGTTGTTCTCCCAGCTTCATCCCTCAAGAATACCAGACTGCATGATGAAATGTGAGAATAATATGAATTCAACAGAACATCTTGCAACTGAGAGCCCTCACGATCACTGAAGCCTGAAATATTTCTCATTTTCTGTCAAAAGAGAGAACAGTTACCTAACCGGCTTATAAACTCGGCAGAAGTTTCTAGAACTGCATAAGATTAATATATATGATAATTTTTGTAATCCTTCATGGTGTGGCTCCTTCCTTGTTTTG
The DNA here is from genome assembly GCA_023846285.1 of Phrynocephalus versicolor. Taxonomy (NCBI): domain Eukaryota; kingdom Metazoa; phylum Chordata; class Lepidosauria; order Squamata; family Agamidae; genus Phrynocephalus; species Phrynocephalus versicolor. Next base: position 6,360,224 of record JAHTLZ010003305.1, read on the forward strand.
TATAATTGGGTAAAAATCCTGAACGTCTTTCAGATTTAAACAAAAAACATCAGTAATAAGCCCGTTGAGGAAATAAAGTGATACATAACAAATCAGGGATTCATTGAATATTCTTAATTTCCCCTGATTCCGTTGCATTTTGTTCAGCTTCTAATCACATTCAGCCAAATGTACTGCATGGGTACGTCTGGCTTTCTGCTATAATCAAGCCAAATTAAATCCTCAGAACATTTGGCCCTTGTGATTTTGCTACTGAAAAAAGAATTGTCAACCTTTTTAGCAAGAACACTAATTCCATGAACTCAAGATCTCCACGTTGTGACCCTTGAAATACAGCCATTCTTACAGATACACTGACAGGTTTTATTGTTTGTAGAGTTTAAAGGAAAAAGCTGCAGAATAGTGCAAGAAAGATTCCTGTCTTGTTTAGAGTTTTCCAAGGGCCTACCTCTGAATTGACACTAGAGGTACACTTGACCCTTACAGCTCAGAAAGTTTTACTTTCAGGGTGCAGACTGCAGAGCATTCACTTGGGTTTCCTTTTTGCCCACTTCTACAACCAGTTGGAATAGATCAATAGTGGTGAATAGCGATGGGCACGAAATGCCAAAATGGTGTTTTGTTTTGTTTTTCATTTCTTGTCCCCCAGTTTTGTTTCATTTATGATGAAATGAATCTTTTTTAAAAAAAATTCTTTCGTATTTTGTTTTGTTTTGTTTTTCATTTTTTCTTTTTTTCTTACACAAGTGCCGATCAGCTGTAGCGCAAGCTTTGTTATGTAACAAAATAACAAATAAAAAAATAAAAAAAAATATTTTGTGCCCATCTTTTTTTTTTTAAACCTTGCGCCCCTTCCACTAGGGCTGGTCGATGGCAGTGGTGGCCCCAGTTGGTGGGAGGCCTCCCTGACATCAGGTAGGAGAAGACTCCAGATGGGGGAACAAAAAACAAAATGGAATGAAATGAAAATTTCTGTTTCATTTCATTTCATTTTTCTTTGAGGGGCCGGTTCATTATTTGTTTTGTTATGTAACAAAATGAATAAGGAATAACAAAACAAATAAAAAATTACTTCCTGCCCGTCTCTAGTGGTGAACCTTTGGCACTCCAGATGTTTTGGACCACAACTCCCAGAATTCTGAGCCTGTATAGCCAATGACAAAGGACTGTGGGAGTTGTGGTCCAAAATATCTGGAGTGCCAAAGGTTCACCACCACTGGAATAGATGCTGTTTGGAAGCTGGAAACCTCAACCTTTTCCTGCCTTGTCTCCATATCATGGCAAGGGCCTACCTCTGCGACATCATAGAGGCCCATCTGTTGGTCTCAGGTTTTAGTCCTGAAATATTTGGGGACAGAGTGGAAACTGCTGACTTGGCAACCCTATAGTACATCTGGCATGCTTCTTCCTGTGTGCATCTTTCTCACTTCTTTTATTTTGGCAAGGTCTTGGAGAGAAGCTCAGAAGCATTTGCTTCAAACTTTTCAGTAAATGGAAGTGCGATATTTGTTATATATGGAATCTTGACTACTGATCAAACAGTCATTTGAAGTTGCCTTGTCCCAGTAAACCATAGATAAGACTAGGAGCCTGCAGAAAACCCTGATATACAGGCATACCTCAGTTTACAAATTTAATGCGTTCTCTGGGAGATTTCATATAGTGGAAAATTTCTAAATCAGAAATGCACGGGGACACAATGCATCCTTGGTACTTTTTTCGCAGTACATTATGAAAATTTTTTTATAAACGCAGGTATTGCAGAAAAAAATTCTAAACCAAGACATTATTTTCAATGGATTTCCTTTCGTGAACTGAAAATTACATTAACAGAGGCATTCATACACTGAGGTACACCTGTATATTTCAGGTCAACAATATAATATATTCGTGTTGCCTTAATTACCTGATTTTAGGCATATAAATTTGCCCTTTCAAAATCCGTCTCCATTCTGAACAAGGTGCTTCCCCCCCCCCTTTGCTTGCACATCATGAGCAGCCAGTGTGTCCTGCCACTCACAGTGGGAGCTGAAGCCTTCCTTGCTGCCATGCGTTGCAACCTGCGCTAGATGGGGTTACACTCCCTCCGAAATTCCAGGTGTGGAGTTTGCAGTGTGCACCTGGATTCATCTCAAGCCTAGATGCCCAGGTTTTCATATTCACAATTAAAACTAGTGTGCCAGCTGCACCTGTTCCTGGAGAGGTCTGATCTAGCCAATGTGACATATCCTTTAATTACATCCCGGCTGGATTACTGTAACACATTGTACATGGGCCTGCCTTTGGAAAGTGTTCAGTGAGTCCATAACACTGCAGCCAAATTGCTAATTGGGATCGGTTTACAGAGGTCACATAACTTCCCTGTTACAGCAGCTCCACTGGCTGCCAAAGCATTTCTGGGAACAATTCAAAGTGCTGATTTTAACCTATAAAGCCCTAAGCAGTTGAGATCCAAGCTACCTCCTTTTATAAATCTGCCTGGGTGTTAACGTCCCACTGCCTTCCCAGGTTCATTTGGCAGGGACGTGGGAGATGGCCTTCTCTCTCTTACACTCAGATTCATTAATCATCCTTGCTTTCCTTCTGCAAGCAGACAAACTCTTCCTCTTCGGACAGGCTTTCCCTTACTGATTGGCTGTCTCAGGAAGTCTCAGGTTTTAAATGGAGTGTTGTGCCCTGTTGCTTTGAATCTGTTTTTTGGTTTTGATTTTGTTTCCTCTTTTTAGAGTGGTATTTGATTCTATTGAAAATATTTGTATATTTACTGGGTGTTTTGTTTTTAATTATTTTAATTATTGTTTTTAATTATTTTAATGAAGTAAGTCTCTTTTAAAGGAGAAAGTCAGAGTAAATTATAGATGATAGATAGATAGATAGATAGATAGATAGATAGATAGATAGATAGATAGATAGATAGATAGATAGATAGATAGATAGATAGATAGATAGATAGATGTAATGCTAATTAACTATAGTGAATTAAAACATGGAGGTAGGTGGGAGCTTAAAATCTTATAATCACAGCTTTGCTGTGAACTAGAGAGGGGAGACCAAAGCAGAAGCTTGAGGTTTATTTCTATAATGCTAAATCCTATCTTAGCTATATTGCTTAACAAACTCAGCTTGCAATCTGTAACCTAGGCCAGACATGATTCCATGAGTGCTGTAGTACATTATAGACACAGTGGCCAGAGTTCATTTGACAATGTGTGTACATAAGTGAAGTTACACTGCCAAATTGGCCCTAATGACTGGCATGGCATTTGCATTCTTTTTTGTGTGCCTATCCATCATACGACCGGGCATGCAGCCAGGAAAGCAACATATTCAGTTAACAGTACTGTAATTCACTACCACCATTTATGTGATTTCATTTGCAGACAGGTAGGTCATTGACAAGATTCTGATCCTGTAGCATAAGAAAGGGTCTGATTTTTCAAGATATATTTAATTGCAACGGTTCTCAACCTTTGGTCCCCCAATGTTCTTGGACTACAACTCCTAGAAATCCTGGCCAGGGCAGCTAGTTGCTGGGCTTCTGGGAGTTTTAGTCCAAGAAAATCTGGAGATCCAAGGTTCAAAACCACTGGTTTGGTGCATGTACCAAATATTTAGAGATGTATAGCTTTTCACAATACATATTTGTTATAAAGTTACAATTCCATACTGAGAATAATGCCTTGTTGACACTCTGTGTGGAGCCCTAAAGATCCTCAGGTGTTGCTTGAACTAGGTGAGCATGCATTAAACCAAGAGCATTACAGAGTGACTGAGAAGTCTTTCCACCTCAACGGAGTAGAAAAGAACCCTCGGGAAGGTGCCTAACTTGGTTGGAGCCAATCATTCAGAAAATGTTTCCCGTGTTGTCCTTGGAGGGAAACAGATAATGCTTCCCAATCCTTCCTTGGTGGAATGGACACTCTTTCAGAGTTATGGAAGGTAGATGGGGCAGATGGACCACAGCTATTGCCTTCAGAAGGTTCCTGCATATGTTATGCAAAGATGGACCTGAAGTTCCAAGTGGAACATCAGTGCATGTGGTGACTATCTGGCAGGCCAAACACCAACATTTCCCTTGGTAATTGCATGGAGGATAAGTTGGAGGCTATCAATTATTCTGGCTGTAGGAAGCCAGGAGTTAAGTCCATTGACATTCCTCAAGGTTTCCCAATTCTCTTTTGGATGGTGATTCTATATGCAAAACTTTGGCTTGACTTTCTTTCAGAAGCAGTTCTGTCTATTTTTATGCTTTCAGGACAACACCCCCAGAGCACTGGTTTTCTATGGGCTAGATGCTTTCCCAGCCAAGACATGGACAGAATCATAAACATGTGCGTGGTAATAACATGACATGGAGAAGTACGAGCAGTACATTTTTGCCTTTATATAACTTAAGCTTATTAGATTTCTTCTTGCAGTGGCCATTTTGGTGTATTGCATTCATAAAACTGTTGCACGGAGTCCATAAAGAGCTGTTTTGCTTTGTTAACTGCTTTCTTGTTTGTTCTGTTTTGTGACTTTACCATATTATCATAAGAATGATTCATGGCAATAATAGTGTCACCACTGTGTTCCACAGCTCATTCTAAACTCCACCCTTAATTGGTAAAGAGTTTATGGGGATATTTGTAATTAAAGTGATTGGATTTCCCCATTTTCTTTTCTTTCTTTTCCCTCTCTGAAGCAATTTAAGCATGAAATATTCTACTTAATGTTAACAACACTTTTGGCAGTTTTCCATCACTGAGAACTGGCAGATGGCTGAACACTAGAGATGGGCACGACAAGAAAAAAATATTTTTTGAGTTGTCGTTTGTCGGGACGGGTCTGTTTCGGGTCGTTTCCGTTTGTCGCGAAATTTTTCAAAAATTTGTTGTTTCATCGTGTCGTTTGTCATTTGTCGTTACCGCCGCGATTTAGCGCGACTTGACTTCCCAGAGCATGGGGTTAGGGGGTAAGGGCTAGGCTTAGGGTAACGGTTGAGGTTAGGGTGGGTTAGTGGGTGCACCTCTGGGTGCCTCTGGCCCACTAAGAACACAGTGCACTGGCGTATGGGTTAGGCTTAGGGTTGGTGGGCTTCCTATGCCCTCTCTGGCACATCCAGAAGTCTCAGCAAAACCTGGCCATCCGATTGGTGGAATGGCTCCAAAAATTTGCATGGTCCCATCCCATGGCCAGCCCATCATTGCACGTGCGCAGGTGTAAAAAAATAAAAATAAAATAAAATAAAATAAAATCAATGGAGACGTTTTATTGCAAGAAAAACCCACTGCTGCTACTGTAAAAATTCAAGCATTTAAAATAGCTAATTTTCGCTTGTTTCTGTGGTGCTTTGGTGGGTTTTTGGACCACGATTTCAAAAAAAAATATTGCGGTCGCCATTTTGGATCCCCCCCGCACCGCATGGCAAATGGAGACGACGAGGATGCCCCCCCAGCCTGGTACCAGAGCAGCCCGGGACAGGAGGGGGGGGAGGCCGGGGACCCCCCACCCCAGAAACCACTCCTCTGGTAGGTGCCCTCAGACAGGCATATTTTCGCCTGCTTTTTTGGCTGGGAATCAGGGTTTTTTTAATTTTTAAAACTTTTTTTCTTTGCCGCCGCTTGGCGAGTTGGCAAGATGACAAGGATGCCCCCCACCAGAGCAGCCCAGGACAGGAGAGGGGGGGAGGCTGCCCCCCCCAGAAACCACCCATCTGGTAGGTGCCCTCACTCAAGAAGACATATTTTCGCCTGCTTTTTTGGCCGGGAATCGGGGTTTTCTTTATTTTTAAAACTTTTTCTGTGCCGCTTGGCATCGCGTGATTGCTGCGATGCCAGGAACGACAACGACAAATCAGACCCAATTTTTCTTTTATCGGTTCGAGTTCAAGTTCTGGCGGAGTAATTGTCGTTACCGTTTCCGTTATGTAACGGAAACGAGGAACGGAAACGGAAATGACAATTTCGCCAAGTCGTGCCCATGTCTACTGAACACTATTATGGGAAACTAACTATCCTTGGTTTTACCTACACTATTGGTTTGAGAAACTAGAGATTCTACAAGCAGTCTTTTATAGTGTCCCGTGTCTTCCAGTGGGTGGAGGTTATTTTTCTAGGAAGGTATGGGTCATTTTCTCCTATGAAGCCATACGGTTATGCAGCAGCTCATGTTTCACAGAATGAACAAGGCAGATCATTCGTTTTCAATTGCTAGTAGTTGTTGCTGAAGCAATCCAGTCGCTTCGCGCGGCCCTCCTATGCACCACCGAGAAGCCTCAAATCTGTGCGGGTGGGCGGTGGCAGCGGGAGGTAAGATCCCCTGCCGCCGCCAGTGCACCATGAAATCGGCGTGGGGTTTCTGTAGTTTGAATTATTATAAGGGACGTGGTGGCTCAGCAGAAAGTCAGCAGCTCAGAAGTTCGAATCCCAGGTGCCACACAGCAGAGTGAGCTCCCACTTGTTAACCCCAGCTCCTGCCAACCTAGCAGTTTGAAAGCATGTAAATACAAGTAGATGAATAGGTACCACCATAAAAAGTGGGGAGGTAAAACAGTGTTTCCTTGCAGCCATGCTGGCCACATGGCCATGGACTTGCATAACACTGGCTCTTCAGCGTGAATACAGAGATGAGAACTAGCACGCATGTGCGGGGGAATCTTTACCTTACTTTTTTTTGTTTATATTATTATGTTGTGCTATTTTTATTTTATTGTATAATTGTTTTTGGTTTGTTAGAGTGGCATTGTTGCCAGATGGGTGGCAAATAAATAAATAAATGAATACTCTGGGTTTTTAGAGCACAGATTAAGACCTAAGTGTAGACCGTTGTGGCGTAATAAGGGCAGGCCCTTCATTGTCACATCCCGACAATATGGAGGCACAAGGGTAAATTTAAAGGTCAGTGATCTAATGCTATCAGGTTTGCCTCTCAGGGGTCTTTTGGGAAAGCTCCACCAGCTGAAGTCTACAACACATGGTGGGAGGCAAGCTCTTTGCTAAAAGGAAAAAGAACATTGTTTTCTAAATCGGGGAGTTTGCCAGAGAGTGAATATGGATTTACTGTCAGAACTCCCTGTGATCTGCAGTAAGTCAGAATAGATTCCTGGATCCCAAGTGTGCCTTTTAACCATAGCAACAATATAATTACTTGTGTAGTCTCCAGACTCTAATGATAGTTGCGAAAATGAAGAACAATTGAGGTAAACAGAAATGGATTATGGCATGGAAAAGTTGTGAGCTCCATTAAATTTTGGCACCAGAAAGAAATTCCAGGTTGAGGATGTTTAAAATTCGAAGTGTCTGTATGTCTTATGCACCTGAAACTTCACACTGACAGAGTTCTTGAGTAGTGGCTACAAAGGATTATGCTTTCAGAAAATATAGTTTCTGTTTTGAATGATGGCTTGCAAGCAATGGTTGTTTTTTTCAGGTTTGACTTCATTTCTCAGTCACATTGTTAAATTAATGCTGTGCCAGCAGTCTCCATCCAGCTGTGTGGAGCAAAAGGGGGGAAATGGAAACAAACTTGATACTGTGTGGATTCTGCAAATGAGGGATTGTGAGGCAATTTAAAAAGACACAGGTCTAAATGGCATGTCTGGACTGATGTGAGAACAAATATTTATTTATTTATTTATTTATTTATTTATTTATTTATTAGCTACCCTACTAACAAATAGTCTCTAGGTGGCATACAACAATATATTAAAATTATACAACATAGTTATTAAAAACCATCAAACAACAAAACAATTTTTTTAAAAAATCAATCTATAGCAGGCCTACCCAACAGGTAGACCGGGGGCTACCAGTAGCCTGTGAAGGGTTCAAAAGTAGCCCTTTTGCAACCACCATGGGCCAGAGCATGTGTCCCCCAGCACCCCCTTCTGGACCTGGTCAGCCAGGTAAGAGAAGAACCACTGTAAAATGTTGCCTCCAACTCCTATCCCAACCAATTTGTCCAGAAGAACACCATAGTCAATGGTGTCTAAAGCTGCTGAGAGATCCAAGAGGATCAACAGGGACACACTCCCCTGTCTCTCTCCCAGCAAAGGTCATCATACAGGGTGACCAGGGCAGGCTCTGTTCTATAACCCAGCCTAAAATCTGATTGAAATGGATCTAGATAATCCATTCCAGCCTGGAGCTACTCAGTCACCACACTGTCCAACACCTTGCTCAAATAACGGAAGTTTGCCACTGTTTGGTAATTAACCACCATCCTTGAGTCCAGGTTAGGGTTTTTTAGGAGTGGCCGAATTACCACCTCCTTTAATAGGGTGGGAACTACTCCCTCGCTTAGTGAGGAGTTGATGGCCTCCTGGGCTTAGATGGGATCCCCTCCCTCCCAGCAGATTCCTTTATTGGTCATGACGGCCAAGGGTCGAGTTCTGTAGTGGTGGCACAGACAGATCCAAGCACCCTGTCCACATCCTTGGGTCACAACAACTGAAACTCATCCAAAAATTATGACATAGGCCCGGAGCACTGGACACAACCATGGACTCATTATCAATGGTGGAGTCTAATTCTCTGTGAATCTGAGTGATTTCCCCCTCAAAGTGGGTGGCAAATTTGACACAGCGAGCCACTGATTGGTTCCGGACCTCCAAAGGATTACCTGGTTAAAGAAGATCCTGGACCACTTGAAATAGCTCTGCTGGGTGACACTCAGAGGAAGCAATATGACTGGAGAAATACTGCCGTTTCAACAGCTGTATCACCACAGAATAGGCCCAATAATGGGCTCTACGTTCTGTTCAGTCAGAGTCGCAGTGATATTTCCTCCACCTGCATTCAGGCTGTCTCCACACCTGCTTCATTGCCTGCATGTTTTGGGGAGTAGGGAGGTAACAGCGGCTTTCCTTAAACTTGCAATTGTGCTCCCCCCCCCATTTTTTTAACATTTAGAGTAGAGGAAAGTGCTGAGGAAAGCTCTTTTGCATTTGACCTAACAGGGAGTGTCTGGAGAGAAGGAACATTTGTCATACTTTAAAGAGCAACTTTCTCCTCCTCCTATTGATCTACGGTACTTTAAATGAGTGCCATTAGAAACGTGTGGGCTGTGTGAAATGTGAAGTTTAATTACCTCTGGCATGACCAATATATTTCTGTTGAAAAGGCTGCTACTTCCATGGATATTGCAACAACCCAGAGTTTGATTAGCAAGAATTCTGCCCTTCCCAGCATTCAAAGGAAGCATTTTAGTTCCTCATGTTGCCAAACCTGGTATCTTGGTTATCTGGGGTTGTTGTTGTTGTTGTTGTTGTTGTTGTTGTTAAATCACCTCTGATTCTTGAAGAAACACTTTCTAAATGCCGTGCCTTCAACAGCCCTACTCAGCTCTTGTAAACTCAAATTTCTGTTTCCTTTCAGGAGTCCATCCATCTTGCATTTTGCCTTCCTTTTATTAATGCTCTCTCCCCCTTTCCCAGCATTATTGTCTTTTCCACAGAATCTTGCCTCCCCATGGGGTGCTTAAAGTGGGACAGCCTCAGTTGCAACATTTTACCTCTAAATCAGAGATGGGCATGAACTGGAAAACCAGTGGTTTGTGATGGTTTGGGGTTCGTGGCTAACCATGAACCACCACAGCCACCCAGAAAAACAACACAGTTTGCATGTTTCCAGTCTGTGCCAGGTGACTTACCTGCTCCTGCCCTCCACCTCCTCTGCCACCTGTCCTTCCCATTGCCACTTCTCCTGTGACAGGAGCTGGGCCTGCTGCCTCTGAGGGTGGCAGTGGGAGTGGCAGGAGCAGATGGGGGGCAATGGGGACCAGGGCCAGTGCTTCCATTAAGGCGAACTAGGCAGTTGCCTAGGGCGCCAAAATGGAGAGAGGGTGCTGGACAGCTTGTCGCCCCCCCATCGCCCCCCATTGCTGGCCACCGCCGTCTGTCCCCCCACTGCCCTCCCCCGCCCCCTACGCCCATCGCCGCCCACCCCCCGGGCCCGTTGCCGTCCCCCATCATCCGCCTCCCACCCCTGCCCCTGCCCCCGCCCGCCCCCACCCTGCTCCCCACCACCCCACCCCACCTGCCGCCCTTCGCCTAGGGCGCAAAAAAACCTAGCGCCAGCCCTGATGGGGACAGTGGGAAGGAGTCAGACAGGAATCCCATTTTTCTGAAGCAAAACAAAGCACGGGGGTGGGGATGGTGGCAAGTCCAGTGTTTCATTTTGCTTCATCAAAATTGGATTCCTGAACTAGGTCACAAATGAAACCATGGAACTCCAGCATTAACATCTTGCCTCCTCGGACCATCTGAGCCTGCTGGCCTAACTCTTGCTGGGCCCCCTTAAGACTGCTGAGTGCCTGCAAGTGTGCTCCACAGCCCTCCCAGGCTGACATCCACCTGCATCTCTCTCCTGGGCTGGTGGCAGAAGCTCAGGGGGGAGAGTCTGCAGTGTCAAGAGGGGAGGGGACGTGTGAGAGCATATATGCCTGTGAAGCCTTCTGAACTGGCTGGAACTCCAGCATTAACATCTTGCCTCCTTGGACCATCAGAGCCTGCCGGCCTAACCCTTGCTGGGCCCCTGAAGACCAGTGAGTGCCTGCAAGTGTGCTCCACAGCCCTCCCAGGCTGACATCCACCTGCGTCTCTCTCCTGGGCTGGTGGCAGAAGCTCAAGGGGGAGAGACTGCAGTGTCAAGAGAGGAGGGGCCATGTGAGAGCATATTTACCTGTGAGGCCTTCTGAACTGGCTGGAACTCCAGCATTAACATCTTGCCTCCTCGGACCGTCTGAGCCTGCCGGCCTAACCCTTGCTGGGCCTCCTCAAGTCCTGTCAGTGTGCTTCACTGCCTTTTTTTAAAGTTTAAGATACAGTGCAGATTTGAGGGGGAGGGAGAGGTGGGCTGATGGGGTCAAACTGGTGGATGCTTTTGTTTTTGTTTTTTGTTTGTTTGTGTTTTTTTTCCTTGCCATTAGGTGTAGGCGGTAGGGACCCACAATGGAACTGAGGGAACAGGAAGGCGGGGGCAATGGAGGGTGCAGCCATTGAAATTGTGCTGGGTATGGGAAGGTATGGTGGTAGGAGTGGAACATGTGAAAAATCGTGCAAAGCAGGTAAAAATGAATAATGAATTAACGAACCAACGAAATGATTTTTTTGCAAAAATTCGTGAAAAATGAAAATGAACCGAACCAAGCCCCTCAACGAAACAAAATGAAATGTCATTTTTTTCAATTCGTGCCCATCTCTACTTGGGAGCTAATGAAATGTTCAGAATAAATTTAAAATAAAGCTATTTCATTTTACTGCTGTCAATCTGAGTGACTCAGCTACCCACAGTTGCTTTGTTGGGGGCATTTTACCCTAAAGTCACATTTTTGTGTACATGTGATACAGTACTCATCACTTCAGTTCACCCCCCCACACACACACAAGAAAGAAAGAAAGAAAGAAAGAAAGAAAGAAAGAAAGAAAGAAAGAAAGAAAGAAAGAAAGAAAGAAAGAAAGAAAGAAAGAAAGAAAGAAAGAAAGATCGATCCACTTTGGGCTGGTTTGTAATTTCATGTGCATTGCCTGGTCACTGGTGTAATGAGCAGGCAGGGGTTTGAAGATGGACATCCCAGTTACAAACCCAGTGTTTTAATTATTACACTGCAGTGCAACTCTCATATCAGCTTTTATCATGCAAATGACACCAAGCTTGAAATATGCTTATAACAAACGATGTAATTTAATGTGCTGAACTTGTATATTATTAGCATGTATATTATACTAATTAGTTTGTATAATATGTAGTTTAGGCTCCCTGGGATTTGGGGACTAGAATACGACAGTCCTAGCCATTCAGCTATAGAAGAGATTACTTCTCATTGATTATGAAAACAGACACATTGATCTACATTATTCTTTGTAGTGCACAATTATTGCCATTAATATCTGGGTGGCAACAACCAGTTATATGGAGAATTGAGTATAATTTCATTTTATAAATGAACATGTGGGTATCTGGCTGCACAACCAAAGGTTGGGAGTTGCTATGGGCACCAAATGAAAAATGAAATGTTGTTTCACAATTCATTAGGTAATGAAACAAAAAATGAAATTAAATGAAACAAACTGGGGAAGCAGCGTTTTGTTAGTAACAAAACGAACTGGTGGTTTTTTTGTATAAAATAAACTGTTTTGTTTCTCTGTAAAATGGCTCCCCTGGGTCCTAGAGGCATGAAATTTGGTGGTTACCTTCCATACACTCTCCCATTTAAGCCCACCAAATTTGGAGGGATTTGGGATTCAGGGGTCCTACTTATTCAACTTCAAAGAGGTGCCTCCAGAAAAAAAAACATTTCTAATTGCAATGTTATGCACTTGAAAATAGTGATCCCAGGCAGCTAGCAGCGTGAAAATTACAGAAGATCTTCCTCAAGCACTCCACTTGAAGCACTCCCAATTTGGAGGGGTTGGGAGTATAGGGGGCCAAGTTATTCAACTCCAAAAGGGTGCTCCCAGGAAAAAAAATGTAATTTTAAAAAATAGGTTACAGGTGATACCTTTATAGGCCACTATTAAAAATTTTAAAAAGGAACATTTCAAGCTTTTGAGTGTAAATCACCCTTCTTCAAAGCAGGTCCCAGAAGTTCAGAAATGGCCAAAGACGTGCTTCACCTGGAGGTTACTTTTAAAGTCCTTGGTTAGATGATGTTCTTAAAATCCATGGTTAGGTGATGTTGTAGCCCGGGCAGGAGTCTTGTTAGAGGCAAGAAGGCAGTTGTAAAAAGCTGCTTCTTAAGTCACACCCCCGTTCTTCAAACAAAGGAACATGGGTCATATACCACACCCACTCCCTTACCCAGCTCCATTTGGCACTATGAGACATACAAATCCCTTTTGGCCTGGGGGCAGGGGAGAGAAGGGTTGATACAAAAGACCCATGTGCTTCATTCTGGGATTGGGCTAAAAAAATGTAAGTCCACTAGGTTTGCCAGTTGGAACTGGATTGAATTAAAGTTATATTTCCTAGTGGATGCAGTCTTGCCCTTTGATGTTCAGAGCTGTTGTGCCGCATTCCAGGTCTCTAGGGAATGCCAGCTCTTTCTTGGTAACTTCACAATTCCATCAAAGCAAAATACTGATCCCAGGCAGCTAGCAGTATGGAAATTGCAGTGGAACTTCCTCAAGCTCTCCCATTTAAGCACCCCCAATTTGGAGAGGTTTGGGGTACAGGGTGCCAAGTTATTCAATTCCAAAGGTGGTGCCCATTGGAAAAACATTTGTAATTTAAAAGTATTTGAAAATACTGATCCCAGGCATCTAGCAGCATCGAAATTACCATGGAGCTTCCTCAAGCTCTTCCCTTTAAGAACCCCCAATTTGGAGAGGTTTGAGGTACAGGGGGCCAATTCAACTCCAAAGGGGGTGCCCATAGGAATCAATTTTAAAGTGCTGTGGGGGGGTTGTGCTGCCTGCTGGTGCTAGGGTATATAAAAGTCTGGCTGGTTTCCTTTTCTTTGTCATCTGTGGAAGTGAGGGGAGTTACAGTCAGCTCTGGCAGTGCTGCCAGCTTGCTATTTTACAGTTGGGCTAGCTTCACTTCAGCTATCCCTGTGTGCTCAAAGCTGCTTTGTGTATTGTGTGAGTGGACAAAGAGAGATTGGTTTGTGTGTGTGTATAAGAGAGAACCTTCTGTGTGTGTGTGTGTGTGTGTGTGTGTGTGTGTGTGTGTGTGTGTGT
>JAHTLZ010003305.1:6387963-6398372 GCA_023846285.1 Phrynocephalus versicolor
TGTGTGTGTGTGTGTGTGTGTGTGTGTGTGTGTGTGTGTGTGTGTGTACCATTGCATGATCCTCTGTACAAATATTTAAGTTCATTACCTTGTTCCCACCTTTATTCTTCATTTGATTCAGTCTTCCTGGGGTTTCAAGTTTTACAGATTACATTTTTAACAGGAAAAAAAATGTTATAACCCTACCTTATCTAAGAGGTATGTGACTCATAATATGAAATTGTCTTGCAGTGTATTATAGTGCCATGTGAAAGCTGCAATATCAAGCTGAGTGTTTGCACCAGCTGTGAAGCAGCAAATGTATCTAACCACTGAACATATAATTGATAATTGCATATTTTCCTCCCGCACGTATAAATAGGAGACAGATCCCAATAATCAGAGCTAATGAAATGTTCTCATGTTTGCTGGGGGCTGCAGAGTGTAAGATATATTTCTTCCACAAGAGGGTACTGAGGAGCTGTGCTGTAAGATCAATCGTCACTTTTCCCCCCTGGCTTCCTCTTCGATCTTCTTTTCCAGTTCCTAAACCTTTAGTAACTTTTGGGCTGCTTCTCCCAATTGATGAAATTCCAATTATGCTCAGCAAACAGAATCCAACCTACTTGAATTGTCCTGAGTCAATGTAGATCTAAATTAAAATAAATTCCTTTCCAGACCCTATCCAGTCCCTATCTGCCAGTTATTCTAATAAGCACATGCTTTTATGTGCTTTAGCCCCACCCACACGTTATTCCATTGGCTACTCAGTTGAAATCATTTGAATATTTATGAGGTACCTGTCAGGTTTCACCACAGTTGCTCTCAAAGTTACAAAGCTTGACTTTGGTCTTTCCCCCCGTAATTGTGCACACTAGAAATTGACTAGAATGCACCAACGTGCACCCCCTGAAACAGGAACCACTGACAGGGGCTCAAAAATATGTGCTTCAGGGTGTTTTTAATGAACAAAAGAGCAAGCCAATTTTCCCAGGCAACACACCAAACATAAGGAGAAATGCCTGTCTGAGTGAGGCCTAACTCACACGTCATTTTGTTTAGAATGCTTGTTTTTTTTAAAGAAACAAACACCAGAGAACGACTTCTGAAGGGAAGAACAAAATAACAGAGAACAATTATTTGCCGTTCCTCTTTTTTCCCCTCAACCCCCTTATGTAAAAACCCCTTACCATTTACCATAAGGCTTGAGATCCAGCAGCCAGGTGCTCAAGCTGATAAAAAAACCAGAATTCTGCAATCAGTGGTGTAGTGATAAATTCTGACACGCAGATCCTCTCCACGGAACTCCCCCCAAACTAATCCCCTGTAGACCATCCAAAATGCAGGTACTTGTTTACAGCAATAGACCATTTCTGCCAGTTTTCACCCAGTTATAGAACTGCAGAGCTGGAAGATGCCATCAAGTTCAACAAGCCCAACTTTCTACTGCAACAGGAGAGCCACATCCCCGACAGACAGCCCTTCAATATTTGTCTAAAAATCTCCTATGAAGGAGAGTGAGTTGCCTTCCAAAGCAGTCTATTACATTGTCAAACAACTTATTGGCAGGAAGGTCTTAAGAACATAAGAAGAGCCATGCTGGATCAGGCCAAAGGCCCATCTAGTCCAGCTTTCTGTATCTCACAGTGGCCCTACCAAATGTGTCCAGGAGCAAACGAGACTAGATATCTGTCTCCTGCTATCACTCCCCTGCATCTGGCCCTTGAAGTACTCTGGTTTTAAGACTGGAGATGACACATCTCCATCATGGTTTGTAACCTGTGATGGACTTTTCCTCCAGGAATCTGTCCAGTCCCCTTTTGAAGGTATCCAGGCCAGATGCCAACACCACATCCTGTGGCAGGGAGTTCCACAGACTAACAACATGCTGGGTAAAAAAATTTCTTTTGTCTGTTCTCACTCTCCCAACCCTCAATTTGAGTTGATGTCCCCTAGTTCTGGTATTTTGTGAGAGGGAGAAGAGCGTTCCTCTAGCCACATTACTCATGCCCTGCATTATTTTGTACGTCTCAATCATATCCCCCCTTTTTTCCAGACTAAAGAAAATTCCTAATGTTTAGTCAAAATCTCTTTTCCCCTAGTGTGAATCCATCCATTAGTTCAGGTCTTACCCTCTGGATCTGAAAACAAAAACAAAAAACAAACCTTCTGCATTTTTAATTGATAGCCACTTATATATTTTAAAATCATTGAATAATGCTGCTCATCAATTTTCTATTCTCCCAGGTAAACATACAAAAGTCATAACTAACATGGATGTCAATAGGGAGCCAGGACAGATGAGCCAGGACAGAAGCATCCTAGCCCA
Organism: Phrynocephalus versicolor; assembly: GCA_023846285.1. Classification (NCBI taxonomy): domain Eukaryota; kingdom Metazoa; phylum Chordata; class Lepidosauria; order Squamata; family Agamidae; genus Phrynocephalus; species Phrynocephalus versicolor. Next base: position 6,390,272 of record JAHTLZ010003305.1, read on the forward strand.
GAGATTAACCTGGTTGCTGCATTCTGGACCTGTTGTAACCTCCATATTGTCTTTTAAGGGAAACTCCATGCCTCGATCAAGGTGTTCAGGAATATTTTATCCAGATAGGAGCACAATTGGGAAATCCACCTAATGTGAAAAGAAGCAGTCTTGGTCATGGGTGAAGTTTGATCTTCTAGAGGAAATACTGTATCCAGCATTACATCCAAATTGCAAACTAGGTGTTTAAAGGGGAATGTAATTCAGACTCGGTGCTTGGTAAATTATCCCCAAATCTGGCAGGAACTCCCCTCTCAGAACAATATCTCCATCTTGCCAGGATTCAGTTTCTACAAATTTGCCCTCAGCTAGTCCATTGTTGAGCCCTAGGGTACCACCAAACCCAGCTGGCAGTGCAGCATCCTGAAAAGGAAAAAAAAATCAACCCTGAATGTTCACTAGAAGGGCAGATTTTGAAGCTGAGGCTCCAATACTTTGGCCACCACATGAGGAGAGAGGAATCCTTGGACTAGTCCCTGATGTTGGGAAAGATTGAAGCAAAATGAAAAGGGGACAGCAGAGAATGAGATGGTTGGACAGTGTCATTGATGCAACCAGCATGGATTTGACCAAACTCCGGGAGGCAGTGGAAGACAGGAGGGCCTTGCATGCTCTGGTCTATTGGGTCAGGAAGAGTCAGGCACGACTGAACGACTGAACAACAACAAAAATAATCTAGTAGCAGTATTCTGCACTAACTGCATTCTCTGCATTAACCTCATGGGCAGTCCCGTGCAGAGAGCATGACAGTTGTCTATTCTTGAGATTACAAGTACATAAACCAGCACAGTTAACACCCCTGCATCAAGGAGCGCCTGCATCTAGGTAGTCATCTGCAGTTGGTAATGAGCAGAATGGACTACCAACACTACCTGGGTTTCCATGATGAGCGCTGGGTCCAACAGGACATCCATCCTTCACAAAGAGAGTCACTTCCCCCCAAAAAGGTAGGCAATCCAAAGACCTCAGGGGAGGAGGGCACATGTGGTATCTTCGTCTTGCCTGTGTTCAACCTCAGCCTATTAGCCCCCATCCAGTCTAGGACAGCTGACAAGCAGTTTTCAAGGGATGGAATGGCATCCAATGCAGAAGATGGAAAGGAGATATAGAGCTGAATATCATCTGCATATTGGTGACACGAAGCTCCATATCTCATATAAATGTTGAAGAGCATGGGAGAGATAACTAACCCCTGGCACCCCACAATTGAGGGACCAAGGGGCAGAGGTTATATCACCCAGCTGCACTCACTGGGGGTAGTCCTCCACAAAGGTCCAGAACTATGCCAAAGCATGACCTCTGATCCTCAACTCAGAGAGACACCCCATGAGGATACTGTGGTTGGTCAACAGTATCAAAGGCTGCTGAGAGACTGAGGAGGACCAATAGGGATGTTTTACATCTATCAGCCTCTCAAGAGGTCATCATGCAAGACAACCAATGTGGTTTATGTAATATGGCACAATTAAATATAATTGTATCTTCAGTGTATTGCCTTCTAGCACAAATTTTCATTATTTTTCAATATTTGTGAGAAAGATTTGTGTGGGCGCAGGAGATGGTGTTTTCAGTGGTTGCTGTTCAGAGATAGAATTCAGTTCCACAGAAACCAGATGTGCCCCTTCCTCCTTTTTTCCTCCTTCCAATAGGCAAAGACTCCCATTACAGGTAAGCTTTCAATATACAGTAATGCCTTGGTTTACGAGTGATTTGCAAAACCAGCAACCATTTCTGATCAATTTTGCCTTGATCAATGAGCATTGTCTTGCAATACAAGTTCTGGAGCAAGTCACATGATCAAATTAAAGCCATGCTCTCTCTCTCTCTCTCTCTGCAGGATTGTGCGTGATTGTCTAGAACGTTCCCTCTCAAGCAAGGTTCAAAAACAGAGAGAGGAGAAAGCAACAGAGTTTTCCCTTGCACCAGCTGGAACGTTTTCAAAGGGGAGTACAGGTTAGGGTTTTATTTTTCTTCATATTTATATTTCCAGAAGCTTGTAAACCAAAACACTCTTATATCAAAGCAAATTTCCCCATAAGAAATAATGGAAACTCAGATGATTCATTCTGGGGCCCACTGCAGACCACATACTGTACACACAATATACCAAAACTCATAAAAGAAGTTGGCTAGAAGTCCACGTCCACATCATGGTTTACATGCCTGGCTGTGAAATCTGCTCTGTTTAGGACTAACAACTGGATTTTACTCTGTGCTTTTAATAATAAAATGCAACTTGCAGCCATAAACACACCTGACTAGCTGCCCCATGACTAGAAATTATTTGAAAAATAAGAAAGGATGTTGAAAGCAAATTAAAGAAAAAATTAAAGAAAAATAAAGCAAACCCCTAACCCAAACATCCCTTTGAAAATGTTCATGCCGGGTACAAGGAAGACCTCCATTCCTCTCTCCTGTGTCTGCTTTTGAGGCTTCCTGAGAGGGAACATTCCCTCAAAATCAAACAGGGAAAGAGAGAAAGAGAGAGAGACACCACAAATGGCTCACTTGTGGTCATGTGACTTGCTCCAGTGCTCGTACTGCAAGACATTGCTGGTTGAACAAGGCAAAATTGATCAGAAATGTTTGCTCATCTTGCAAAACACTTGTAGACCAAGGTACTCATAAACCAACATATTACTGTATATTGTTTTCATTGCTTTGGTGTATTTTGCACAACATTTGATGTTGTTGATTATTGTTTTGTTCTGTTGTAAACAGAGTGGCCTAATAGCTAGATTGGTGTTCTGTAAATCAAGGAAGGAAGGAAGGAAGGAAGGAAGGAAGCAAGCTAGCTTGGAGGTCTGGAGCAGACTCCTACAGTGATGCCACTCTTATATCCCTCTCCTTTGATTTTTGTCCAGGAGCTGTTAACAAGTTTTCAGTGCTTGTAGTCTTGGATCATCTCATTGGTTGATACACATCTTAAATAAAATGCTACTCCTGTCTTCCTGTTTCATCTATTACTTTTAAATAAATTATATCCTTCATTTACTACATTCCAGTCATAGGTTTCTTCCCATCAGCTTTTGGACAAGTTTTCCTGTGCTAGGAGTTCAAGATCTCCATGCTAATTTCCTGACCTTCTGCATTGGTAGAGAAATCTGAATCCATGGGACAATCTCTCTAGTTACTTACTTACCATTATTTGACAGGTTCTTGTACTACCACCCCAGTTCCTGGTGCATGACTTATATTTCTGTCTCCAGTACTTGATCTCCCTTTGCTCTCTAGAATAACATTTCTGCCCACACCAAGCAAGGCTCAGTTTAAAGTTCTCCTGACTAGAGCTGCAAGACTCCAAGCAAACATGGATGTGCAACCCGTCTCGTGTCAGAAATCCTTCTCCACTAGAGCAGACTTTTTGTAATGGTAATAGCTCTTAATTTCCCATTTAAGTACAAGGCATCAAAATATTTTGTGTTACAATAAGGACAGCACACATAAATATGATATTGCTAGAAAAGTCCACTATCAGCCAGGACAGTTACATTGATAACTGCAGCTACGGTGCAGAAAGAAAAGGGAAGCCTCCAGGTTGGCATTGTCTCTGCTTTGGCCACACAATGCTGAGCACTACTATGCAGGACACAGGATTGCAGCCGAAAATCTTCCAATGTTCATTTCCATCAAAATGTAGTAACATCATATCTAAGCCTTGTTAAGGAAATGTTTAGGGGGGAAAGGTGCATAGTGTGCAGAAAAATCAAGTCATGGAAACATATTGCGAGTGATATCTTTAGGAATCCTCTCCTCTCCGAATGTGGGTCTTGCCAGCTGGTATATCCATGTGGAAAATGGCATACCAATTAAAATCATTTTATGTAATTGATGACTACTTGAGATGCTCCACAGAGTATTCGCTGGATGGTTGAGAGACTGAAGGTCAAAGGGTATCCCTAATTACTGAAGTGAAGACAAATAAACAAAGACAAATGGTACATTGTACGGTCTTCTTTGAATAGTTTCTGTGTGGTACAATTTTTTAAAAAAGTCATAGTGATGCCTCTGTAAGAAAAGGTTTTGCAATGAAGACTTTGGCTTAGTTCTAAAATACTGCACACTAAAGATCCTTGACAGAGTACTGGGGGTTGTCATGCAACAGGGAAATTTATGGCGTACAACCCATTTGCTTAAAAAAAACAACAACCCAAGACATAATTGTTTGAAATTGTTGTGGTCCAATTTAAGGCAACACGCTTTCATTCTCTGTTTATATGAAACCATGATTACTTAACACAACAGATTTTCTTCCGTTCTCTCACAGACTGACCAAGGTTAATTGCCAGTTCCATATATATCCAAATCAAGTTTCAAGACATCTTCAAAAATTATCAGGGTGGTGACAATGTGCTTACACAAAGGATAAAAGATTTATGTCACAGAGCCTGTATTTTAACTGAATGACAAGAGGTTTTCAAATCAATGACGGCTTTTAAGCTGATTATAGCTTCCATTTGTAAATGCTAGGGTACTTGATGGCTCACAGCGGTTAAAGCTAGTGGGGTATTTGCCATTGTGCTCAGACTGCTTATATTGTACACAAGGGAAGTTGAGCAGAGAAAATTATGCCAACAAATCAGGAAATCATTCACCAGACACCACAGATAATAATGTCAGACCTTAGACCTGCTGAGCTGGGTGGAATCCAATGGATCACACAAGCAACATGAACTGTATCTTGTATATATTATTCAGTTAATACAGTCAGTCTTGCTTGTCACATGAAGTGGTGATTGTGCCGTAGTCTCTGTTAACCGCAGCCATCAGCCTTGGAACTGGCTGACGTGTTAAACCGCCTGCTGTTGCGAAGTTGCACATGCTCCTGAACAATATTTGAACATGTGCATATTGACTGGACAATATGCCAGATCTCCCATTTATGGTGTTCAGATACTATGACTACTAGAATTACCATATTCAAAAATGGAATGTTTGTGTATTTCTCTTAAAAGGCTTAAAGCAAGGTCAGGCTAACACTTAATGAAATGGGAAAAATACTATGCCAACCAAAATCCTGTTGCAGAGTCCTACTTGTGCAGTGGAAGAGATGACATCATCAGCACGAGATCACAACTGAATAAAGATTTCAGTGTCCAGTATTAGGGTGCACACAGCTCACATGCAATCAGTCAGATGCACCCCAAACAAATGAAAAATAAAGTCTCTAATCAGTAACAATCTGCTGAAAATGATGATATTATTCCTGTTAAACCTGATTTCAGCACTGAAATGTTATACTCACATTACCTTAAATTATCATTTTTCTTCCAGATTATCAATTTCTTCCAGATTTAATAGTCTACATATCCATTAGGAAGTGCTTCAGACAGCAGCAGATTGTGGAAAGATACTTTAGTTATTCTGAAAGTGAGACTATTCTTAACTTCAAGGTGCAACCAGAATTCTAGCACTGTACAACAACTTACATATTTTAAAGAAAGATGGGCTATATCCGTCCCATTATTGTTTCATGAAATAAACTGAAGAGTCTCACACTGTGGCCTACTTAAGGACGGGGCACCTTTTGGTCTCTGCTTAAGCAAAATATCAGCTAAATTTTTTATTATCAGCCAGAATAGCCGTCTTGTCATGAACAGACAATCCAATAGTTTTCAAACCCCGTAGGATTCCCTGTGTCCAAGAAACACTACTGTAGGACTCCTGTATCCACTGATTCATTAACCATTGATTCAGTTATCCACGGTTGGCAGTGAAAAAAATCAAATCAATAATTCAGTGCCACAAAGCAAGCTACTGTCAGAAACAACAGCTGTAAAGCAAGCTACTGTTGTAAAATAGCAGCCATAAAGCAAGCTACTGTAGTAAAACAGCGGTATTGGGGTTTTTGGTGTTCTCTTCTTAACCATGGTTTTCATTATCCACAAGAAGGCCCAGAACCAATACCCAGCAGATACCGGGGTCCTACTGTATTTATTTATTTATTGAACTTTTTTCTGCCTGTCTAGTGAACTGCATAAAAACAAAAGTAAATACACATTGACTACTTTATTTGCAGTATAAAACCATAAAATATATCAATGTAATGGTAAATATTATAGTTTAAAAATACACTTGTAATAAAGGATAAATCCATAACAAGGAACAAGCAACCAAACCTCCTGATTTAATATCAAACAATGGAAATCACAATTAAACAAAAAAGATACTTTTTTGAATTTGCACAAAACAGTCTCTACAGAAAATTAGCATCCTTTCACTCTGAAAATAAAAACACAATAAGTATAGAACAAATTGAGACAAAAAAACACCTAGTGCTTCTAATCCTTAAAAAATTATGCAATGAGCAGCACTGCAACTTTGTGCACTTTGTATTAAGGCATTATTTGCATAGCTTTGTGTTATTTATGCATACAATTGCTCTCCTCTTCTCTTGTCAAGAGTGCCATAAGATGTCTTTCCCTTTTCCTGGGAAGAAGAAGAATTCTGTTGTTTCTCATTTCTACAAATAAGGATAAGGTGCCCAGAGTGAATGTATGTTTTTCTATGTCCTGAAAAGACACAGACATTTAGATTTAACCAGGTCCCACTTTCTTGAGCAAACTATTCATAACATAACATAAAACATCTACTTCCTTGTGGAAAGGTGTTTGTGACATACGGCGTCTAGGACAGCGTAGATAGAGAGACATCTATGACAGGGTCATGCAGAGAGACAGCAAGAATTGAAAGCATGAGCTGTTAGGGGATGTCACCAGCACACATGGGATGGATGACTGAGAGGAAATCTCCTTTATAAGTCTGACTATCCGTTCATGAATCACATAGAATATGTGGCTGCTGGAGTTAAAATGTTGCAAGTGCAGGAAACATGATTTTTTTCGGAAGGTTTCTCTCCAGCCTGAGCTAAAGAAAAAGAAGTCTCTTGAAAGGAGTCCATCTCATGTAAAGAGAAAATGAAAGATGAGGGAAGCAACAAAGCGTAATGAGGGGGGAGGTATTTATTTATTACTATTTATTATTTCCATTTATATACCGCCCGACTTTCCCGAAGGAACTCCAAACCTTTAAATTCTTTTTCTTGAAAATGGACAAAATTGATAATTAAAACAACTCCTCTGTCCTGAGTTGAAAGACTGTGGAAAGATTCTGTGGAAAGGGGGAGCTTCCAGAACCTTCTATTGTGCCACAAATGGCTTGTCCTAGTTCCAGATAGTTGCCTGTTTCCACTTGTGCAAGTTCTTTTGCCTCCAATCCAAGCTAATTCAAATGTGCCAAAGAGACTCCAGTTCCTATGCATTTTGTCACATGTTCAGCTTGAGTTGTTCTCTCCCGGGGTATTGGCTGGCTGTTATGAGACAAATCTTTCACTGTGAGTTTAGACATAAAAATGTGCTGTTTTGGAGCCCCTCTGAAATGCAGTCCAGGAATGAAATGAGCCCCTAGTTGATCATGCATGCAGTAGGGTATTTTGAATTACTGTATACATTTGCAGCGCATCCATCTTTTAAAATGTATTTGTCTGTTTGACTGAACGTACGCAATTATTCTCCTGTGGGAAGTGCATATAAAAAAGGCTGAATGAAACAGTAAAATAGTGTTTGAGAGAAACTTTAATTGAAAATGTAACACTTTTTGTTGGCGTTGATCTGTTGGCTTCTCTACAGCTCTCTCTCTAGACTATTGTGCCCACCCAAACACATTAGTTCCCTTAATTTCTTTCAGCTACTCTTCATTGACAATAGGGCCATATTTGTAATCATGTTTGTCTACTAAAACCTGACAGAGAAATTGTACTGGTAATATTTATTTAAGTAAAACAAGATAATACAAAACAAAAAACCCCCAACATTTACTTTATTCTCATATAAAAAGCTCTCTATGCTGACTGTAAGGAAACACATAGGCATAGGCACATGTACACACACACATATACACACACACCGCACAACAAGGCATCATAAAACAAGGGCAATAGAAGCAGAAGCAGAAGCAGAAGGAAGAGGAGGAGGAGGAGGAGGAGCAGCAGCAGCAGCAGCAGCAGCAGCAGCAGCAGAAGAAGAAGAAGAAGAAGAAGAAGAAGAAGAAGAAGAAGAAGAAG
>JAHTLZ010003305.1:6414924-6430403 GCA_023846285.1 Phrynocephalus versicolor
ATTATTATTATTATTATTATTATTATTATTATTATTATTATACCAGTTTCATACCCCAAGTGAGCTCCCATGACTGAGCAGAGAATCAAAGCCGAGCCACTATCACTCTAGCATAACCTATCACTGAGAGGATCATACCTTAAGTGGATTTTGGAAAGCTGTTATTTTAAAAAGGAATCAAATCAAAGTGCAACCCATCCTTTGTTTTCACTGGCCTAGCTTGCTAACGTTCTATTACACTGGGCCTTAAAAACAGTAATTATGACAGGGGGAAAAACTGAAGAGTGCAACAAATTGGGAGGAATATCCTGGTCTTTTTAGGAACAAATGAGATAACACCCATTGAAAGAAAAGAATGGCAGGTGCAGGAACACCCAATATTCCATCCTTTGAGGAATAACTGCTGTATGTCTTCTGTCACTAGGTGGCACCAATATTTTAACATTGTCTTTTTAGGCTGATTATTAAGGGCGTTTTTTGTCCAGTGTATCTTTCACGACCTGAATCAACACACATTTCAATATTTGGACCTGGCAACACCAGAGTACTAGTCTCTGCATTCCAGGCTATCTTGAAAAAATAGAGATGCATTTTCAAAGGAAAAAGAAGTATAGATGAACTAAAAATTGTTTTGTACCAGTTCTGTACTTATCAGCACGTATGAACTGCTATGTTTTGTAAACATAAAACAAAATGAAGCACAAAGGCAGGATTGCAGTTGAACAATAAAACAACAAAAACAGTGACTACAGAAGACATTGGTATTGACAAGGAGGAAATCAAAACAGTTAAATAATTTTCTATATTTTTGTTCAATCAGTAATTCAAATGGAAACTGCACTAAAAAAAATTAAGAAGACGACTCAGAAGGTCAGTTATAAAAGGCCTACAAAATATTGTGAAGTGCAAACATTTGTCCCTTGAAGTGAAAGCCAAGATCATCCATTCTATGGTATTTCCAATTATCTTGTTCAGATTTGAAAGCTGGACAATGAAGAAAGCTGTCAGGGGAAAGAACTGCTCTGAATTGTGGTATTGGAAGTGAGCTTTACAGACACCATAGGCCACCACAAGCTGGTTCTAGATTAAATCAAGCCTGAACACTCACTAGAAGCTAAATTGATTAAATTGAGGCTACTATGGACGTATCACAAGTACTCACTAGAAAAATACAGGACAGTAAAAATGAATATGGGACGGACTGATTCCCTAGAGAAAGCCACAGTTTTGAGCTTGCAAGAGCTGGACAGGGCATTTTGGAGTTCATTAATTTGTAGGTTCGCTATAAGCTGGATGTAAGTTGGACTTGATGATCCATAACAACAAAATCATTGGCTTTCCAACAATGTCATGCACCACATCAGGGATCTGCTTACCAGTTGATTTCATAGTGCAGGATCTTCCACCCTGTGCCTCTCTGCATTGTATAGCGAGCCGACAGGAGACGCTCTATCCATGACAATAAATGGGCGAGAACCAGAGATCAGAAATGATGATATATAGAAGTCGAGATCAGAACATTTAAGTTCCACACTGAAAAAGACCATTTGGAAAATATCATTAAGTGTTCCACAGAGGTCTAATAAGTGTTGTGACTGGGCCATCGTGAGAAGACCAAATAGTTAGAGATAGAGTAGTTCAACTCTATCTCTCAGTTTCAGCCAAACCACAGTTTTAGCCAAACCAAGAAGGTGGCTGCAGGCCACTTGCTCATTTAAAGCACCTTCTATAACTTTCTCAATCCTCCCTGGGAATTGACATCAATTTCTTGCTTGAAATATTGTAGTACTGTAATACATTCTGGGGCCCTAGTTCTGGCTTTCCTATCAATGCCATCGGGAGTCTGTTGTAGGTGACAACTGCCACTCAAATAACAGTACCCTCTGTGAAAATTGGAAGTTTCACACCTCTCATGATTATCTTGACCACAGTCTGGCCTTTTTTCGTTTTTAGTAGAAGAGACAATTCCCAAATTGAATAAAATATGTACAAAGTTTTTGAACTTCACAGGGACTTTCCATCAGAGTAAAACAGAAGAAACTAGATCATGAGTTGTTTCATACCAAGCTAATGTTTTATCTTGTCCATGGAATAAAAATTGTTGGACAAGAAAAACTGGCAGGGTTACCTATCAGTTTGGTTTGTCCCTTGATTGGCCTTCTCTTATTTCTCCGTCTTTCTTTTTTTCTGGCCATGCTTTTACAGGTGTTTGGGACACTTGTCAGCATGACATTTGGCATGGAAAGCTGTGGTAAGAAAAGTAGTTTCTGTTTAGGATGATTAGTGGCCATAATCCTATTGCTGTTCACCTACATTTTCTGTAATCTGCTGTGACTAATTGTAGCTAATTGGTGAGGTGCTGGTGCATGTTTCAGTGGTGCAATTTCAAAGCATGAAACAGGCATGCCCAGGTACCTTGTTAGTTAGTGGCAATTTTGATGGAGAGCTTTGCAAAACAATTTAACAGGGAAGCACCATGTTTAAGTTAAGGAGGAGGAGGAGGAGGAGGAGGAGGAAAAGGACAGACCTGTAACCATGTTTGTTGAAGGATTCAAGGAGTACAGAATAGAGATGGGCACGACTTAGCGGAATTCCTGTTTCCGTTTCCGTTACTCGTTTCCGTTACGGAACGGAAACGGTAACGGGAATTACTCCGCCAGAACTCGAACTCGAACCGACTAAAGAATAATTGGGTCTGATTTGTCGTGGTCATTCCTGGCATCGCGGCGATCCCGCAATGCCATGCGGCACAGAAAAAAAGTTTTTAAAAGTTAAAAAAAAAACCCGATTCCCGGCCAAAAAGCAGGCGAAAATATGCCTGCCTGAGTGAGGGTTCAGGGCACCTACCAGAGGCGGGTGGTTTCTGGAGGGGGGTCCCTTGCCTCCCCCCTCTCCTCCTGTCCTGTCCTGGGCTGCTCTGGTGGTGGTGGGACGCCGCAGGCTCACAGCAACAAGCCGGACGAGTCTCGCCGCCGGCCGCCGCAATTCAAACGGAAGCGGCACGGCACAGAAAAAAAGTTTTAAACTCCCCCCCATTCCCGGGCCAAAAAGTAGGCGAAAATATGCCTGCCTGAGTAAGGGCTCAGGGCACCTACCAGAGGGGTGGTTTCTGGGGGGGGGTCCCGGCCTCCCCCCGTCTCCTGTCCTGGGCAGCCGGACTCGAGTTGCCATGCCATGCGGTGTGGGCGGGGGATCCAAAATGGGGCGGCGACCGGAATAATTTTTTTTGAAATCGTGGTCCAAAAACACACAGGCACCACAGAAACATGCGAAAATTGCTAATGCTATTGCTAAAACTGCCAGTAGCAGTGGGTTTTTCTTGCAACAAAATGTCTCCTCCCCTGTCCTCTCTCCATTGATTTTATTTTATTTTATTTTATTTACACCTGCGCAATGATGGGCTGGCCGAGTGGCCATGTGGGAGTGGACCATGCAAATTTTTGGAGCCATCCCACCAATCGCATGGCCACTTGGCCACTGAGACTTCTGGGATGTGCCAAAAAGCCCACTAAACCCTGCCCTAGCCCCCTAACCCTAACCCTAATCCTTGATTCCTTACCCATACGCCACAGTACACTGTCCTCTTAGTGGGTCAGAGAGGCACCCAGAGTTGCACCCCACTCTAACCTCACCCGTAACTAGCCTAACCCTAGCCCTTGCGCTAAGCTGCTGTCCCGTAAGCTAGATCTACTTGCATTGCACTACACGCAAGTACGATTCCCTTCTTTGTGAGACACAGCGTGTGCGAGAGCCTTAGGCATCACCCTATGGCTCTGGGTTCTGCCAGTCCACTGGTCTCATAGTCTGCAACTGGTATGCATATCCATATGGCTATGCATGCCCTTTTGCAGCAGCAGGTGAGGAGAGGAGACCCCCATGTTGAGGGGTCTCCAGGAGCCTGCTTTCCCTTCCTAGCAGGTGAGGATAGGAGGCACCCACGGGTGCCTCCAGGAGCCCGCTTTCCCTTCATAGCGGGCCAGAGGAGGCACCCACCCCACAGAGGTGCCTCCAGGAGCCCGCTACCCCCCCAAACCAGTACTAACGACAACTGAAAAACCGAAAAACGAAACGACAAATTTTTGCGAAGTTTCGCAAAAAACGGAAATGAGCCGACACGGGCCGCCTCTGACACACGACAACTCGAAAACGTCATTTTCCCTAGTCGTGCCCATCTCTAGTACAGAAGTTACATTCCCCTGTTCTGCTATGTAGGAGTAAGATTGGTCCTACAGTTCCTGAAGGTCCTCAATGGGAATGCAATGGGGACAATCATCAATGGCTAGCAACATATGGTGTGTGTGTGTATGTTGTGAGCTGACAGCTAGCTAGGACTCCACAAAGGATAGCAGCTCTCATTTCTTTGTCAGGGGGGATCGTGGATGCAAGATGAAATAGATCACACAACTTTATTAGTTTAGGAAGCACAACTCCTCTCAGCATTACATCCCATAAAATTTGTATACACTACAATGTTTCCTGCACTGATGTCACAAAAGGCATTGGAGCCTATTACTGTACTGTCAGTAGCAACTTGCACATATATGGGGGGGGGTAACTCTCTCTGAAGCTTCATCTGCCTGACTTGTGATCAAATGCTAAGTACATCTGCCAGGTGTGCCAGTATAAAGGAGCTTGATAGATCTCCTCTGGCAACTGATCAATCTCTTGGTTTTGATGCTGACCTATGACTTCAAATATGATTGTGTGAACAGCAAACATGCATGGTAAGTTGTATTCAGCATGGTAAATTATAAAGGGCAGCACACACTTTGAATACTTAAAAAGACCCCAAAAATCTCCTGCTGGATTCACCCATTGGCACAAGCCCTTTTCATTTCCTGTGTTTCAAGTCTCCAAGACTCAAGCTGCCCATTTCTTTGTGCTGAATTCCTGTTGCTATGACAGTTGTTCTCTATGAGAGAGAGCATCTGAGCAAAGCACCATTGTTTTATCGGAAGATATCATCAAACAAATCAGTGGGACCTCCTCCATGGTAACGTGTTGCTCTCTTCTCTCAGTGCCTTGGTTATTTCCTCAAATGCAGAGTACATAAGAACCACCTGACCAAACAGTCTTCTGTCACTTCTGGCAATTTTATAAGGCTGTCACTGGGGAACACCCGTCGTCTCATAAACCAGAGCATCCAGCTGCCATGGTTCTCCCATTTTATTGTTCATCATCCATTTTTATCTATTTGCTAGGTTTTCTGAGACTTGAGTATTCCCTGAAACAGCTGAGTTACTTATGAAGATAATAAACTATAAGAAACAATGTCGCAAAAGCTTGTCCTCCCCAGGAAAGACATTTAAACAGAAAGATAAGCCTTCTCGTATACTGAGAGGCATATAGTTGTTCCATTGAAACTACAATGCAAAGCAAACAAACAAATAAAAACTTCAGTATAAACACTTGGCATAGACAAAAACTTGATATACAGTAAACAAAAACAACTTGAACCCTACAATTACAGAGACAGTGCTTCTTTCCACCAGGACAAATAGGGATGCATTATCCCATTTAGAAACCTCCGGCCCCCTTCCAAAAATGCACTTAATCTTTCACAAAATTATTAATACATACTCAATAAAACTCCCCAAATATCACTAAAAACACTCTTACTTATCAACTCCTTTTAAATTGTGATATCACAAGTTAAGTTTTGCTAATAGACATAATTTATATGTCCATATTCTGGAAAACCATGCTTCCCTTTCCAGTTCTTTGCTAACATCTTGCAGCTGCTAGTAAATTTCTTATTAATTCTTTTACAATCTCATCCCATTGTTCTCCTATCGAATATTGCTAAAAGAGCTATTCGAAGACATACGGCACTGTATCTTTGCATTTCATTCCAATATTTCATTGCTTTCCCCATTTTTTTTAAAAATGTCACAATTCTCTCTGTTCATCCTTCATTTCTATCTGTCTTCTGGGTTTTCTGGGACTCGCATATTCCCTGAAACAGCTGAGTTACTTATGATGATGTTAAACGATAAGAAACTGTGGTGCAAAAGCTTGTCCTCCTCAGGGGAGATATTTAAATCAAAAGATAAACCTGCTTGTATACTGGCAGGCATCTAGTTTTTACACGGAACCTGTAAACACGGGGAAAATTTGTATGTCACATCGCATTTCATTTGCTTATAAGAGCAACAATAATTCAATAATTAAAAGCAACACAAGATTCTAGGAAATGTACAGATATGAGCCCCAGATTTACAAAAAATCTTAGGTAATGTATGTAACATATATTTTTGCTCTTAGTCACAGGGGTGTATCAGCTACACACACAATTGTTCTTGTGGAAGATATATTTCTATGGAGCAATGGTTATTAAGGTAAAGCTCTATTTACCTTATGATGTGCTCTTTTAGTATATCAGCTGTCCCCTGGATGTGTGAGAGCATCTCCGAATCACAGTCCATGTCTCTGCCCCCCCCCCGCGATACATTCTCTAAATCATTCAGACTGTATATTTTCAGAAGACAGATGATGATTCTGGGGAAAAATTATTTTGGGTTTCAGCACAAAAACCCCTATACTTTTTAGGGGGAAATAAAAGAATGTAATTTGATGACCAAGCCAGGGACGCCAAAGTGCAATGTTAAGAAAGCTCTGTGTCCATTTTTCATCAGGGGTTTTGTGGTCTTTCTCTAGATCTTTTTCAAGAATTCCCTAGTCTGTTTCCTGCATGCCTACCTACTTTCTCAGCAAGAACTACAAAAATGTACATAAAGGACAACTGGGGACTACAACAAAATGTTGCAGCTGCATCCTCTCTTAAGTTAGCCTTTCTCATTAAGCAAGGTACACCCATGGTTTCTACCCCCCCACCCCCATAATGTCATTCTACTTACCAAGGTTACTGAGTATTCAACAGGTGAGACTTCCTGGCCACGCACACCCGTATCATTATTTTCTTCTTCTTTTGTAAACCCAAAGGCTCTCTGAAGCATCAGAAAGTCAAAGTATTCCTACAAGGATACACAACATACATTTGAGAGCTTTATTGGAATGGAAAATTGCCACAACGTTTTGGTTAACGCTAATCCTAATGCTAAGGCTAACCCTTGTTCCACGCATGGAGGATTGAGTTAACCCAACCCACCTTCCTTGCCAGGGAAAACGTGGGGTGGTAGGACTATGGGGCAATAGGTAGGTTGATGTTCCTATATGAGCTCCTTCTGTTACCTGATCATGAAGCCTGTGCCTTGAGTCCCTGAGCTCACTGTTTATGTGGAGCCTTTGTCTATATGATCCCTTAAGGCAGAGGTGTCCAAACTTTTGGTAAGGAGGGCCAAATTTGGTGGCTGAGAATGTGTCAGGGGCCGGTTGCTACCTGACCCTGCCACCCCACTGCAAGCCCCACCCACTGACCCCTTGCAATCCCACCTGCAGCAAGGAAGGCGGGGACCAAGGGAGGAAGGGAGGAAGGTGGAAACCAAGAGAGGAAGGAAGGAAGGTGGGGACCAAGGGAGGGAGGAAAGAAGGAAGGTGGGGACCAAAGGAAGCACAGGGAGCCGTGGCCACCGTAGAGGAATGTGTGGGTGAAGGAGGGGGAGGGAGGGGCGGGTCGGCCAGCCGCGGGTCACTCAGAATGGCTTGACGGGCCCAATTTGGCCCCCGAGCTGGACTTTGGGCAGGCCTGCCTTAAGGGATCACCACTGGATGAGATATCTAGCTTCACCAGTCTCCCCACCCCCATGACCAATGGGTCTACCTGCATGCTGACCCGCCTGCAAAAGCTGTAAAACAAGGAAAACTAATATTTTGCTGCTCATAATGCAATAAAAACCCTAGCAGTTCTCTCCAAGTCCCCATCTGCACATGTTCAGCCATTCGTCAAATGAGGACAGGTAGGTAGGTGGGTGACGAACAAGCCTGAACTAGGGTGGGCACGAAACAAAAAATGAAATGCTGATTCATTGTTTTGTTATGTAATGAAGCGAAACAAAATGAAACAAAATGATGAAGCAGCATTTTGTTTCAGATGAAACAAAACTGTCGTTTTTCCGTTGAAACGAATAGTTTCATTCCGTCTGTAAAATGGTGGCTTACCTGTGGGTGTTTTGCCATCGCTGCTGCTGCCGAGACCGCCCAGCCAGGCCGGAGAGGGTGAGTGCCTGGCAGGCTAGCCTAGGCCCGCCGCCGGAGCCTCCACTTCTGCCACCGGATCCGCTACTGCTGCAGCAGGAGACGGTGAGTGGCCAGCAGGATGGCCTAGGCCTGCCACTGCCAGAGTTGCCGCAGCTGCTGCTGGACCCCCCCCAACAGAGTCACCGTGGCTGCCGTCAGAGGTGGAGTCCCCACCAGCCAGGTGGGCACGCCAGCCTAGACTCCCCCACTGCCGCCGCTGGAGTCGCCGCCACTGCCACCGCCACCAGCGGAGGTAGAGTCACTGCCAAGCAGCTGGGCAGGCAGGCCTAGGCCCTCTCTGCTGCCGCCGGAGTCACTGCCGCTGCCAGTTGGGCAGGCGGACCTAGCCCCTCCCCCCCACTGCAGCTAGACCCTTTGGAGCTGCTGCTGCAGGTAATGAAATGTTTCATTTTGTTTGAATTTTTGTTGTAAAAATTCATATGAAACGAAACGAAATGAAATGTGGAGCCCCCTAAACAGAATAAAATGAAACACCATTTTTCTGTTTCGTGCCCATCCCTATTCTGAACTCATTTCTTCAGTATAACAGTGCTTGCATTTACCCAGGAGGACCGATGAGGAACCTCTCACTTTCAGATATGCTTGGGCTAGGCTGGCCCCCACTGCTTATGACTGGTATCCTTGCCATGAAAGGGTCTCTGGGAACCACAGAAGAAGCTCCAAAATCATGTTTAAGATTCTTGCTGTGTCCAGCTGGGCCAGTAATAAGTCTCTGAGCCCACACAAACAGTCTAAGTGGTCTCTAGCCTTTGCTGTCTTTGCTGCTATCGACCATAAAACCCCACAGATCATCTTTGTTATTCCCTCAAGACAAACAACGAATTTGAAACTTCAGGCGTTATGTATAAAATCAAAATGCTTTGAAGTGTAGCTAGCCCAGACAGGTGAAATAATATTCCACTTCTGCTTCCCACCAATCATACAGATTCATATAGTTTGTTAAAAAAAAAAAGACTAGAAGTAATTTTGTAATTTCTATTCCCTAAGTTTGGAGGAAGTAACATGAAAAGAAATGGTTGCTTAAGAGGGGCTTAATTGGAGGAATCCATTTGAAATCAGCAAGTTTGTATTTAAACTGGATAGCATAGTTTCCCTCCATTTTATTTCTTTCATTAATCTTTTCTGAATGTCAGCTGAAAAAGAAAAGATAAATAGTTGTGGCTATTTTTAGAACTCTAGGAATGGAAGGTTAGTGCTGAATGTGCTAAGCATGCACTAAAGCCAAAAGCCTCTTCTACTGAAACAAAAGGAAACAGATTTACAGAGGCAATGGAGCATGAATCGTTTGCAATGTGGCAAAGAAGGGGGTCTGGAGAAGCATGTGAGAGATGGAGACAAACCACCCATTCGGCATCATCCCCTAGCACAGAGGGGCCCAGCCTTTGATAAGTCAGGTGTTTTTGGACTACAATGCCCAGAAGCCTTCACCACCAGCTGTGCTGGCTGAGGCTTCCGGGAGTTGTAGTCCAAGAACACTTGGGTTGCCCAACGTTGGTAACTACTTTCTCTGTTATGCAGACCCTGTATGGCTGAATCATTAAAAAAGAAAAGTCCTCAAAAATGACTTAAAATTTAAAACATATGCAACAACAACATAATAAATAATGTGTTAAGAAAGGAAGGAAACACTTTAATAACAAAGCAAAGCACATGATTACATTACGGAAGCATTGAAGCAGCACATGGAATACAAGTTTTCATGGACTGCCTAAAATTAAACAAGGAGCCAATCTGACCCTCTTCTAGAAGAAACATGTTACCTTCTAACACATTTTGTGTGTGTTAGTTCTTACTTCATGACAGCCAGTTTGCCATTATCATTAATTAGCATCACTCTGAGTACGCAAGTAACTTGTGTTATGCGTGATTAATTTATCATGTTGCCCTTATGAACAGGTGAGGAAGATATGTGGCCCTTTCCAGTACTGAACTTTGGGGATATAAAAGAGAAAACCACAGGTACTACACATTCCATTTAGATTTGGTACAGGAATGGCA
Source organism: Phrynocephalus versicolor (assembly GCA_023846285.1). Classification (NCBI taxonomy): domain Eukaryota; kingdom Metazoa; phylum Chordata; class Lepidosauria; order Squamata; family Agamidae; genus Phrynocephalus; species Phrynocephalus versicolor. The sequence continues at coordinate 6,425,080 of JAHTLZ010003305.1, forward strand.
TACGACTTCTAAAATGCCTATCATCGTCATGTGCCGTCAAGTTGGTTATGACTTATGGTAACCAATGCTCTAGATATAGAGCACTCAAAAGCAGTTTACCATTGCTCAAAATCTAGGAGCATCTTGGGTCTTCACAACTTGCCCAAAGCCACACAGGCTGGCATTGCTTGCAGGAGACACAGTGGGGATTTGAACTCTCAGCCCCTGTTTCCACTGAAGCTATCCAGCCAATCAAAAGTATCTCTAAAATGCCCTTAAACATAGCATTTGATAGTTAACTAGCTGTTTATTTTTCTTGTCTTTGTTCCTTTTTTTTACTTTGGATTTTGCCCAATATGCTCGCACCTGACCAACACAGATACCTCTTCTAAAACTAGTTGTCACTGTACTTGTTATACCAAACGACCTAAGATCCAACTTGTCACATCTAAAAGTAACTACTGACACTTACTAGTTACATTACTCACAACCAGAAAATAATCAGGTGGCTATATTGCTTATTATCACTCCTGAGCTGTGGGGGAGAGAGTTTTACATCTGGAGTTTCTGCCCTGTCTTCAGAACAAGCTAACCAGTGTTTCAGCATGGTGATCCTACAGCACGTCAAAAATCCCATATTTATTTTGTCAATTGTTGTGTTCCTAGTTAAATAGAGAGGTGGGTAGAAAGGTGATAAGAGACCAAGCATTTCAAACATATGCATTGCTTATGACTCAAGCCTGGGTGAAGCTGGTAAAGAGACCAAGTTATTTCTCATCTCTAAAGTCTGTGAAACACCATTTGAGGGAAAGAGATTTCTATGGAGAAAGAGTAACCACCCAGGGAATATGTGTTGTGAAAAGGGAGAGATACTTTCATAGATGTGTGCAGTGCGAAGGAGACTTATCTTTTCCCCACAACAGGAGTGTGTGTGGCTTTTGTGGATGAGAGAGAAGAGAGAATATGGACATAATAAAGCTTCCACCCTATTCAGTTTTCCTATGGATGGTTGCTTAGCAAAGCTTCTACACAGACGCTAATGTGCGTGACATAAATGTACTTTTGCAAGTATCAGAGTATTTATAGAAATATTAAGAACAGTAGTTGCAGGTTGATCAGTCACACTCACAACACTGGGACTTATTCTGGAAAAATTATGGGATGGATGCATGGCTCAAATGGGGCTACTGAAATCAGTGGGATTCCAAGTAAGCAAGACTCCCACAGCTTTAAATTACAGTATTTCCCCATGTATAAGACTATACCCCCCTAAAATTGTTAGACTAAAAATGTGGGTTGTCTTATACCTGGAAGTAAGACAAGGAGAGAACTGCTCAGTTCCAAAACTGTAATTTTGAGTTAGAAAAGTTGGGGTGGTCTTATACATGAGGGCATCCTATAGACAGAAACATACAGTAATAAATTTCAATCTTGATAAGTCTGCATTTAACTCAGTGGAGTCAAGATTGAAGTCTGTTACAGATGCCATTTTTTTGGTCTCTAATGCCCAACGGTGTACAAGACTCCTCCTGTTTGAACCCCAAATTAACAAAATGAACAAATTGTGGCAGAAAGGTGGGGAGCTGTGTAACAAGTAAATTTCCCCAGATGTGGGATCAATAAAGATTTATCTTATCTAGAACCCAAACTGATGCCAGTGAACGAGCTGAGCACAGTCTCTCTCTCTCTCTCTCTCTCTCTCTCTCTCTCTCACACACACACACACACACACACTGCTCTTTCCCCTTTCCTTTTGCCTTCTGCCTTTCCAAAACACATCTCCTTTTTGTTTGTTTTTGTGTTTCTAGAGATATCCAAGCCATCCTTGCCTTTTCTGCAGGGAAAGCCTTGAGGGTTGGGCAGCCCATTAAGAAGTGCCTTTTCCTGCATCAATTTCTGCAAAAAGACTGTTTGGATTTGTGCAAACAAACAAAGCCAAGAGACATTTTAGAAAGGCAGACATCAAAAGGAAAGAGGAAAAAGCTGTGTGTGTGTGTGTGCGTGCGTGCGTGTGGAGGAGAACTCAAACAAACAGGAAACAGCAAGGTCAGTTTGGTTTCTCCTCCACCCCTTGAGAAAGGCTTACTTCCCTGTATATGAACCCCCCTTAATATTTAATATCATGTTTTTGTAAAAGAAAATAGTATTGCATAAATGAAAATATATGGTAGTTTAATAATGGGAGTACTAAAAAGGACCCTATGTTGTTAGGAAGGTAGATGTAAATTTTCCCCATGGTTTCTTCCATAGAAATTGCATTTCTATTTTGGACATTAGGAAGCTGCTAGCATATTATTTAATTGCATGCATCTGCACATTGAATACTCTTCAGGGTGCTCATACACATGATGATGTTAATAGTCCCTGTGTTGCTCACACAGACATATTCCACCCTTCACTTTTTAGCAAACAAAAACACAAGAAAAATCTTGAATGGGGAATTGTGGAGAAATGATTGTTTAATTTACCTACCACCTAGCATTGATCCTCTCCCAAACTGTGTTCCTGCCCTCAAGGGAGAGGATGTGGGCACAAAAATTAAAAGAGAACAAAATTTGGATGAGAACATAAATAGAAGTAATGCTGTTGATGAACTGTATAAAGCAATCTGTTGTGTTAAAGAGCATCAATGGCTCATTTTCTGAACACTGTGTGTGTAGGGGATGCTTTGTTCTACCATTTTGGGGTGACCCCCCACCCCACCAAACCCAACCACAGGATGGCTCTGAATAACAAAAAGGCCAGCCTGTGGTTACTGAAGTGGTAGCTGTGGGTTAGTCTGTGCAAGCATATCAGACAAAAAACATAATAAAACACAACACGACAAAACAAAAAATAAGATGAAAACATTTTGGGAACTGAAAGATTAACTGCTATATTTTAATGCGAGCTTTCATGGATCAAGTCACTTGGAGACCAACTTTTTCACTCAAAAAAGGCAGAAGCATGCACACACACACCACTGATCAGAACACGAACCACCAGCACTCTTTATCATAACAGATTGCTTTATAAAAGTCATCAACAGTGTTACTTCCATTTTTTTCATCCAAATTATGATTTCTTTTGTTATTTTTCTTGCCTGAAAATCTCCAGTTAGATATTATATTGTTAGAACTAGCTATAAAATAAAGCAAGGATGCGGAATAGAAATATGAGCATCATGTCACACATCAAGGCAAATGTGCTTTTGCTCCTCTTAAATCATTGCCCATTCAGATCTGCAAATCTTTCAGGGCGACGCACATGAGACTTCGGACATGCAAACAAAGTGCTCCTCCCTCCAACAGCGGATTATTAAACAAAACCAAGCTACTTGGCCAAATGTGGACTGAGGCAAATTCATGTAACAGTGCATAGTTCCTGCCTCTTAAAGGTGTACCACAGTGGTACCTCTACTTAGGAGAAGCTCTATTTAACGAGCAATTTGACTTAAGAGTGGAAAACCATTGGCATTTTAACTTCTGCCTTACACATTTTATGTGGTTTGCTCTACTTTGCTCTACTTTTTATTTATTTTTTTCATTTTTTATTTAATTTTTTATTTTTTAGATATGGCTGCTCTACTTACAAATTGTTTGAATTACGAACATGCATTCAGAACAGATTAAACTCGCAAGTAGAGGTACCAGTGTACTTCAAATACTACTAAATCAGTGTCTCCTCTAGTGAGGATCTGAGAGAAGGCTGAGAACTATAGGTACGAGTAAAAATAACTGATCAGAGAGAATAATGTAGGAGCATTCTGTCCTATTAAAGTAGCATAAAAAGGAAAAGATTACACCTTTCTTCTGTTGCACCATGTGGGAATAGAAGAAAATTTCGTTGTTGAGAAAAGACTTAAACTATCGTTGTTTTTAATACAATCTCAATACTCTGCTGTATTATAAAATCAGCTCTATAAAACCAGCGTATCCATGTCCATGTACAAAGGCTTAAAACATAATCCAGTGAATTTAGGGACTCTTTTTCATCATATCATTTTCCACAAAAGTATTTAAATGTGCCTTGTAAAACCTGCCATCTCTCGTTTGAGAGCTCCTTGCTGCTTATTCGTGGCCCTGCCCCATTTCAATTATTTAAAATGTTTTTAAATATTTGGAAATAAGGACCCAAGTGTGTTGGGTAATGTCCAAATCCCTGCTTACTCTAATTTAATATCCCATGTCACATTGGCTACATTCAAGAATGTAGCCAATGTAGGGAGACAGTAATGGGGTTCCAAAATATGCTAGCGCATTCCTAAAGAATTTGGAATGACCTGTAACTTTCTCAGTAACTATGCTCTAATAAAGAAGCCTAAACAATGTTACTCACAATAACTTTACCCAAGTACAGTGTTAAAAATGAAACAATGGTATGTTATTTTTGTTTGACTGAGATGATATCTTCACCATCTTGAACTTTTGTTTAAAAGACGGTAGAGTCCATAGTGAAATCACTGGAACTTTGTGCCATTGTCAACAAAAGCTTTGTTCATTCAGCAGTACATGTTCACTTTCTAGTTATCACAACATTTTGTTCCGAGGATCCTTTTAAACTATTGTGTTCCAGAAGCATATATAATTGAAAATGCATGCCATGCTCATAAGAGAGCTCTACTGTTGCTTTGGCACTGATGTAAAATCTTCTAAGTATTGGATCTTATAGAAACTCAACCCCCTTATACTGTACATTTTTGTTCTTGCTATACCTAAAGTACCTCATAACATTAAGATATTAAGGCTTTTATTTCATAGTGGCCAGTGGCCACCTCGTTCTCTCTTGGTTATGTGCTGATACTCTATCCATTTGTGTGCATGTCTGTTCTGTCTGGTTCAGTTTCACTTAAAGAGAATCCTAGCTTCTGCTGGGTTGTCCATCTGTGAAGTAACATTAAACAGCATAAATCAGTTCATACAGAGGAAGATGGTGCTGACCTCTGATTGTCAGCAAAACATGGGTGATAGGTCTATTCAGAATGAAATATGGAAAATCACAGTGGCTAGCTGCTAGAGGCTATATTGGAGGCAGCAGATGGCTCACAGAACGCTAATGAGGGGGTGGTGGAGGAGAAGAATATATTGGCACCTGAAGAAACTGAACAAAAACAGGGTCTCTGTACAATAGGAAATCTTTATTCCTTTCAAATGGCCATTCTGGCATATATTTATATTGAAACAACAAACTTACCTAGCAGTGAGGCCAGAAACAGTAGGAAAACAATTATGTAGAATATATTAGTATAATATATTAGTATGAAGTATAGAGGAGGAAAAGGAACAGAATACCACAGAGAACTACACCACTGATTTCCTGCTTCCCATCTGAATGGTTTGACTCCTGTTCCCACCCAACTCTCAAAG
>JAHTLZ010003305.1:6435808-6457776 GCA_023846285.1 Phrynocephalus versicolor
AGGCTGCTTCTGCTTTTATTTGGATTTCAGAGGCATTCAAGAGGGATCATATATCCCACTCTTTACATTTGTTTAAATGTCCCCAGGAAGGGACAAGAATCATCTAAGGAAAATCATCCTCATCATCCCTTTAGCAATGTTCACAGAACAAATCGCAGGGTTCCAAATAACAGACACAAAAGATTAAAACACGGTTTCAAAGATTTTTGTTATTCGTGGATCTGACATCAGCCAACTTAACTGTGAAAGTTACCATGCTGCTATATTTCAGGTTTTAATTCTATTGCGTTTCTTTCAGCAGCTACAAAATAGCTGGTGCTCTTCACCTGAATAGATAAGAAGCTTACACTTCGGGGACTGGAAGTGGCTATTAGTGGAGCAAGAGAAAAGCCCACCAAGCTTACAAGGCATCACGGTGTACTTTTAATGAGCACAGCAGCGATCGAAGAAATGGGTGGTATTCAATTCACCCACGCATTAAAGATGCATAATCAATACAGCATGCAGGAAGGGGATTATCGTTATTGTCTAAATTATCCTGCTCACTTATGAAGGAATCAGTGATTAGCATTTAAATGTCACCTGACATTTGCAGTCCTGTTGACATTCTCCCATTGTCATGGGGATTTTGACTTGGCTGATTTACATGTGTTTGAATAATTCAAACAAAATAACTGCTGCAGTCAAGCATAATACCCAGACCCTGCCCATCCCTACCTAATTGTATCAACTAGAGATGGGCACGAAACGAGCAATTTTTTCATATTCGTTTTCCGTTTCGTTACGTAACAAAACAAAAAATGAATTTTGTCTCCAAAATGAAACAAAACGATCCGAAACACCAGAAATTTTGTCGTGTGTTTCGTTTTCGTTGCAGCAAATACATTGAACTGTAATGAATGCTAACAAAACAGCAATTTTTCATTTTCGTTTTCTTCGTTTCGTTACGTAATGAAACAAAAATGAATTTTTTTGCAAAAATTCACAAAAAACGAAAATGAACCGAAACGGACCCTCTAAACGACAAACGACAAACGAAGCACCATTTTTTTGAGTCGTGCCCATCTCTAGTATCAACCTGCCACAGTGCCAGTTTGGGGCAGGGTGGTGGGGTGACGACACAATGTATTCCATTGTGTTTTACAGCTCAAACATGGTTTCCCAGAATTACTGATGCTAGCATATCAAGCAAAAATGAACAAACAAAAAAATTTAAAATACAAAACATTTTTACCCACGCTTCGGCTGCACAGTGAGGCTGCCGGAGGAAGCGGGGAGAGGTGGCCGAGCTCCTGCCCAGAGTGGAGCACCACAGGAGAAGGAGGACACTGGCAACACACAATGACCAATGTGTGGCCCAGCTGGCCTGGGTGGTAGTGGTGGAGGGACTCAAAGCGTATCATTTGTGGTGCTGTACTGACAGCTTTGTAGGAGGTCAGTTCTACCATTTCTACCCAACATTCCAGTTTCTAGACCAGTGACGGCGAACCTATGGCACGGGTGCCAAAGGTGGCACTCGGAGCCCTTTCTGTGGGCACCCGACATCGCCCATTCATAGCCACCCGTAAACAGGTTAAATTACTGTATTGGCCCTTTGCAAAAAAATATTAGTGGGTTTTGAATTGCAGTTTGGGCACTCGGGCTCTAAAAGTTTCGCCATCACTGTTCTAGACCCTTTGAAGAGACCCACTAATCAGGTATCAAATTGTCCTGAATCTTCATGGAAGAGCCTGTGACTTCTCCCCTTCCCCCTTTACTTCAGCGGAATTCATTCTTATTAAGGAATGAGCTCTGGCCTTGGATCTTTCCTTCCCGCAAAGGTAACACACAGGTGCTATGGCTTTCCAGTTACTAACAGGAATTGTTCCCTCCCCCTCCCCCAGGCTCCTCCCAGGCTCAAACGACAAGGCCTTTATTTCAATTATCTCTTATTTTTCAGTTTCTTGACCAGTGGTGGTGGTGGTGGTCATTATTACAAATGTATCTATTTGTCATATGTTTACACTTATTCACAGACAAAGCAACAGCTTCCAGAGAGTTCAAAGCATAGTAGTCTTGCTGAATGGCCCTGCAGTGTACGGTGATGACCTTAAGTTTCTTCTTGCTTCAAACAGAATGTGAAGCGAGAATATCAGTGATTTTTTTAAAAAATAAAAAAATTATTTAAATCAGATTTTTGTAATTAATTTTTTTGAAAAAAATACCATATATTGTCAAAATAATCAATTCAAAAGCAATTTGAATCAAATCCACCCTGCCTCCAGATCTTCTTTGAATTGGATTCAAAACTGAGTTACAAAAGAATTGTGGGCTTCCTTTTTTCCACATCTGCCCTGTTAGAACAACTGCACTGGGTGGGTACCCGTCTGTTTACAGGCACAATTCAAAATGCTGGGTATTACTTATAATGCCCTATGAAGCTTAGATCAAGGCTGTATGGAGGTCCATATCTCCCCATATGAACCTTTTCAGCATTTAATCAGAGGAGGCCCTCCTCTCAGTCTGACTGCCAACACAGGCATGGCTTATGGGAACAGTTCCCTGACTGATCCCAAAATATCAGGCTTTCCCACTTCTTTTACCCTTTTGCTGACAGCTGAAAACCCATCTATTCAAGCAAACAATTATGTTTGAACCCATGAATCCCTTCTTAGATAGCTTTTAATGTTTACTTCCCTTTATTTTCAATTGTATTTTAATTCTTAATTCTATTTCTTTTAATTTTGTGATATGCTTTGAGAGTGTTTTGAGAAACGTGGCACATCAAACAAACATCCCACAGCATTGGCCAAATATCACTCTTCCACACACATGCCTGTATTGTCTCATTATTTTGGTACGCTCATGGGCAACACCAGACACTAGGATGAGAAAAGACTTCCCTCATTTCATTTCCTTAAGTTCTGCCACTGTTTCTGCTATGGGCGCTGTTGAGATGAGTAAAGGGTATGGAGGTCGAGGAGTGGGGCAAGAAAGGGTACTTACTTGCTCCTTCACCTCAAATTCTAGACATGGTAATTCTTTCTGAAATCACTAATAATCAATAAAAGCAATTTAGTAACTTACATTTAGAACCTTATTGTGTATGTTTTGTCAGTAATTAAAAGCATCTGCCTGGCAGCATGGCAAATATTAATGTTTAAGTATACAAAATTGCATTTGCAATATTAAGGTAACGAAAACCAAACCAAACCAAACAACAAATAGGAAACCACTAGGGGGCAGGATTGGGAATGAAAAAGCAAATTCTGGAAGTAAAAATATCATATTCTTATTAGAATTAAAAACTAAGAATATGCCAGCCACGTGGCCACGGACTTGCATAACACTGGCTCTTTGGCTTGAATACGGAGATGAGCACCGCCCCTAGAGTCGGACAGGACTAGCACACATGTGTGTGGGGGAACCTTTACCTTTAAGGCAAATATGAAATAATAATTTTAAAAAAGAATTCAAAAAGTAAAAATATCTCAAAGACAGAGTGGAACTGGAAAAGGTGCAGAACACAGCAACTAAAATGATTACTGGGCTGGGGCACCTCCCTTATGAGGAAAGGCTAAAACATTTGGGGCTCTTTAGTCTGGAAAAAAGGCACCTGAGGGGGATATGACTGAGACGTACAAATTAATGCAGGGCATGAGTAAAGTGGATAGAAGGAAGCTCTTCACCCTCTCACAAAATACCAGAGCTAGGGGACATACACTCAAATTGAGGGCTGGGAGAGTAAGAACAGACAAAAAAATATTTTTTCACCCAGCGCATTGTTAGTCTGTGGAACTCCCTGCCACAGGATGTGGTGATGGCATCTGGCCTGGATGCCTTCCAAAGGGGACTGGACAGATTCCTGGAGGAAAAGTCCATCAGAGGTTACAAACCATGATGGAGATGTGTAATCTCCAGGCTTAAAACCGGGGTACTTCAAGGGCCAGATGCAGGGGAGTGGTAGCAGGAGACAGAGATCTAGTCTCATGTGCTCCCAAACACATCTGGTGGGGCCACTGTGAGATACAGGAAACTGGACTAGATGGGCCTTTGGCCTGATCCAGCCTGGCTCTTCTTATGTTCTTATGTTTTCACTCAGGATGAGGGGTTAAATGTGTGTTTTGGAACTTAGGCTTTCTTAAATATTTTGTTCTATTCACTTCAGCGGCACCACCACATTTGGTTCATCCTTTGCTTTTTCTCCTCCTGCATGCTTACATTTATCTTACCTGTTTCAGCATTTCCTTTCAGTTTAGTAGATTCTGGCAACCACGTTAGAGAAAATGTGATGTGGGCACAAAGTCAGAAAGAGCAACTTCCCCCCTTTCTATCCGTGTCCTGTGTCCCCGAGGCACATCATTTCCATCTCTCAGTAGGCACAGAAAGTTGATAGCCCCTATGGTTGAGGAGTCAACGTTGATGGCAGGGAGTCTGGTGGACTGTCTGGAACCCTGAACAATACTTTCCCCACCACAACATTTTATGAGATGGGTCTTCTTATTGGCCAAAATCTTATTGAGCATTCACATGGGCATTGATGCAGTGAGCATAAACTTGGCTCAAGTTAAAATATTAGCACAGGCATTTCCCCTTGTACTTGTGCCTCAGTGTCCTACAGCAAACACATGGGCTAACTTCTTAACTTGGGGCAATGTGTCGGTTGCATCACGGTATTGGCCACCATCCTCAAAGTTAATTGCATGCAAATTATCTGTTCTATACAAGAATGGAATCCCTTAATGCAGCTAAGGAGTTCACTTTGTGGATTCCTAGGTTTCAGTATATGTGCAGAATATTTGTGTTTTTGGGTGGGTGGGTGGGTGGGAAGTGGTAGTTCTTTCTCAACATGTTGCGTCAAAGCTATGTAAAACCATGATTCAGAACGAATGGGCTTTATATTGATGATTTCTAGCACTTTTCCTACAGAACATGCATTGCTGTCTCTCTTATGATTTGATACCAGGCTGATTTTAATTTTTGGCCATTTTACATCGGGAGCAATGAGGAGAAAATTGCTTTGTATACTGAAAGGAAATAAAGCCCAGATTTCATAGGTCTAACACTGCAACAGACCCTGGTGGAGTTCCAAATAGACTGTCTTTTAAAACAGCCTGTGTACCTTCAAATGTAATACAGTTTAATGTAGGTGGGTGAAGATCTGTCCAGCACCTCCCTTTCTGCCAAGCCATGGATGCACCAAGGCAGCTGTTCTCTCACTGAAAGAAAACTGGCCTTCTGTTGGTTTTGTCATGAGCGAAGGGCTCCACCCAACACATCAGTTGCTTCCTCTCTATGGAACAAAATCAAGTTACAAGCCATGTACATCATGACAGTACTGTACACTATAACAATTACACCAAGAAGAAAAAAAACAGTTTCTGAAATGAAATGAAATAAAACAAGCAACTCTGAGCATCATATAATAGGCATGACATCTAGAAACACACTCCAGCCCAGGAACGACATATTGCAGTCTCTCTTGTAAAGAGGTTATTGTAAAGATTGGGTAGCTTGATTTTTTTTAATTATTAAACTTCAAAAGACTTTACCTGGCTCATCAGTTTTGGATATGGTGATTATTTAACACAGTGGGCCTTCAAAAGCAAGTGACGTTGGGAAGAACAGCAAGGGCAGCAATGGTTAGGTGGGAGTGGAATGGAGTAGGGTGGGGTGGGGGAAATAACAGAGGCAGTTTGTTGGTTCAGTTCCATTGGCAACTTGTGGTCCAAAATTTTGGAAGTAGGCCACCTGCTCAGAGCCGGAGTTGCCAAAGCTCATTGGTGTTGTGTATTTGTATCACTTGCTCTGACTCTTCAATATTGGCCACCAAAAGTCCCTCTGCTCCAACAAGAGACTACGACATGGCTCCTCAACCATTTTGAGCAGTCCTGTCTGGGGACAGCAACCCTTTTTTAAAAATTAAGTAAAATTAGCCATGACACATTTTGTAAGCTACAGCAAGGAAGAAAAATATGAATAGATGTTGTGAGTGGACTCTCCTCTTGCCTTGCAGTTCTGTTCAAATCTATTTCTTATTATGGCAGGTGGCAGTGGAAACAGAAAGAAAGAAAGAAAGAAAGAAAGAAAGAAAGAAAGAAAGAAAGAAAGAAAGAAAGAAAGAAAGAAAGAAAAAGAAAAATATTTTTATGGCAGAAGTCATTATTTACAACCAGAGTTCATGTTGTTCATTGATTAGATAAAAGGTCTTTCCTTTATCTAGCTGCACGTTGTGGAGAGCAATACATTCTTCTCCATAGGTATGCAAGCCTATTAGATCTTGCACACCTAGCATGATTAAAATTGTGAGGCACAATAACATTCTCTCTGGAGAATGTAGAAAAAGAGTACACTATGGTTATTCTACCTTGCAACCTAAGGACACAGTGGCATGTTTACTTTTTAAAATTTAAATCAGATTCATTGTGACACAACTTGATTGTGACATACTGTCAACTAAATACATAGAGGGCAACAGCCCATTATTTCCTACATTAGAGGAAATATTAAATACAGTGGACCCTCATATAGCAAACAGTTTCTATAATATAAAATCTGTACAACATAAAAAAATCCGGAGATAGGGAAAATCTGCTTAACAGAATAACCTATGGGGCAAATCTGTACAACATAAAAATGGTCGCGGTTAGGGATTACTCCCTTTTAAATGCATTCCTGTGGGAAATGTGTTTAAAGGAAAATTTGCTTAACATAATTTCATTTGGAACGAATTAATTCCTTTATACAAGGTACCACTGTATTGCTGCCAATCACTTGACCAAAAACAGTTCTGTTTCTACACTGTAATCAAACAGTTTTATTTTCTCTGATTTTGCAGTTTCTTGGGGCTTTTAAGTTTTAAAATGTTTATCTTTATTCAACAGATCTTTTGCCTTAATTCTCATCTGCAGGTAAATTACTACTATTAAAAGTACATGTATATACTACCATTCAATCAAGTTCTCAGTTTATGTATAGTTTAAAGATAATAATTGTAAAAATCATTTGAGTTATATCTATGCTGCTATGTTCCTTCAGCAGAAGGACACCTAGATTTTATTGATGCCTTTCCTGTTCTGGTGAATTCCTTTAACCAACAGCTTTCATGGGACAGAAGGTTTACACCGGTAGCAAAGAGAGGTGACAGTGGGACAGCCTGAGCTGAGTGACCATGTGTCCCTATCCATGGTAATTCCTGAAATCCTGTAAAGCCACTGTTACATGGTATTTTAAAACTTGAAAACTAGTTCCATGTGTTTCATATGCTTATTGCTAGACCTTACATTTAAATTCTGCTTCTCTTGCTAGAAGCTGAAGGTGGCATATGTGGCATTTGTCTTTACTTTTTCTTCACAGCAAACCTTGTGGCATAGGTCAGACTGAGAGCAAGTGACTGGCCCAACTAGTGAGTTTCATGGTTTTGTGGGGCTCAAGTCCCAATCTCTGAAGTTCCAGTCCATTTCCCCCCTCCTCACTAAACCACACTGGATCTCCACAAATTACATTTATAGTTAACAGTGGGTTTTCCCCTCTCTGTATCACATGAAAAGGATGCCAGGCAAAAATCAAAACATAACGAAACGAAAGACAAAAACATGTGGCACCTTAAAGACTAAGTATTATATTTTAGTGTAAGCTTTTGCGGACACATCCACTTCTCCAGACATATAGCAGCAGAATGTCTGAAGAAGTGGGCGTGTCCACGAAAGCTTACATTAAAATATAATACTGTAGTTGGTCTTTAAGGTGCCACATGTTTTTGTCTTTTATTTTGTTTTGTTTGGATTTTTGCCTGGAATTCTTGCACAGACTAACACAGCTACCTCTCACAAAACTATGAAAAGAATTTGGTTCTGTTGGAGTCCAGCTGAGGGAGAAAAGGGCATTCCATTTATTGACAGAAAGGGTTAGGTGCCTTTGGGCCGTCCTTTTCATAAGCTATCACCTAACAATAGTCACTCCCACAGACAGGAAAAATATCAGAAGCTGGCCACTCCACTAGCTGTACTGAGGAACCATATTTTTCCTACAATAGTTTCATCCAGAACAACTGCTCACTGTGATAACTTTGGTTTATACACATTGATTGTCGGGTTTACTTTGTTCCTCTTCCCTTCCTATCCAGGTATCCTTTTGTGACATGAATTTTAAGATAGGCAGTTGTCCACAGCATTTAATTTAAAACAAGATTACTAATCATGTTGTTAGTATCACTTTTATTTACGACATTAAACCTATAAAAAGAAGAAAGTCTTGCTGATCTGTAAAGTACAGTACAGTTGGAGTTATTCTGGCTATAGGGATAAAACACTTTGGTTAAATTAATGGATAACTAGTGCTTAGCATAGTTGATAAAATATTGAAGGGGAAAGTCTTTTGTTGCAAGCAATCCAACTGCACGGGGAAAAAAGATGTGAAGTTCAAAGGTTTGATAACCCAAATCAGGGAAAGTAGAGAAGGCAATAGTTTTAAAAGTGTATGCCTGTGCTCATTGCAACCTCTGTTTTCAGAGGTCAACAATGAACCGTAGATGCTTGTCCAAGAGGAATAATAATTTAAAAACCCACCAGGCCGCCTCAGAGTTTGAAAAGCAATTTTCATGGCTGTGATGGAAAGAAATAAAGCCACTGCTACTATACTACACCCCCTCCAACTTTTTCATTGAGGGGGGAGAATGAGGTAGGGGTTATTTATGGAAATAAGTTTCAACACTTTACAAATTTCTTTCTTGGATTTCAGATATTCACAGCTGCTGGCGAAATAGTCAGCAAGCAGATGTATTCACTATATTTAAAGCTCTGTATTCCCACTTTCACTCATTCAAACTGTGCTGTTGCCTGCTGTAGTTTTCAAATTTTCCTCCCACAGGTCCAGAAGCCTCTGGATGGTCTATTTTTTAAAAAATACAATATTTTCTCCAGTTCACCTAACACTTGGTGATTCTACTTAGCAGCCCTGGAACAACCTCATGTTGAGCCACCGAGTCTGTGAGGCCTGCATCAAAATTTAATTCTAACACATCACTTAACATCCTGTTGCAATTAGCCATGGTAATCCAAGTTTTTCCCAGTGTTTTGTTTTAAAATAAACCAATGATTACAGGTACATCATTTACTGATTTCTGTTTATATCCTTACTGAAGAAGGTGGTTAAATGTTAATATGCAGATTCCTCCTGAAAAACCAGGCATGTCTAACTGATTTTATTTCAACAGAGCTTTCATACCAAATTTGGAAATAAAATTACTTAGAGTTTACTGCCATGGTTCATCGTCAAAGCTCTCTGTCTCTACACAGAGATTAATAAATCTCTTGTTTGTTTTCCTCTTTATTGTATTTTCTCATGTCCCTTGCATTCTCTTTCAAGGTTACCTTTTCTTAAATAAACTCTCCAGTCTCACTTTTTTTTTACTCACACAAATAAAATCTCCCTTATTTCCTCCTTTAATTTTTCTAATGCATCATATATAATCTCACAAGGCATGTGGTAGACTCTGTGGTAGACCCTTATTTTTTATGACTAAAGAAATGAAATCTGCTGGTTAATTTGGGAGATTTTGCAACCTGGCATGTTGCCTCTCGTAGGTGTGGCTGGGAGTGACCTTTCTGGGATGGGGTGACTGACAATCTATACAGCAGTAACAAACAGTTCCCTCCTGCCTCCGATTCAAAGAGAGCCATGCCTCTCTGCTCTGCTCTTTGCCCCTCTCCTGAAGTCTAAGAGTCTGATGAGGCTTGTTGCTGAAAGCAGTCAGTCATGTTTTGTCAGTTTGCTGTTTATCTGTTCAGTTGTAAGTAATGCAAATGTTTAATATATTGTAGTGAGTTACTGAGATGATAAGTGCCAAGTAATGAGAGAAAAGGGGTGTTCTACTCTGGGACTTGAAGCTAAACTGCTCTGCGGATCCCTGCACTTCTGCTGCACAACTAGAGAAAGTTAACCAAAATTTCAAAACTCTGCAACAACTCCCTCTACAGTAAAATGTTTGCTGTTCTGTCCTGTAAAGTCAGAACTGACTTAGAATGGTGCTAACATGGATTTCAAGGTAAACACGGCACTTAAAGAGTGGTTTTACCAACTCCACACTCCCAGTGAGATTCCATGGTTGAGCAGGGATTTGAACTCAGGAATACCAAGTCCTAGTTCATTCCTCTGTTCACTATATCATTGATTCTCAAACTTTTTTTTTTTGCTGCAGCACCCTTGTTGGGCTAAAAAAAATTTGCAACACAGCTACCCTTAAAGTGGTGTGAATACTTAGGAAAAGAAGAAAAACTCTGCAAATTTAATGCCCTTTTGTCTTTAATGTGATGAATGAAACTCTTTGGATAATTTTTTCATTATTTCCTTTATGCTTATGGGAAGTTTATTGTAATCTTAGTGAAAATTAAATATTATTGCTGCGGCACCCCTGTCATACCCAGGATGCCATGGCACCGAGTTTGAGAACTGTTGCAATATGTCACACTGAGTAGTCATGGTAAAATCACAGTGCTTGAAACTTGTCTTTTATGGTTGTAAGAAAGGCTACAAGGCATATTGGAAACAGGGATGAGTGATAGAAGGGAGGTATTATTTTCAAGAACAAGCAACAAAGTGTGTATCCCCTGCAAGTAATATCCCATAGTACCATAACTGGTTTTATTTAATGACTTCAAGTACTTACGTACCACCCAATTCAGTGTCAAGCAGTAGTCTGGGAGGTTAACAATAAACAAGAAAATCAACTCTCCTAAGCCGGAACATCATACCATAAACTCCCTTTACCGGTATCAATAAAAACCCAAGAAAAGAAATCCAAATGATGGTGAAACAAGGTGACTTGAATCCATATATAATGGGAGGTGGGGAGGATTTATTTAAATACTTCTTTAATTATATATCTGAGGTATAAATGCATAGCCAGAATAATTTCATAACTCATCTCTGCCCACCCAGAGACAGAGTGCCTAATATTGGAAGATTTAATTTTTTTACTTTATTTAATCACTGAGACCTAAATCTATTCAGCTAGGGTAGACCTACTGAACTTGATTCTAAATGATGAACTCAACCCGCACTAGTTTTACTTTGGACCATGAAATTATTCAGGCCAGTAGCTTTAAGTTGATATGTGTGCCATGAGAGAAAATAAGTTTGGCTGATTTGGGTTACTGTAATCTCTGTAATATAGGTTTGTCACGAGGGGATAAGCAGAAGTCGGGCGGCGGCGGGGGGGGGTGTTACTCTGTTTCTCTGGATCTCCAGGTGTGAAGGGAAATCGCAAGGTGAGCAGCCCTGGAATAAAAAGTATTTCGATTTGTGTTTGTGTGGTCAATAAAGCCTCCGCACTCATTTTGACCTCTTTCTTCCCAGATGTCAATATGGCTTATTGGCTCAGCATGAGGGTATTTTGTGAGTGTGTGTTGCTTCAAATGACATTATTGGCTCAAGTTCATGCACCCACCATTTTCTCCGATGTCCCTTCGCTTTATTCCTTTTATCATTTTTTTTAGCTCAGCTAAACACAAACTTACTGTTGCACACCCATGGACTTGGTATCTATTGCCGGATTGTTTCTCTAATGTCACATGTGTGCTTCTTTAACTTTCCAAGGGGACACACCCACTCTTAGGGTTTTGTTCCTGAAATCTCAAAATAAAAATAAAAATAAAAATGGGATGTTAATAGCATAGCACACCTACTGTAAGAGCTATAAAGAAAATAAAAGATAATGTTAAGGAAATCATCTTACTGTTTAAGGAAAGGCACACCCTCATTTTAATATTAAACTGTAGTTTAATATTAAATGGCGTGATGGCTCAGTGGGCTAGAGTGGCTACGAAGTTGGCAGCTCAGCGGTTCGAATCCCGGGTGCCTCACAGCTGAGTGAGTTCCTGCTGTTAATACCAGCTCCTGCCAACCTAGCAGTTCCAAAGCATGTAAATGCAATGCAAGTCGATAAATAGGTACCACCATAAAAAGTGGGAAGGTAAACAGTGTTCTCTGCACAGAAATGTGTTCAGTCATGCCGGCCACATGACCATGGACTTGCACAACACTGGCTCTGTGGCTTAAAAACATAGATGAACACCGCCCCTAGAATTGTGCGGGGGGGGGGGTTACCTTTACCTTTACCTATATTGTAAAACTGTAATTAAAGCTGTATTGTTTTAAAAACAGGAACTGGATTGTTCAGGTGCATGATTCTTTTCAAAAATCACTTGGTTTCGTCCCCTTGCACCACATTGTGGTGAAAGTGGCAACTTTTCTAACACGTTGGTTTGTAGTGGCTACTGTGCATCAGCTGGTGAGTGGAGCACCCAGCCAGGGTGGGTGGGGGAACACATGGATCCTCTGGTACCAGACATTTGCATTTTGCCCATCTCTAGTGATGGCCTTTTTATTCAGCATGAAACCAACAGAACTATGTTCTTAGAAAGGACAATGGGAAAGGTTTGGCACAAGCTTTCACATTTTGCTTTCATAAAATAGCTTAAAAAGAAAGTATTTTTGAGCATCTGTAAAATACTTCCACACTGGGAATATACATTTAAAAAGAGAATGGGCTGCTCAATACATCTTACAATCTCTCTTTGGGCCTTTTTACACGACCCCTAAACTGTGCCGCAAATGGCTCCCAGCTCCGGAGCTTAAAAATGTTTCCCCACCAGCTCCGGAGCTTACAGGAAATTAAGTGCGACCATGCCCCCATAAGCGCGTCCCAGCGCACCTTTCAGGTACCTGCTCTCAGGAAGTGAAAATTCCTTGATGCGGTGTAACGATAGTGAGTGCGGGGCTCTCCTCCCTTCTGTTTGTTGTTTTTTTGGCTCCCGCCCCTTTAAGAGCTACTTTAAGAGAATGAAAAAAAAAGAGAGAGAGAATGGAATGTTGCTGGGAGCAGAGCAAGAGGCAGAACGGAGGTAAGCCGATCTTTTCTTCCTTTTTTTTTCTCCCTCCCCTCACGCCGCCAGCAGCCAGGAACCGGGAGGGAGTGGGAATGCAGGAAGAGCGACAGACCCCCAAGATCTCTGGTCCGAATTTAAGGGACCAGCGGAGCTTAGGGGTCGTGTAAAAAGGCCCTTTGTCCTGCATTGTTCCCTGGCTGCATTTGGAATAGATTAATTCTCTCTGCTCCCTTGCCCCTCTCCTTTTGAAGTAGTTTTAAACATTTGTTTTTAAGGCAATAGCATCAGAAAATGCATGCGAGTAAATGAAACAAAATAACCCAAAGAGGCAAACCCCTTTCTTGTCAAATCCAAGGGCCAAAAGCATGAATAAAACAAAAACAATAAAGGCACCCCTGAAATGAAATAAAACAAAACAAGAACAAAACTTTTGCCATGGACACCCTCTTAGTCGAAACATGGCAGGAAATGGGGGAAAAAAGAGAAAGCTGAAATCACCATTGTATGTGTTTTCCAGTAGAGAGAGAGAGGGATTTGATAGGTCAAAAGTACATCTCACAGTGTGATACAGTATTCCTATTTTCACTTTTCCACCTCACTAGGGTTTGCAGCAGTTCTCTTTCTTGTCTGCTAGCTGAGGAATAGCAACAGTGCTTATCTGCAGAGTTAGACGCATGGCCCGCCACTATGCTCTAGCCAGGCTCCAGCTCTTGTTGTACTGTTGCCTGTAGTGCTTGGGGGCAACTCCTTTGCAGGCTGGCCACATGTGCTTTCAAGGAGAGTGCTGGAAACGTCTCTTCATTTGCATCCTGTAGCTCTGGCAACAAACCAGGAGTGTCACATTCTGGCTGGGCCTGTGAAGTTCTGGCCAGCTGGCAGATGTCTTCAATGTTCTGGACTGTATATTGTCCCTCATTATTGTAAGCTACCTTGGGTCCTTTTCCAAGGAGAAAGGTGGGGGTAAAAATATTCAAAATAAATAAATAAATCCCATGTTGTTGGCTCATCATGATGCTCCCTCTATATTTCTTTTGGAATGTTTCCACTTGAGCCAAGGCAAGACTGTAAGCCGAACCCTCTGTTTGTGTCACATTTTAGGAGATGTAGATGGTTATTTTTCTCAACTTGGTTTGAGGAGCTTGGCTGGTACAGAGATTTAGCTACAGCAGCTTCACCCACACGTCACCTTTCTGCCAAACAATTATGGCTTAATAAACCAGAATGAGAGCAAGTATGGGTTATACAGGCAACATCTTTGTTCCTACTTCCTGCCTTCTTTGACGGAGCTCAGAAAAAGATAAGCCTTCTGGACTACAACTTCCAGGAAACATGGCTATTACTTTGCCTTAGACACAAGCAGATAAGGAGGTTGGAAAGGGATCCTTGTTTTTATGGTGATCAAACCTGGGACGAGGATTAGCTAGCCAGGTTTGTAAACCATCTTTGAACAGAGATATATAAAGCCACACTGAATTACAACCCAGGGTTTAGATGTCCCAGGAAGCTATCTTGCAGGAAGTAGTAAGATGCTGTCCAAGGACTAATCCAAGGTGTTTTGTTGTTTGAGAAAAGCCTAAGATGGAAGTGGGTTTGAATGGCATTTGAGCTGTACTTCAACACTGGCAATGGGACAGCCAGTCTCCTGTAACTGAGGGGAGCAGGTAGATGTTTGGGAGTAATGGCTAGGGGTCTCCTTCCACTACCTGTAGGATTTTCCACCTGAAGCAGTTGTGTCATTCTCATGTCAGAATCAACCCTATCAACCCTATCCATCGCTCATTCACATAACAGTGTGTAGCTCACTCATGTTTATTAAAGGGCAGAGATCTGTGAATGTAGAATGTGGCCTCGCCTCACAGCAGGGTGGATTTGATTTAAATAATGATTTAATTAAAATATCAGATTTATTTTTAATGATTTAAATAACATTTGTTTGTTTGTTTGTTTGTTTCTTGTATACCACCAGTCTTCCGAAGGGTCCTTTAAAAGCATGATTTTTAAAAAAAATTAAATAATGTCTTGAGTCAATTTTTAAAAAACAAATCATTGATTTCTATCCACCTTGTCCACTAGCATCATCACACTGGGCTTAATCTGCACAAAAACATGTTATCCATGCAATAGGCTCAACACTGCTGCGGACTAGTTGCAGAGAAATGAAACTAAAGCTGAATTTGAACAAGATAGATGTGCTGCTAGCTGACAGCCAAGCGAAGTAGATCTGCTTGTTACGAAGGATCTAGATTTGATTGCTTGGATAGAACTACTCTCTTCCTCACAAAGCAAGGCTAGTGGTGCAATGCACCGTTATGGTTTTTGATGCAAGAATGCTATATATATTCATAGTCAGGTATCAGTAACCTGACAAAGGCAAATAATTATAACAAGTCAATTACTTTTTTTAAAGGATGGTGTTACTTTGTTGCACACAACATGTAAGAGTATAATACCGAACATTTCACAACTGGACAAGTATGAAGCTGTTGCTGAAAAGGACTATTGCATTTCAGTCACGATGCCTAAATTCTGCCAATGCAATTCTGATCCAAGAAATTCAAAATGCTTCTGTTTTGCCTGGTTGTTTAAAATGTTAGCATCTTAAATTTTTCTATAACTGTAATGCAGTTCGGCCACAACGTTTGCACACTGCATAGGATCTTTTCCATAGAAAACCAGCAGTTGTATTTTTTAAAATAACAATTAATCCATGCTCAATCTCTGATAAGCATTTGTTTTCAAGCTGGTTTAGGCAAACAAAGTCATATCTGAATAATCTGTTTCAAACCCCCACCTTGTTCTTCCCTCCTCCTTGTATATTTAATATATTTTCTGGATTGTCTTTAAATTTTCTTCTGTTGTTCTCATTCCACGTACATTTTTTTTTGCTTCCATGTGTAACATGTACACAAATGCTTTACACAGCATCTCTGATGCTAGTTTATCCAGCCTTCATTCTGAACCTTCCCTCCTTCAAGTGATTTTTACTAACTCGAGCTGGTTGGTTTCTAGGTTTTGTCGTCTCCTCTATCGTTTCTTTACTTTCTCTTTTCACTTTTCTTTGTTCTGTTTTCATGTTGTCAGGTTTCCCTCTTAATCTTTATTTTTGACCTTTCCTGCCTATTAGACAGCTCATCCTTTCATTTCTGACTCGTTTTTTTCCGGCTAGCCTTTTGTCTCTTTTGACATATGTTAATGAGTGGATCCAGAAGCTTTTCAACGAATATCAAAGGAAAGGTGAGAAGGCCAAAAAAAGGTCAAAGAAAACTACCATGAGGACAAAGGAGAAAAACAAATAGCTTAAGACTTGTGGTCACCTCTAAATCACATCTAAAGGATAATGCCTAACCTTGAACATGGACAACAATGATTGCTGTTAATCAAAAGGCTCAATTCCATGAAGCCAGTTGAGCATAGAAGGCAATAAAGAAAGGTTTTCCTCACAGCAAGTCTAGCTCAAAAAGCTGAGGGGAAAAGCCATGTTATTATTAACAAAAGTGTTATCAAAAGCAAAAATTGTTTACATTAGTATGTGGTTCTGAAAAAAATGGAGTCTAGAATAAAAAGTTACAGTACCTGTAATGAAGGCAAAGACATGTTTGAGACAAAAACAATGAACATGTAGAATATAACAAAACTAATGTGCCCACATAAGACAAATTGTCTAGCCTCAGCATTGGATACAAATGTCTTCTGATGCTATTTTCTCACAATGACATGGATATTTGGAAATAGCCAGGAAAGTGCTTAATGCAGTGGTGTCCAAACTTCGGCCCTCCAGATGTTTTGGACCACAACGCCCAGAGTCCTTTGTCATTGCCAATATAGGCTTGGAATTCTGGGAGTTGTGGTCCAAAACATCTGGAGGGCCGAAGTTTGGACACCCCTGGCTTAGTTTTTATGAAAGACTATGGAAATTCTGAGTTGAAACTTGTTAATACAATATTTAATGAAACCTGTTCCATAACTGCTTCTCTGGTGAATTTACCAATATTCCTACATAGTTGATCTCTTTGCCTTTGCTGCATTGCTGATATTTTTCTGCAAGTTTTCAAAGTATTTATTTTTTTTGTCTATCACACAAACTAGTGGTATGTATTTAATCATGATGCACAGGTTACAATCCCAACTATCTGTAATTTTAACTAAATTACACTATGCTGAAATCAGTGGTACATTCTCAAAAGTAAATCTTCTTAGGATGAGAACATAGCTGACTATCTTTTCTCTTTGTTATTTAATCTTTCCAAAGAAGTTCAATTTGTTATGGAAGGGCTCCAAACTTGGAAGTGTCAGGCTAATTGGGAAATTAATTCTTTAATACTAGTCATTGCAGTGACATTAAACCAATCTATTACATTAATCGTTAGTGATATATTACTTTCAGTTTTAAAAATATACATCAGAATTTTTAAAAATACCCTGAAACATCTAGCCCTCCCAAGTAACCCACATGGAAACAAACTAAAGAAGTGTGTGGTATTCCTAACATACAATTAACGGATATTAGGAAGAATTAAAAGAATGGCTTTCATATTCTTTTTAAAATTCTAATTATGGGTAGTAGTTAAATTTTAATAGATTAATTCCATGCTTAGGAAGTGATCCAATATTTGTCACTTTGGGAAAAGAAGCACTAGGAAATTTACTGGGCAGTATTTTAATCTAGTTAAATTAAAGTCCTGTGCCACTGCTGGAAATATGTCACTACATCCCCTTGTCACTTTGCCATCTGTCATCATTGCACTGCTTTGAGCTTCCAAGAAAAGTTGTCATTGGTTCCAGGACAGAGGATGGGGTCTCAGTATTGTCTATTCTAGACAGAGAAGTGGAGCATTGTGTTACATTGTTCTGTTCTAAGGTAAAAAAGGAATAGGAAACTGACATTATTTTCACATGAACTATTTTGAAATGACTGCACTTAATGGTCACTCAGTTCCTAACGTGACAGAATTCAGGCCAGTTTCATTTTGATATGCTTTTTAGTTCTCCACACATTGAAAAGATCATGATTAAGGGGAAGTGAGTAAAAATACTACGTTGAGAACATCATTTGGAGAATAGATATTGACCAATAATGACATCTGCATATTGACCAATAGAGCGAGTCATACATTTGAGACCAGAGGCAGATAAATGGAGCATCATTTTCCTTAGAAATAAATTTGTCCCAAATTGTTTATTTCCATGTTCCATACTTATTTTCACATACATTTTGGATATAGCAGTGGAAAATTAGACCTTTAAGGTTAATAATTTGAAACACAAATGAAAAGCAAACAGCAATTGGAGGAAATCTGGACATTTGTTCTGTGTGTGCCTATTATGATAGTAGGGAGCACAGAATATTTAAAGTTAGTGATACATAAAAAACTTCCTTCCTGCAGCTTGGTTTCCCCCAGATATTTTATACTCCAACTCCCATAAGCCTCAACCAACTGCTGAGAGTTGTGGTACACCCAGATGTTAGGCCATGAATTTTTTAAGGAACTGTAGTCAAAGTTCTGGAAGCCATTAGTATGAAAAACATTTGTGAAGAAAGCCATAAAAGAGGAAGGCTAGATCTGAATCTTTTAAATATGTGTTTAAATGGAGCAAAATTATAAGCAATTTTAAGGTGCCATATAAAGAAAGGTATCTGGCAGGTTCTAATGACAGGTGTTTCTGCAGGAATGCCTTCAAGTATGAGTTCCTGCATGGGCTGTCATTAATGCTGAGAAAAATCAAGACTTCCGTAGCATCCATCAACTGACTACAGTTTAACACCAGGGGAAAGGGAGAAAAGATGACCCAAAGCTGCCTCTTCTTATACTGTAGATTTTATATGGGATGATGATGATGATGTTGATGATGATGAAGATGCATAATCATGTTAATGAAAGTCTGATTATAGTTATGACAGCCAATTTGGAGAACTGATAACATTCCAGATCTCTCATTGGAAGGAAACTCAAAGGCATCCACGTAAAACAGGTAGCCTCAAACTATGGCCCATGAGCCAGATCCGGCCCTCCAGGGTCTTGGGTCCGGCCTGCCAGCAGATGCAACCCCCCCCCCGCTTCAGGCCCCTGGGTGTGGTTGTCGCTGGTGGGAGAAGTGGCAGCAGCGGCGGCATCCCAGCCATGGCCACCAGGGGTGAGGGAGATGACCGGGGGAGATGGTGGTGGTTTAGGTTGAAGGCGGCGGCGGTAGCCCGGGCTCACAGTGAGCCCTGCTCATGTCAGCTGCGAGACTGGGACTGCTACTGGCTGCATCCCTCTTCCATTTGGGCCTGCAATGGGAAGCGGAGGGGTGGTGGGTAGCAGCAGCAGCAACGGAATCCAGCCCTCTGCCTCCCTCCTTGTCGCATAAGCGCTGGTCAACTCCTGCCTCCCCATAGGCAGGAGGGCATGTGTGATTGTGCATGAAGGTGGGCATGGGGAGGGAGTGGGCTGCTCCCTCGCTCTCAGACTCTTGCACTGCAGCAGCAGGGAGCTGCTTGTGCGGATACCCGCAGTGTGCCTCCACTGCCCTTTGGCTGGTTGCCATGCCTGGGCTTTGCGGGGGCTTGCTGCCACCCTCCTCCTCTTCGTCTTCTCACCCCCTCCTCCTCATTGCCAGGGCTGACGGCTGCCTCACTGGTTTTGAAAGTGAGTGAGCAAGAGAATAAACTGACTCCTTCTCTGCCGGCAGTGTGCTGCTCCCCCTTCAGCCCAGCAGGCTGAAATGGCATTTCAAAGCAGGGGGCTGCGGCACTCCCCCTGCTCCCCCTACCTCCCAGCACTGGCTGCGTGCTGGCAGTTCAAAAGGCGAGGTCCCCTGCTCCCCCCACCCACCTGATTGGTATACTAGCTGTGCACCTTCCCCATCTGCCTGGCCAGAGGCTGAGGCAAGCTGAAGGGGGGGGGACCAAGACTGGGGAAGAGGGGGTGAGTGGGAGGGCCATGGCATGATCCCCTAATTCCCCTTTCCACCCACTACACAGCTCATCCCCAGCCCTCCCTTGCCAACCAGCTCTTCCGTCAATCTTGCCGACCAGCAGGCTCCATAGGGCTGCATAGCTATTTCCTTCTTCTCCACCACCGCCACTCTTGCAGGTGGATGGGTGAGCTCCATGGGGGTATATGGCTGCTTCCTTTTCCTCCTCTGCTGTCACCAATGTCCCAGGTAGGCACTCCTGGGTCACAGCCTGGCCCCTTGCACTGCCACTCACCATCTACAGATAACTGAATCTGTGGATAGCGAATCAGCAGATACGAGAGTGCTACTGTATAGTCCAGCCCCCAACAATGCTTGAGGGACAGTAAACCGTTCCCCCTGTTTAAAAAGTTTACGGACCCCTGATGTAAAATAAATGGTTAATTGGTTTTATGGATAGCTACAGATCCACTGCTAGTTGTTACTGATTGGTTGATGCTTAATGGTGTTTTATTTGAAAACAGAAGGGCTCCTTTTAATTGTCTCCCATACAATATCTAGAAAATCCCATTTAAACTAGAGTTGAAGCTAATGTGAAGGCACCAAGTTCTGAAACTCACTTGCAACAATTTAAATATAATCTGTGGTCTTTTAATCTGAATTTTTAACAACAGTGCCAGCTGTGGCTGCTATCAGAGGCTTTAATAAAACCAGCAATCAATTGGATGACAAAAGTATTGTTGTATATTGACTTTGATAAATTAATCCTTAGTGCGACTGTAATAAAACAACAATGACTTGGTATTCAGTTCAGTTCTCAAAGCCAATACTTGAAACTCAAATAGGGAAGCGTTGCCAAACCTTTGGCAAAAGTGTGTTTCAAGACCACAGCCATGCATGGTGCAACAGACATTTGAAAACACTGGGACCAATCACTCAGGTTCATTACCCAGCAGATCTGGCACTTTACCTGGAATAATCATCCAAAGAAAACTAAAGTGCACACAATTTCTTTGTGTACGGGAGGGAAGGGGGCAAGTAAAGCTATGTGAACCTGAAGGCTGCTTTGTCAAATCTGGCTTTTAAAAGCAGGCAGTATGTGCAATATTTTTTATACTCCCTCATCCTCTTCAGGCTGGTTGTGATAATCCTATGCTGTTTGTTAGCTAGATAAGTGTGGTTGTAGGAAAATGTATATTAGAACAATGTAATTATCTGTCTAGCAGAGTACTATAAATGTGGTCTATCAAGCAGCTTTTCAAGGTTTGAAATATTTCACTGTCAAGTTACCGCGGCCCTTAACTGGAGATGCAGGGAATTGATCTTGGGGCCTGCAGTATACAAAACATAAGCTTGGCCACAAAGCTACAGTAAGCAGTGCTTTTAAGCACTTAAGAATGGAAATTTTATGGATCAGAAGGAGACAGAGATGAATTATGATTACACAGGGAACTGGCATCAAATTTATTCCTGCATGGCCTGTACTACATTGCTGATACCTGGAGTCCAAGCTTCAGCCTTCATTTTTTCCATTTCACTGCCCGGGGTTCAGGGCTAGCCTTGCCACAAGGCAGAGTATGGGAAGACAGAATACAAGGCAGATTCTGAGCTTCATGATTTATCAGTGCACTCTCCGCTGCTTAATTTGCTCCAGTTATTCTTTGGAAGCCCAGTTTGGTGTAGCAGATAGAGTGAAGGACTAGGACTTAGGATACCTTGGTTTGAATCTCTACTCGGGCATGGAAATGCACTACGACTTGGGTGTGTGTGTTAATAACTCATGAAATAGCCTATAACCCACAACAGTCATTCTTAGAAGAAGGAGCTTACTTGCCAACTTTTTTAAAAAATCAGTGGTTATTGGAGTGAAGCACAATACAGAATCAAACCACATAAGAGCCAGCCTGTAGCAGAATGTGAGATGGTGGAGGCTGAGGAGAATGTGTATCAGCTCTTTGGCACATCTCAGTAGGCTGGAAAGACTGCCAGGGTCAGAAGTTTGACAGGCCAGCTGAGATCACCCAGAGTATTAGTATCTAGGGCTGCTTCCTCCAGGGCTGTCCTGCTGTTTCTCACTTCCCAGCATTTGCTGCCTAAGTATTTAGTATTTATTATATATATGCCCCACCCATCTGGGGTATATATAATATATATATACCCCAGATAGATAGATAGATAGATAGATAGATAGATAGATAGATAGATAGA
>JAHTLZ010003305.1:6457786-6479709 GCA_023846285.1 Phrynocephalus versicolor
ATAGATAGATAGATAGATAGATAGATAGATAGATAGATAGATAGATACTCTGGGCGGCTTACAGCAAGAGAACAATGCAATATCACATAACCAAATGGCAGGGGTTATGCACCCTGAAACCTAGAGCCAGCTGCAAAGTCCCAGAGTATCAGCAGAAGAAAGGACTTGTAAATTACTTCTGAGTATACATAGAAAACCCTGGGACGATTGGCATACCAGAACTGACTATTACTTACAGTAACTATTACTTTTTCTTCTTTACATGAAATACAAGCATATAGTGTGCCCATATCTCCCTCACACAGACAGGAATAACGACCTTGTTAGTATGGCTACTTCTGCATAATTAAACAAAACAAAAGAACAACAGTCTTTCAGAACCCCAAAATAGGATGACCAAAGAGGTCACATATCTGCATAAATTTGCTTACATTCAGTTATATAAAATACAATACACTGTATTTCACTATGGGAGGAAAGACTTTGGCTATGTCAATTGTGTACGTATTCAACAAGCAAATGATTGGTAAATGTGTTCAAACAGCAGACATTTCCACTGATATTATGACCTCTGTAATGTAAAACCCATGGCCATCCTAAGCCTTCTAATCAGGTTGCTTAGAAGCCTACCATGCAACACAGAAACAACGATATTTTGATCTTAGCTCACTGAACGCACCACAGAAACATTAACACCTGCTGTGAATATATGAAAATATGAAACCATTGATCTATTTTACAGGAAACCCAGCATTTCTATTTCCATGAAACAGGGGAGGGGGTGAACAAGGAGTTCAGGCTACTTTCCTAGAAGAAAAGAATGAACCTAACAAAATGAAGAATATGTTACTGGATAAAATGACAGGGGCCCATCAAAGAAGAAAGGCCTTCAGGGATAAATCATATTCCACTCTTATGGAAAACATTGGGTAATGAATCATATGTGGATGGTGATCCACCATCAGCTCTAAAGGTGTAGTTTTCACTGGTTTTTAAGCCATGAAGGGACATGTTTTTCTTAGTGAGGTGAGAATCTTCTGTGACAGTGAATTTTTCTTGTGCTCCAGAATTAGATTGAAGTAGGAAGGATTGAAATGTGAATAATATACTTTAGAGCACCTTTTTTACAGATTAAAGTTACTTTGTTACATTAGAAACATAAAAATGTATCCTGTGTTCCTCTCTTTGACTGTAAAATTACCAGGGATTTTGTAGTTTTTGTCATTGTAGCAATCTCTGAAGCTCTATAGGGGCTAACTTTTAAATAACTGTTACATTGTTTAAAAGTGTTTCAAGTTAAAAATAGAGAAATCAAACAAGCCACAGAGATACAAATACAGTATATATCAAGAACTGTGTGTCATATACATGTGACCCTTAAGATTCACTTGTCAGAAATGTACTGTACTGTTGGAGTGCATTCGAGAAATGTCCCACAAAATATCTGTAACTCCCAAATGCCAAACTTCAGGCTGCTGTTGTCTCCAGAAAGAGAGAGAGAGAGAGAGAGAGAACCCAATTAATGGAAATGGATAAACATTTAAACCCCGGAACACAGAAACATAGTAGAAGATCCATTCCATAAACCTATCACAAATGCTTGAATGTGTGGGTAGTAGAGAGCACTTTGTATAACATTCAGGGAGGTGGGACAAAGGGTGCAAGGCTTCCTCTTGAATTTTGTATCTAGGGCTGCGGTAAACCACATATAATTGAAACCACAGATACAGAAGCTGTGGACACCAGGCCACTACTGTAATATATAAGGCTGGCTACAAACTCTTTCAATTTTCTCAACACATAGATCAATGACTATTACTTAATCAATGGCATTAGGACTGATACTTGTCCTGCTTGAGAAATCATGTCCAGCCATGGCCATGAACCTGAAAACTGGTGGTTTGTGATGGTCCACCATGAACCACTAGTTTGTGGTTTGTTTTTCTGGTTTGTGCATTGGGGAATACCCACCTCCTCCAGCTGCCTCCTCTATGGCATGCCTACCCCCCCTTCTCACTGCTCATGTTGCCTTCCTACCCAGTTCTGCTGCCACTGCACTGCCAACCTCAGGGTCAGCAGGCCTGGCTTCCTTTCCAGGAGGCGGGCCCACTGCTTCTGAGCATGTGCCTACCTATCAGCTAGGCAGCAGGGACATGTGCAGAAGGAGTAGGCACAACTTCCAGGAAGGGAAGCCAGGCCTGCTGCTCTCTCTGAGGATGGCGGCAGCTGTGGAGGAAGAGGCAGTGGCAGGACCAGGTAAGAAGGCAGTGACACCAGTGGGAAGGGGGCAAATAGGCATCTTCTTTCAAGGCCAATATTTATTTATTTATTTATTTATTTATTTATTTATTTATTTATTTATTTATTTATTTATTTATTTATTTATTTATTTATTTATTCATAATATTTTAACCCCCCTTTCTCCTTGGAAAAGGATCCAAGGCAGCTTACAAAATGAGGGACAATATACAGTGCTTTTCTTTGTTCATACAATTATCATGTTTGCTGTGTATGTGTTGTGTCGTTACAGTCATGACCAACTTTTTGTGACCCCATGTCCATGAAGTTTCCTTGGCAGGAATACTGGAGTGGTTTGCCAGTTCCTACTCCAGGCACCTACAGCACCTGGTATTCCCTGGTGGTCATCCATCAAAGTACTAACCAGGGCCAACCCTGCTTAGCTTCTGAAATCAGGTAAGATTGGATGTGCTTAGGGCATCTAATACAATTTGTTTACACAATACAGTACTTACAGATTCCCCGAGTTTGCTTTAAATTTTTGTTACAAACAGAAGTACAACTGTTTGTTTGTTAAAAAAACCCACAACCTAAAATAATGTAGGGTTGTGGGATTTTTCTCCCTTGCCAGTTTATGAGAATCATGAGGGTTAATGTTGAAAACAGAAGAAACCATTATAGTAAAACAGAGAATGTTGTTATGTACTCTGAACAGACACGGAAAAAGAGTGAAGATTGCATGCAACAGACAGCTGAAAACCATGAAACCACTTGTGGGACTGCCCTTTACCTGCAGTTTTTCACAGCAAAAATCTGGCCTCTCTTTCTTGTTTTGTGATGTTCCCAAACACAGATCAGTTGTTTTCACATCTGGCAGAAAGTGGAGGAATCCAACTTGAGACAAGGATGAGGAATTAAGAGGCTGGCTCCCACCAAAGGTCTTTAGATCACCAAATACATGAAAATGTCATATTCGAAAGTTCCTTTCCAACATTGGGTATTAAAAATGTGCTTGGAAACCACACTGTAGAGGTAAAGATTGAGCAGCAGGAGGTGATCACCTTGTCCTAAATATTTTATTCTCACTCTAAGATAAATCAGCCCTGCCAACCTACTCCTCTGGCGAGGCAGGACTGGGATGGCGGGGCAAAGCTGAGCTTGAGATGGGGGAACACTCAGTTTTTCAACATCCGCCCTACTGTCTCTCTTGGATGAGCCACCACAGCATCCAGAGACAAGTGCTGGTGGTTCTGACCCTGCAGTGGAAGGGAGAACTGCCTGCCTGCTCACCCAGCCCGGGTTCCCTTCTTGATGGCGGTATTTCTGAATCCTAGTTTGTGCATTGTTCCAACCTCCTTTTGCAATGCTTGTCCACCCCACCCACGGAGAAGGACACCGGTCCCAGGGGTGGCATGCAAAGGGCCAAGGTTCTGCCCCGAACCCCCCCCCCCCAAAAGGAGGTTAATGGGAATGAATACAGTGGAGCCTTGTAAATCTGTACAAAATTCCAGATATAGGGGAAATTTGCTTAATAGAATTGCCTATGGGGCAAATCCGTCCAACATAAAAATGGTCACGATTAGGGATTACTCTGTTTTCAATGCATTCCTATGGGAAATTTGTATAAAGGAAAATTTGCCTAATAGAGTTTCATTTGGAATGAATTAATTCCTTTATACAAGGTACCACTGTACCTGAAAAATGGCCTTGCTGGTTTCCACCTGTTCCTTGATGCAGGCCTCATGGCTGGCGGGCAAGGCCTCAGTAGTGGAGTGACTCCCAGCAGCTGTGATGCCTGCGGGGCTCCCCGTGGCCTCTGAGAGTAAGAAGGCAAGAGGGACCTGGAGGTGACCAAGCAGAAGGCAGCGCCAGGGGCTCTGCCCAAGGCGGCACCACATGGGCGCTCGCCTCCCCTTTGGCGGCCTTTTCCTTGGAGCGCCGGCGCTCAGCCCTCGCCGTCTCCACCTTTTGGTGCCCAACCTGGGCGTCAGCAGGCGACCAAGGCACTTGCCCGGAGGCGAGGGCAAGCGCCTGCCTCGGCCTCCCCTTCCCTCCGCTCTCCTCAAAGCATCACTGGGGGACTTGGCGGGGACCCGGTCCTTCCTCACACCACGAAGTAGCACTGCCCGCCCGCCCCCGCCAACAACGGGCACCCCAAAGAAAGAGGCTGCCGGTTCACGAGTGGAAAAGGTCCCCGGGCAGGCTTTGGTCCGGGGACGGCGAAGGGGGAGAGCAGAGCGAGAGAGAAATAGGGACACCCACCCCACTCTCTCCTCTTCCTCCCTCCCACCCGTGTCTTCGCCATGACCGCCGAGGTTGAAGGGACAACGCCAGCCCTTTTCGTAGCCCCCAAAAGCCCCAGCCGGGCGAGCGCCCGTCACCCTCACAAGACCCGCCTTCTCCTTTTGGGGGCGAAAAAAGGAACTCGCCGCCCGCTCGCTCGGCCGCCTTCGGCACGCGCCGGGTGGGAAAGAGCGCGGCGGCTTTGACAGCGCGCCGTGGAGAGGCTTCGGCGGCCCCGCCGCGCCGCCCCCCCCCCGCCCAGAGCGGCAGCGAGAGACCTGCGGAGGGAGGGAGCGCTCCGACGCGAACTTTGGGAGTTCCCTCGGATTCCCTTGTATGGCCAGGCCAATCTCCCTTAGGACTCCGCGTCTCCCGGCCTTCGGGCGCCTCTCTCTCTCTCTCTCTCTCTCGGGCGGCTACCCGCCCGTTTCTCCCCTCGACCCTCTCGCTCTGCCTGCCTGCCTCTCTCTCTCTCTCTCTCTCTCTCTCTCTCTCTCTCTCCCGAGTCAGGGAAGCCAAGACGGAAATCTCTCTCCACCCCATCAACAACCCTCCACAACTCCCTCGCTCGGTCTTTCAATCGCCGCCCCCCCCCCCCGTTTCCCTCCCCGCCCCTCCCTTCCCCCCTCCCTCCCTCGCTCGCTCGCCTCCTCCCTCCTTCCCTCCCTGTCTCTGCAATCAGGGGAATAAATCAGGCACGGGAAACGCACCCGCGCGCACACGGAGTGAGCCGAGAGATCGGTTCCAAAAGTAGCCCTGATGGCGGCGGATCAGACGGAGCTGAAGCGGTTGCCGGAGTAGCTGCGTCTTGGGCGGGCTGCCTCCGCTCGCTGGCTGGCTTCTTCTCTCCTCTTCTCCACCCACAGATCTCGGCCGCTTGCAGCCTCGGCTCTCCTCCCAGCCACCCCCCAACAGAACGAGCTGCTGCTGCTGCTGCTGCTGCCGCCGCCGCCGTCGCCGCTTGCCTGCTCCTCCTGTCAGCTGCCTGTGGCTTCCCGGCTGGAGCGAGGAGGAGGAAGAAGAAGAAGAGACGGGGCTTCTTCTGCTCGGAGACCCCGCTCCTGTTCTGATCATCTGTTAAACTTTATTTCGGCCCTCGCCCTCGCCCTCCTCCTCTTCCTCGGCGCCGCCCGCATCCCCCCACCGGCCGCGCCGTCCCCGCCACCGTTCCTCGCCCTTCTTCCTCCTCCGGCACTTGTGGGCAAAAGGGAGGGGGGCATCGATCTTCGATCAGGAAGATGGCTGCTGGCTGGTGGCTCTTCTGGAGCCTGACACTTTCCCAGTCCTTGGTGATCCACGTCTCCGCCGAAGGGCCCTTCCCTACCGCCACCACGTAAGTGTCCACCGCCACCGCCGCCACCACTACCACCTGAGCCCGGCAAGGGTTGGTTTGCTCTCTCTCTGGGAGGTGTGGGGGGGGGGAGCCGATCAGGGAGGTTTTTTCCCAGGGAAAAGGGGGGAAAGAGCAGAGTGGGAGGAGGAGGAGGAGGAGGAGGAGGAGGAGGAGGAGGAGGAAAAGAGGAGGCGGATGGAGAGGAAGAGAACACAGGTTTTGGGCTGAATCGAGCGGGGATCCAGAGCTCCGGCTTCCTTCTTTTTTTTTTTGGAGCCGGGAAAGTGACACTTGGTAGAACAGCGCAGGGTGTTGCTGTTTTGAGGCTGCTCGGCCCAAGGGCCTGGAGCCCGGTCCTGTGCTTTGGAAGCCCGGGAGATGCCCGATCGCAGGCAACAGCTTCTCGAAATAGACCTTCTCCAGGAGGGTCAGATGGACAGAGAGGAAAGTTTCCAGTTACATTCCCTCCCCTGTGACTTGAAGGGCTATTTTAGCCATATCCAGTTTTAAAAATAAAATAAAAAATTGATTAAAGGAAATGCTGGGGTTTGTGTCTGTATGTGTGTGTGTGTGTTTCCCGTGTACCTATTGCAGCTATCAGTCTATCTACCTATCTGTTTATCTGCCCATCCATCCCAAAAGGCCCGAACCGTGCTTTTTCTAAAGTCATCGCAGGTCTAAATTAGTTCCGAAGGCACCTCTCCTGCTCCTTGCAAGCTGGATGTTTTCCACTGTACAACACGAATGTTTTGACAGTTCGTGGGTTTGTTTTGCACGTATGTGTGTGTGTGTGTGGCTTTATAGACATCCACGCATGTGCAAAATGAGAGCTCTCTCTGTGTGTGTTTTTAAATCCTGCTAAAAACAATATAAGGAAGGCAAGGGTAGCATCCCACTACTACAGGAAGAGTGATGCCTAATTGAGGAATTTGCCACTGGTGCTGTTTATGCTTGCATTTGCTTTCTGTTGGTGTTTTGCATGAACGCCGGAGCACATCTTGAAGGCAGCAGACATTTATTAGCATAAAACTTGCCCAGAGCAGACCAAGGTTCACATTAAGAAATGGAGGCAAATAGAATAAAAATAAACAAACAGTCTTGTTTTGGAGTATGGGTCACTAGAGGAGGCAAAATTAATAATTGAGACAAATAAGTTCCATTGCTTTAGAAGCACTTGAATTCTGAGATTTAATCACTTTCTTTAAAGCATCCTAGGGTAAATAGCTGGCTCTTGACACACAGAGAGGTAAGGAGAGCACACACAAACACACTACCATTATTAGGAGAATCCCAAAATATGCTGCCTTTGTTCATTGTGGAATAGATAGAAGAGTTCACAGTGGCTATTGCTGGCATGGTTGGCCAGTTAGTGAATTGGTCATTCCAGTTAAGCACAGCTGTCCATATTGTGTTTCCTTGGCATAAACTCTGGTGGGTTACGTTCATGGCTAGAACAAAGTTAAGACAGAGCTCAGCTTGAAATAGCTTGCTTTTTCAGAATGACTAAAGGCAACCAGGCTTATGCGGGGGTGGGGGGTGGGTGGGCTCGTGCTGCCACCGGCTCATTTCCTTAAGCGGGGAATAGTAGTTCATTCTGCCATCCTGAGACAAAAGCCTGTGGATGTCTTCCCACAAAGGCTCCTGCTGAGAACGACCCTGTTAGCCTTAAAACCAGCTGTGGCACTCTTATTTTTTTATTTGTCCCCCAAATGCAAACACTAGTCATCATTATAATTTAAATTCCTATTGTTTATCACCTCTATTTGCTTCAGAATGTGGAGTGTCTTGTTTACTGTTCAAAACTTCCGTTGTGCATCAACATGCAAACCAAAAGGGACCCTTTAAGAAATTGTTTAGGTGCCAAGGCAAGACTAAAGAGGAGCATTACTTGCCGGCTGTATTTACAATTAGAGGTAGCAGTTGTGGACGTAAGGATAACTGCTGCACCCGTGAGTTCAGAACCAAATGCTGAACACACAGTTGCTCCATCAAATGGACTGAATTGCTTGAGCTCTGTTCATAACATGTGTTGGCTATTCGTGATAAGGCAATCTTGTAAGAATATTGCCTGAATTTTGAAAAAAAAAAAAAAAGAGAATTGTGCTAGATGAGGGTGCTTTTTAAAAACTAACAAACTGGGGGAGGAGGGACAGGTTGAGCTAGAAGGTGTTGTTAGATTGTTCTGTAATAATTAGCTGAATTTTATT
This sequence comes from Phrynocephalus versicolor, assembly GCA_023846285.1. Lineage (NCBI taxonomy): Eukaryota > Metazoa > Chordata > Lepidosauria > Squamata > Agamidae > Phrynocephalus > Phrynocephalus versicolor. The sequence continues at coordinate 6,465,848 of JAHTLZ010003305.1, forward strand.
GACTTCTGTGAGGAAGGAAACAAATTCAGGGTATGTGCTAATAATAATTTAATGTAGAAAGAAAAAATTGGGAAGCTATGATCCAGTTATTTGCAAATATTTCTTATTATTAAATATTGTATGTATTGGCACATACACCTGTTTCATTTGACTATTATGTCTGAAATAGACATTCCATTAATTTAACCCCCATTCCCACACACAATTGTATGGGTTGGGAAGATGTATCCATCTAGGAACAAATATTTAATAATAATCAGCTCTTTAGAATTGGCCACTTCTGTGTTCTAATGTCTTTGCCTAATGTAAACAAGTAAGCATTTTTTAAAAAAAAAACTCTATCTTTTGCCTAAAAATATGTATTCAGACACATTTTCCAAGAGAAGATATTTTGTCAACACTCACATTGATAAAAATTGCTGAAAGCTATCTGTTTAAATAATAATTCCGCAGCCCATCTGATTTCAAAAATCTTGCTGGCATTTTCCCCCATACACAGCAAAGGAGCTTTTGTGTTTCAATGCAAGTACTGGTGAAACATGTCCTGAAATGTCTATAGCAAAGAGAAGAGGCATAGCTTTTATTATTTCAAAAATAAAGGTTTACAAATTAGAAGACATTTCACTTTAATACAAAAAGGATGCTTGTTCAGGGACAAAAGAATTGCCTCTTTGCCTTTTAGCTTTAATTTGAACAATTTTGCCCAAGCATTCATAAATGTATGCTATGTTTCTTGAACTGGTGATTGTATCACTCAGGTTTCATTGGTACCTTGCTTTGGTGTGTGCTTTTTGTTGTGCCTGTTCTTGTATCTACCAGCATACATAATTAATGTTATTTTTCATATCTTATACATTGCATTTTTAAAGAACTGATTTGGAAAATGAGCTTGAGGCAGGTTTTGTTTCTTTCAGTTCTCAGGACCCATTCACCATTCTCAAAACAGGGTGGATCTATGTCCAAATCTGTTAAGAAATGTATACTGAGCAGAGGCATGGTGCTGTGCATTTTGATATCCACAATAATATTACACTTAATTAGGATTTTTCTGGTGTATTGATATAGAATGAAAGTTCTTTAAGGCATCTCCCTTACGGAATGTTTTCACCCACAGGTGTGATGGTATTGCAAGAGTGAGGCATTCATCTCTCTTAGCACTATGTAAATACACAGGCTGTTGATATAAATACACTGGCAACGATATGCTGTTCTACTCTACATTAATTCTGAACGAAATATATCTTAAATTGAATTAGACTTGCTGCTTAACAAGACTATGTAGGAGTCAGCAGATAACAGTATGCCTAGAGTAAAACTGAAAGATACTCTTGCTATGAAATGCTGGATCCTACAATTCCAAGATATTTCAAAGATGTTTAAAGTAGGTTTTTTTTTTTTACAGATCAAAATTTGCTGAGTATGCATGCATTTAATAATTTCACTTGTTTGGCTTTTCTGGTAGACTCAACCCTTTACTGTAACAGTTAATTACCAAGAAGAGCCTTATTGAGCAGCTGAAATATCCACTTGCATCTGAATGTTCTGTGGCACCTCATGCCCCCACCCCCATTGCTTATGTTAAACGCTACCTGTAGTCACAAAGTGCCTTGTTCAAAGCAGTAAATCCCCGGTGGGTGGTTAAAAAATGGTCCGTCGGTTCATAAAAGGACTATGGGGTGTGTGTACTGTGCTGATCAATCGTGTTTCTTTTATGTTTGGCTGACTGTTTTGGTGACAGACCTGTTGCTTTGTATGTGTGAGTTTTAGTGGGATGGGAAAAGGTTACAAGTGTTGACCAAACATTGTGTTTATCTTTAGGGAAATGACCAAGGAAAGGTAAGCTGTGAGATTTAGGCATCTTCCGCTATGCTCTTGTGTGATAACTGTGTTTTTCCCCCCGACAGCGGCTGTGTTTACTACTGCATAATATTGAAGATGGCAAAGTTTTGTCACTGTAATTTCAACTGAACTGCACCAGTACTAACATGCAGATGTGTTGCTGAAGAAAAGTTTTACATTGCTGTAGCAAATCTGTTGGTACTCAGATGGTGGGGAATTGCCCAGTCCCACATTTCATTGAAAATAAATTAAGGTACTCTAGTATTTTGCCACCCCTTGATTTTTAGAATTGTTATGTCCAGATGGTTCAGTTTCCATCTGAGGACTTAGCAGCCAGAAAGAATGAAATAGTAAGTGTTGTCATCTTTTCATTCTTTCATATAACCCAACTTACTTGTTCACATAAAATCAGAAGACCTGGTCTTGATCATTAAGACAGTAGGAAAGCCTCTGAATATTTTGCTTTATAAAATTTTAACTGATTAATTTTAATAAGATATAAATAGTATATTGGATTGTAAAGCTTGCCTGAGGATTCTTCTAATTAGGATTGCCATATTCTAGATTCCAAACCAGGGCAGTCTAATTATTACATATTATGCAAATTTGCCATTTATGCAAACCATGTAATAGATTGGGAAGGTGGAGTGTTAAACACCCTTCTCCCTACTTTTCACATTCCAAATAATCTTTAGGAGGTCCTTTCCAAGCCAAAATGAGGTTGTTGGTTTTTCTCTTGCATTACATGTAAAAGAATGCATTTAAATCCCCAAGGACAAAATAAATATTAAGGTACTTATATTGTATGAGACATTAGGCTGCAGTCCTATAGACACTTTTCTGTCAGTAAACCTCACGGAAAGCAACAGATCTTATATGCGAGTTAACATGCATGAGGCAGTTTATTACACTAACTCCCAACTCCTTTGCAAATACTGCAGCGTGCTTCACAACCTGCTGTTCTTTTTTCTGTGCATGGAAATGCCATGTTATGTCCCTCACTGTATGTGCTCTGGTGCTTTCTCCTCCCGAACTGCGCTTTAAAAAAATATATATTATTTTTTATTTCTGAAATATACGGTCACCGCTTAGTGGAAAAGGAATGAGACCCTAAGTTTATGCAAACTGTTTTTTATTTTGTTTTGTTTTATTTTATTTTTGCTCAGCTCTTTTAGAAAAAAAAGAGAGAGTTAGTGTTCTAACTAACACACATTTACTAGCCAGTGGCTGGAAACATCATTGGGGATGGGTGGGTGGGTGGGTGGGTGTGAGGAAGGACACAAAAGCTGGCATTAGGAGGAAGTGAAAAGCATTAAACCAGGGGAAAACTCATGCAGGAGACCCCCTCATACCATCTTTTTTCAGGTGATAGCACACGGAGATGGGAAACTTAGTCTTTTCTGGTTCAAGAAAAAAGCATGTCTGAAAGGCAAAGGTGAACATTTGGTATGACTTTTTCCTGCAAAAGTGAAGCTGTAGCCTGCAGTGCTTTAAGATGCTGGGTGCCATAATAAGTATTTGTGCCTCTCCGGAAGGAGTCTGTGTGAAACACAGAGGCCGGCTAGTGTGCTGCTGGGCTGCAGGCAAAGTTTAGAGTTGGACCTGTTGCATCACCAACCCTCTGAGACAGAAACAGACTCAATACACCCTGGAAAGCATGAAGTGCTGCTTAGTTTTCAGGGGTTTTCAGTAGAGAGAAGTAATGATTTGCCCCAACAAATGTGCAGTGGGTATGTGGCTGCATGTAGTTCAGTGGAACATAAGGCTACTGCATGCAGCTGAGTTCTGGTTTTGGCTGGAAGAGATTTCGAGCGGGAGTAATTGAGCTGCATTGACCTCTGCTGTCACCTAAGTGTGTTGGCGTCCCCCCCCTCTGTGTTACCATTTTGTACTGAATCATATCCAAACTGGCGATAGCCAGAAAATGAGTGGTTTTACCCTGTGATTTTATTATATACATAGTTCAGATGCAACACTTTCAAGAAGAACCCCAGACACACGGGGTTGTTTTATGGTTTTGGGAAAATGCAGGTGGAAGAGTAGGCAGGGGGCTTCAAAACTGACTGCAGCAATGGCACTGGGGGAGAAGTGATTAATGGGTCCTTTTAAACTGTCTTTGCAAGCAAATCACACCCTCCAAGTTTCCTTTATTCTTCCTGTAGATGGGAAAGAACAGCAAGCAGTGAGTCATAAAAATATTAAAATAAAATAGAAATCCTTCGTTTGGCCAGTGCTGTTAATCTTTCGCCAAATGTATTAGGTGGCGTTAAGTGATTCAGTCATTGCTAGTCACCTGTTGCTTTAAAAAACCTTTTCTCCTTAGCTGTTGCACAATGAATAAATTGATTCAAGGATTATTGCAAATTATCAGTCATTTAACAAGTCATTCCATCCTTAAATGGAAATTGTACCGTAAAATAATGATTGTTCAGGTGTGTGAACAACAAACTGTCATTTTCTGGTGAGATAGCATGGGATACGTGACTTATGTCTACAAACGTGAAAGCTTCAATCAGCTCTAAATTTGTCCGGTTGAATTAAATAAATTGTATGAATCATAAAAAGGTGTTAAAAGGTAGCATGATTCTTGGGCACTTGTTGGCAGTTTATGAATTCTGTTGCACAAGGGCTATTCTGTGAAGCAAGACCAGCTGATAGATATTCATTGCAGATAGTACTTGGGGTGACTGATGCTATGGTGAATTTGGACAGGTTACTTTGTATTGTGCTTTCCAAGTCATTTGGATAGAAACTAGCAGTCAAGGTAGTTTAACCGTAATAAGGTTCAATAGTAGACAAAATGCAGACTATAAACACAGGTAACAGTTAACATCACTGGAAAAGAAACAGCAGTGCTCAACTGATCAAAAGTCCTCCAGCAGAACCCTAGACTAAGTACCACATCCCTTCTGAATAAAACCATGCTGGCTTGTCAGTGGAACAATACTGTGTATGCGGGTGTTGGTGTGTTTAGTCTTCCGTAGCAGGAATTTGCAGAGCCTGGGAGCATCCATTGAGAAGGCACCCTCTCACATCCTGCAAATTACATCAGGTATTCAGAGTGCTCCAGCAGTGTCAAGAAGGGGAAAGTGGCCTCCCCTGAAGGCCTGAACCAACCAGACACTTGACATAGGACCACCTGGTCTATCAAATAGCCTGGTCCAGTTCCCTACAGCTTTGCAGGTAGTAACCAGCTCTTTGAATTCTGATTGGAAAGAAAACAGTATCCAGTAAAACTGTTGCATCATGGTAATCACATGCTGGCAGTAGCCACTGATCAAAGGTTTGACCACAGGGTTTTGGATCTGTTGAAAGCTGTGACTTATTTTTCAAAGGCAGCCTTTTGTATAGTGTAACACCAAGTACAGTGGTCCCTTGTATAACAAATGGTTTAGATGACATAAAATCAGTACAACATAACAAATTCAAGAGATAGGGGAAATTTGTTTAACAGAACTGCCTATGGGGCAAATCTGTACAACATAAAAATGGTCGCGATTAGGGATTACTCTGTTTTCAATGCATTCCTATGGGACATTTATATAAAGGAAAATTTGCTTAACAGAATTTCATTTGGAATGAATTAATTCCTTTATACAAGGTACCACTGTACTAGATAGTATGTGAGAAAGACATGGCTTCATGTGTCACATTGGTTGGATATGATGTCTCCAGGAATGAGCAACTTTGATAGTGGCCCTCAATTTCATTGTCTGTGAATGCTGTTGGCCAAAGTAAAAAGCTGAACCTTTAGATTAAGGGCTGAGTTGACTATCAGATGTCGAATCCCCATTTCATGGTCTGCATCTTGACCAGTAACTACCTTTTGCCTTATTTGCCTTATTGTTATCACCTCTTACCATTCATTACTGATGTCAGACCAAGGTTCGGAGCAAGCACCGATTCTTCAGATTTGGATGGAAAGAAGAGGGAGGTTTGGAAGGAGAGAGTTGTCAGCTGGCACAAAATCTCCAGCCTTGAAATAATGTTTCCCAGTGGGTTCATGTGCATATTCAATAATTCTTATTATTGTGTGCCATCAAGTCAATTCTGACTGATAGCAATCCTTCCTGGGATTTTCCAGGAATAAAGTACTCTGGTTTACTGGGATTAAAATGGAATTTAATACCATCAGTTGATGGCATTAGTATCCCCTGATGACACTTTCTGAATGTGCCCTTCTAGAAGGGGTCATAGCCACGATAAACCTATGCCTTCAAGTCTCACCTTAGAATACCAGTTTAAGGGCACCATTGTTGATGGTATCAAAAGCCATGCAGATACAGCAAGACTAAGAGGGACACGTTGCTTCTGTTTACTTCTCAATGTCCATTACCCACCAAGATGAGTAGTGAGGACTACTTCTCACAGTATTGGCTCATAACATTGTAGATTGCATCATCTAAATCAGCGTGTGAAACAAAGGCCAGTCCTAAATTGTCTATCTCACTTTGAACATCCTTCAGTTTAGGCAAGACCACATGGACCAATCTCACCCTTAAGAACCAGAGGTTAAGGATGGTGCAGATTTTCCCGGACAGAAAAAGGATCTTAGCACCACTTCATATAAGCACAATAGGACTACACTTGGTTGGAAAGGGTTAATAATCAAGAGTCTCTCCCACTGGTCAGATGGGCATGGGATATTGGTAGGTAGATTTCTTTTAGCCAGGAAGGAAGAGTGAAGTGTACAAGTGATGAGTTTCAACTCTCTCAGACTCATGCCCTTGTCATCAGGCTGGATTAAAAGAAATGTATTAGCTAAAACTGCATAATCCGGCAGGAATATTCCAGTCACTGGACTTTTATTGATTATGATATAACTAGAGATGGGCACGAATAGAAAAAAATGACATTTCGGTTTTTCGTTTTTCATTGTGGGTCCATTTCGGTTCATTTTCATTTTTCGTGAATTATTTGAAAAAATTCATTTCATTTTTTCGTTTTTCGTTTTTCATTTTTACCCGCTTTTTGCGCGACTTAAAGCATTTCCGTGCACGGACATCCCCCAATGCCCCAGACCAGAGGGAAAACACTAAAAAAATGATGTTGGCAGAGACACAGTATAGACTAGGTACGCAGGGAGGCTGTAAAGGCAGCGGCAGACATTGCCCAGGGCGTAAGGCAGCCGCAGAGTGACTGCACTGCGGGGCAGGGGAGGGTACTCACCGAGAGGTACACAGTATGCACGCAGGGAGGCTGCAAGAGAAATCTCTTCTTTCTCTCCCCTAAGAGCCAGGCTGCAGCCAGCAGGAACACAGAGACACACACCTGCCTGGCTATACTAAAGTAATGAGTTGCAGAGACAGCAATCCCACCCTAACTCCCACTGCAGACTGCAAGGAGGACGGGGGCTGCCAAAGCTTTTTATGCCCTCTGTGGCTGCCACACCTACCCAGTCTGCAACCTGGGCATGCTATTGGTTGAAATTGTCCAAGAATTTACATGATCCCATCACATGGCTTGCATCCATCTTGTGGCTGGAATCCATTTTGTGTCATCCTTAAAGGGAAAAGAAAAAATACATCTCGGTGGGAGAAAGACAAAAACAAACATTTTAAGGACCCCAACCCCCTGATAGGTAATAATTTCAATTAATTATCACTGCATTTTTACGGATGTCCAGGGCATTTTAATACCCAAGAAATCAATATTAGGCATCTGGGAGCCATTTGGGGTCTATGTCCCCTAACTCTCCTTAAAGAAAAAAATACAGCGATCTGAGAAAAGACATAAATGCACATTTTAAGGACCCCAACCCCCCTGGTAGGTATTATCAGGCAGAATATATAATTATCGCTGGGTTTTTTCGGATATTCAGGACGTTTTTTAACATTTAAAAACAGCTCATTTCATTGTACATCGCCATTAACGAAAACGAAACGTAACGAACCTAATTTTCATGGTTCTGTTTGGTTCGTTCCAATTTCATCACAATTTTTGTTATTCGTTTCGTTGCGTAACTAAATGAATAACGAATAACGGAACATTTTTTTTTTCCGTTTTGTGCCCATCTCTAGATATAACTATATATGCTAGAGTACCTGATGGTCATTTTTGTTTATTTAAAATTGCATTTATACCCTGCCTTTTTGCTGTAAAGTAGCACTCATAGTGGCATACAGTTATCCTTGCATAGTCTTACTACAGATGAATATACATATCTCTGACTTGAAATGCGTCCCCATGCCTTCTCAGCTCTTCACTAAACATACCTTCCTCATGCTTTGAAAACTTTAATAGTCTTACTGTTCCAAGTGAATGGCATGTCTCCATTCTGCTTTATTTTATTCCTTCCACCCTCCACCCCCATTGATTTTGAAGGCTACTCCTTCCTTTAAAGGATGGTAGGAAGAAACAGGAACTGGGGTTTGCTTATGTCTTGCATAACTTCCACTATTCATTTTCAATGATGTTAATGAGTTTACAAAAGAGGTGGACATTATGTGGCATTGATTTGTTGAACTTTTGCATTAATTAGAGCAATCTTGTCTGTTTTTGAAGCGGCATGCAAGATATGGCTGGAATCAGTGCACAAAAATATTATTCTCAGGTATATATTTTTCTGATTCCTGCATTCCACTCACACACATTTAGTGTGGTCGACATCTATCTAATGCATACATCAGACCCTGCCACCACACAGGACAAATGCTAAAAAAAGAAGAACATCTATCTAATGAATATTGGCTCTGATAAGTTGCCGTGTTTCCAAATATTGATTGAGACGTTTTCCTAACAAATGTTTAATTTGTGAAAAACCACCATTCAGAGGAATGATGTTGTAAGTGGTGATCCTGCCTGTTTTTGCTGAGAAGCATGCTTAATAAAGACAGAGGGCATGAGGGAGTGCACCCCTCACATCCCTAACTGACTCCGCACTCCTGACCCTCCAGTTGTAGCAGTTGGCTATCTCTGGCCTAGAGGCGGATGCTGCTTGACATAATTTGCCCTACCCATTTAGTTGCCATTTATTTATTTATTATTTGAGCTTATATACCGCCCGTCTTCCGGTGGAACTCTGGGTGGTTTACAACAAAGGAGAACAAACAATACACAAAATTATGAACAACAACACTTAAAATCAATAATATAAAAAACAGAAGCCGAATAGTAGTTCCACAAGTATGCTTTATGTAATCTTAGGTTGCAATCTGTAGTGCAGCAAGGTTTGGTGATAAGGTGGTACCAGAGCTTTAAATGGAAGGCCGTGTTGCTAGGAGATAGTGCCATGAGCCTGGGCCTTCTAAATCTGAGGGAGGAGTCCATTTGGTAGTGCTTTCAAATGCAGGCATTGTATTGCTTTCCTCCTTTATTTAAAGTTCCTCTTGAGGGAAGAACATGACTATCTCCAGCTTCTGTTCTGCTGAGAGGATAAAAAAAGGCTTGTTTGTTTCTTCTGACTACTCATCGAGTACGACTTCAGAGTTGCCTTTTCTTTGTTGCTGGAGAACATGAGGCAGCCATGATCTTTTGTGTGTGAGCGAGTGTGTGTGTGTGTGTGAGACGTGCATATATATGTATGTGGGAAGTCTGATTCATCAGCTTTCATATACAAACGCAGAAGCTTTTTATAGAACGAGTGAAAACGTGCTGTCATACCTGCTTCTCTCTGAAGGATGATTGGCAGGCTGGGGAATTTTAAGAGTGTCAATCCTAGCAAGTCCATTTGGAAGTTGGAGGCAGATTGCAGAAGGAAGCCTAACTGCACTTAAACCTGAAGAGGAGTCAGCAGAAAATGAAGCACATACCTTGAGGACGGCAAATGCTGGTTGTGTAGGCTGCTTCAAACCCACTCAGTCATGAAGCAGAACACAGCCCAATGGGCTTGGCAGGAGAATTATGAAGCCCTTGTGGGTTGCAATACATACTTGGTATTCAGCCACCCCGTCCTTTATTATATACCCCCTGCATAAAAGGCTGTCTGACTGACAGAGACCTGTTTCTTATGCCATATACTGCAGTATACAGATGGCTGAAAAATACATTTAAATGGATCTTTCTGTGTGTGTAACTGCAACTGCTGAATTAGGCTGCACCCCTGTGTACCAAGGACTGTGTGACTCCCTTCCCTCCACCCCCATTGGAGGTGCTGGATAGGATACCTGGAATTGGAAGCTCACAACTAGAGATGGGCACGACTCAGAAAAAAAGTTTCGTTTTCGTTTTCGTTTTCGGCTAGGGTCTGAGTCGTTTCGTTTCCGTTTTCGTGGGCTAATTTCAAAATTTTTCGTTTTCGTTTCGTTACGTAACGAAAACGAAAAAACGAAAACGAAAACGAAAAATTTTTCGTTTCGCCCCATTTAGCTCAATTGAGTGCTTTTCCAGTAACGAAAAACGAAAATTGGCTCGAAATTAGTCGTTTCGTTTCCGTTTTCGGTCCAGGTTGGTGCCGATTTTCGTTTTCGTTTCGTTTCCGTAACGAAAACGAAAAACGAAAACGAAAATACCGCTAAGTCGTGCCCATCTCTACTCACAACATGAGGAGCACCACATGATCACCACCCCAGGGAATACTTAGGAGTAACTCCCGTTGACCAGAGTGGAACTTACCTCTAAGTAGATGGACATAGGACTGTGCTCTTCCTTGGTCATAGCAGAATTGTGTTCCTGAAATAAGGAGGCTGCACAAATATATCTAGCTTCATTTCATTCTGTGATGTTTACGTCGGTACTTTTACCTGTACTTAGGAAGCAATTCAGAGGCTTAATGAGTCCGGACTGACCATTCCTCATGGCGCAAAGAGTGAAGGCAGTTAGGCTGTATCCAGACAGCAGCTTGTACACTGTTGTTGAGCGATTTGGATGTAGCCCTCCATTGGGAACAAAATGCATGGCATTTTTACCAGTGATATTTTAAATCCCACCCCCGAGACCTGTTTTAAACGATTTTTTTAAATGGCCACCATGTGATTCCACTGCAACCATTCCGATTTGCAGAGGTTTGGAAAAGGACGTTGAAAGGGAAGAGGATGGAGGAAACTGGGGCAAGATGAGAAAAGGGAAAGTAGGGAGCAACAGAAACCAAACACATTCCTGCCCTGCTAATATTGCTTTTCTTGATCCTGTTCCTTTTCCTTCCTAAATCGGAGCCCGGGAGCCACATTGTCTGTTCCTTTCTTTTCCATCTCTTCATTCCAACCATGCTTGAAATGTCTCTAAACATTCTGCACTTCAAAGGGCTATATGGGATCATTGTACGGATTAGTCAAATAATCTAGATGAAGTGCTTGGGACACTTGATCAGGAGCCTCTATTTCCACGCTAAGAACGGCAGTGAATTCAGCAGTGGAAATTGTGTCCAATTAAATGGAAAACAGAGTTTTGAGTGATTTTTCAAAAAAATCCCTTAAAGGATTGTCCAACTTGTAAGATGTACAGGCTACATCAAGAGCCCTTCTCAAGGATTCAGAGTATTGGCAAGGATAAGTGAGTGGGTGGATGGATCCCTGCACTCGTTCATCCAAATGCTATGAGAGCATCCATGCATACAACTAGACACTCAGAGACACCTTACATATAATATTCTCGTGGCTGTACGAGATCAGAGGTGTTGTTTTTGTTTTGGTACATTTTCATTGCGCACCCGAACCCCGGAAAGGGTTAAGCTCACCAGCCCCGAAATGTGTAATCTGTCGGCAGATTTTCAGTAGTATCCTTTGACCTTTAAATAACAACAGCTGAGCAAATGGCTGGGAGTTGGTCAAGGACAAGATCTCATTCCAAGCATAATTAGAGGGATGGGTTTCTAGAAGAATCTGGATAAAGTTTCTTTATGCCCCACTGTGTCTGTATATGAAACAAAGGGAATTAGTCACCAGGAAGGGTTTGGTTTGTATATGTAAAAAACTGACATCTGGAGCCATAAATATGAAAAATTAAATTCTCAGCAATGTGATACTTTGTTTTTCTTTGTTTTTTAAAATCAGACATTTTGATATCTCAGTCCATTTCCAATAGAAACAGCTCTCTAGGGGGTAGAAAGATGTGTAAAATAAAATGTATTACTTTTATAACACCTAAGGGAATAGTAATGTATCATGGAGGAAACCATGCTTGATATCAGATGTAGTCATTTATCTTCTGTTTAAATGATGAGCCTTCTTTGACATCAGATGGTTGTTTCTGTGCTGCTGTTCAGCTTTGAGAAGAAATAAGATGGCTGGCTGCTCCTAAGACATGGTAAATTATTCTTTGATTAGTCCTGCAAGATGCATTGCAATATACTCCCTTTAAAAAGCACAAATCCCACTGAGACTCAGCATTGGTACTCTGTAAGAAGAGAATGGCTTTCTAGCATAAGATGCATCTCATTTCAGCTCACCACTGACTTTCCAAAAGAGTGCAGGAATGTGAATATGAAGATCTTAACTTTTGGTCCACTTGAGTGAGAATATTTGTGGCTACTGTTATCTCCGACCTGAGTACTGTATAAGATTTTTTAAATGTTTTAATAAATGTAGGGTGCCATTTGCTTACATAACCAAATGTACTATACTGTTTCACTCATCTGGTACTCCATCATGTTTTAGAAGAAGGATTATGCTCATAAACCAAAGTATTCCTGTAATTCTTTCTATTATGAATAGGATCAAATTGGTGGATTTAGGTAAATTCACTAAAAGGAACTGTAAGGAAAGCCTCCAACTGTGTTTATTTCTGCTTTGTTTCCTATGTTTGTGTTAAAATCCCAAATGATTTTCCAGCATGCCCTGTTTTGGAGTGTGATCCATTCATTTGGGAACACTTGCATAAAATCTCCATGCATCCTGGTTATGTACATGCTTCAGCTTGGTGGGATGAATGTATTCTCAAAGGCTTTCACGACCGAGATCTGATCGTGGAAGTTTTTCTTCCTGACATTTCGCCAGACTCTGGAGATGGCATCTTCAGAGGACAAGGAGCACAGAGAGAACTCCTAGTTCCATGAGCTCCTTGCCCTCTGAAGATGCCGGCCTGGTATAGATGTGAGTATTAAATGGGCATGGAATTTCTTTTTATAGTAATATTTTCATCTAAAACTGTTCAAGTAGTTTCTGGGAAATTCGATAACAAAACTCAACTCACTGCAAAAAGTTATTACGAAGGGATAAAAGGGAGTGGCTTTCAAGGAGAAAAATGTTTGTAAAATATCTGTGGATTTATCCTTCCTTATATTGAAAGGCATCTGTACAGCTTATATGGGGATTTTGCTCCCTGAATATCATTTGAATTTTTTATCCCTGTGTATGAGATCCCTGTATTCCCTTTGTGTTATTAACTGTCCTACTTATACTCTGGCTCGTTTCTTATTGCTATCGTTGCTACCATGATAGTGGAGTCCTTAATTAGGATTAGAGCATTATCTGTGCGTTATGTCCGACAGCAATAATAGATGATGCCTGTGCCTCATTCTGAAATTGGCTAAATATATATTCCATTTAGTATTAGCAGACTCCGCACCATGCTTTTTGGCTTAATGGAGGTTGCAAAGACATCTATGTTGATCACAGTTTTTAATCAGACTATAGATGGGTCTGTCATCACAAGGGATTTATGTCTCTCGGCAGTATGATATGCATCTACACAACTTTCAGAATCAGAATTTGGCATTGAATTGTTATTATATGCCAGATGTTCCAGCCATAAGCAAGCTAATTAGCCATTTTCTTTATTAACATCTGGGTTAGGTGGTCACTGAGTAATCAAAATTAAGCATGCACACATAAGTGTGTGTTTGAAGACTTCTTCTTTAAGTATAAACAATTCTGTGTTGAACTGCCATGAAAAAGCCCTCTCCATTAATGCTTTTGATTTCTAGTGGGCTTTTTGATTTTTTTTTTTGGCAAGTTGTTCATATTGAATTAATGTTACTGGTTATGCAGCTTGGGTGTCAAAAGAGCCTTGAGGAAGCTGTGGCAGTAGGTGAGGCTTCCTTATTTATGATAATAAACTAGCCCACATCTTCAAGTTGAATATAGACAAACAGGCAACACACACACACACACACACACACACACACACACACACACACACACACACAC